>CM076581.1:458397455-458930451 GCA_034641835.2 Pinus albicaulis
AAGATATAAGCAATCTTTGTACCATAAGGAATAATTTTTCCAACTAAATGTATCAGATGTACTAGGATCTTGCTGCAACTTTTGAATGAGTGTCCACACTTCTTCGTCCTTCTTCCATTCATCCCTTGCTTCGGTTATCCATTATGGTTGGATAATAGAAATGGCACAAAGAAATGCTTCCACCTCTTCATCCTTTCTTGAGATTGCATCTGCAACAACATTTAGCTTCCCTTTTTTGTAGATGATTTCAAAGTCATAACCCAACATCTTTGTGACCCATTTTTGCTGCTCTTCTGAAGATAGTCTTTGTTCCAAAAATTATTTAAGACTATCATGATCAACTTTTACCTTGAAGTGTCTTCCCATTAGTTAAGGTTGACATTTCTTTAGTGAATGTAGTATTTCCAACATTTCCTTCTCATAAATAGCTTTATGTAAATACTTTATTTTGATTGGATGACTTTCAAAAGCATTGGGTCTTCCTTCTTGCATTAAAACAACACCAATTCCATTTCCCGAGGCATCACATTCCACAATAAAGGTTTTTGTGAAGTCTGGAGTAGCTAAGACCGGTGCTAGGCACATTGCCTCTTTAAGATGTTCAAAGGCCTTAGTTGCTTCCGGAGTCCATGAAAATGCGTCTTTCTTCAATAATGTTGTTAGAGGTGTTGCTATTCTGCCATAATTCTTAACAAACTTGCAATAATACCCTGTTAACCTGAGAAATCCTCGCAACTGCTTTATTGTTGTGGGGACTTTCCATTCCTTAATGGATTTAATTTTATTAGGGTCTACCTTAACACCCTCATGAGATACAATATGACCTAGATATTCCACCTGTTGTACTCCAAATAAATATTTTGAGGTTTTTGCATATAATTGTTTCTCAAATAGTTTGAGCACCCTGTCAACATGTTGAACGTGATCCTTACAAGACATGTTGTAGATTACTATATAATCAAAAAATACTGACACAAATTTTCTAAGGAACGGTTTGAAAATGGAATTCATCAACCCTTGAAATGTAAAAGGTGCATTGGTAAGGCCAAAAGGCATGACCAAAAATTCATAATGACCCTCATGAGTTTGAAATGTTGTTTTTGGAATATCTTCAGTCTTCATTCTAATTTGATGATATCCTGAACGAAGATCCAAACTGGTAAAATAAATTTCTCCATGTAATTCATCCAATAATTCATCAATCACAAGAATGGGAAATTTGTCTTTAATAGTGAGCTTATTGAGCTCCCTATAATTTGGACGCATGTGCCATGATCCATCCTTCTTGTGCACCAATACTATTGGAGCAGAGAAAGAACTTTGACTCGGTTGAATTATACCAGCCTCTAACATTTCTGCAATCGTATGTTCAATTTTTCTCTTTTGGACATAAGTATATCTGTAAGGCCTGATGTTTGGAGGGAAAATTACTGGAATCAAATGAATAGAATGATCATGATCACGAATAGGTGGGAGTCCTTTGGGAGTTTCAAACACCTTGGAATGATTGTCCAAGAATTTTTGGAGATATGGAGAAATAGATGATTTTGATGTTGGAACATATAGTGAGCATAATTGTGCAATTACGCCTCGTTAATATTTCTTCAGAATATTTGTCATGACATTAGAGCTTATTATCTTTCCTGGCTCCCCCACGATACCCTGTAATTCAAATTCCTTTCCTTCCGAAAAAATTTCAAGAAAAGTTCCTGAAAATTAAAAGCTACCGTTCCCAAACATTGTAACCATTGTACTCCTAGTACAATATCAATACCTCCCATTGGAATGGAAAACATTGGACTATTCAATACATATTCCACCATGGTTAGCTGGAAATTATGGCATTTTCCAGAGCAATTTATAGTTCCTCCATTTGCAACCATCACTTGACACTCTGATGCTGGGTATAGGAAGCAATTCAATTCCTTGGCTACCTACAATGAATAAAATTATGGGTACTACCCAAGTCAATCAGCATTATTAATTTTTTCTTCTTGATATGCACTTCTATCTGGAGAGTTTGAGGAGTGGTAATTCCTGCCAATGCATTGCACGATATGGACTGTAACAACCTCAATTTAAACAACCTCTGATACCATATGTAACAACCTCAATTTAAACATGCAATTAATTATATCACATAAAAAAATGAATAATCAACTCAAAAACCATTTAACTAATCATCATGAAATTTTCAGAAACATAAGCAAGTCACTTACCTGTAATGGCGCTTTTCCTTACCTGAGGCTTCAAGGTTGAATGCTAGCTGAATCCTGCTAACCGCAACAAAGTTTTGGGGACAACTCTCCACCCAACCGTAGGCTCAGCTGTATGTAATCTTTCCACAGCTGGCCACCCCCGAGCCCTCAATCAACGTACTACTGCCAGGGTATCCTTTGCCTCACCATACCTTTCTCTCCAGAGTTTGGATGAAAGAATGAATGCCTTGAACCTTCCTCTATGTCTATTAAATAGACCCAACCATGGAATGGGAACCACATGCACACAGTCACTGTGTCAACATGTAACTTAAGTTTTACTTAATTTAGTGTTCTCTTACTTTTGTTAGCTTTACTTAATTTAGTGTTCTCTTAGTTTAACTTCCTTTTTATTAGTTTCCTAGATTAACTCTTTGTTAATTTATTTACTTTTGTTAATTAATTCTTTCTTTAACTTTCTTTCTATTAGTTTCTTAGTTTAACTCTTTGTTAATTTATTTACTTTTGTTTATTATTTTAGGACTCTAGTTTATTCTTTACCATTTTATTTAGAACTCCAGTTATTGTTTAATGTTTTATTTATTATTTATTTATTATTCTCTTGACTATTTATTTATTTACTTATTTATTAAATTAAATTATATTATTTATATATTATTAATTATTTTATAATTATTTATTATTTTATAATTATTATGGGACATTACATGGACGGACTCATTTCTTCTTTATCTAGGGTTGGTTCCTGGTGTATATCCTCTTCTTTTGAAGTTTCTTGTTCATTTTCTTCTTCCTATTCACAATCTATGTAAAATAATTTCTTCTTAGCACACTTATGACCTTTAGTGTATTTGCTATCACAACTGTAGCAAAGCCCTTTTTCTCTTTTTTCTTCCAATTGTTGTGGTGTCAACCTTGTAGGTTGTGGAAGTGTAGGAGTAGCAACAGTTCCATATTTATAGATGTGAGTGTCAGGCTTCCTTGTCTCCATAATTTTACTTTCAATTTTTCTTGCCAACCTGAATGCCTTCTCCAATGAATCATGTTCCCAAAGTCGAACCTCATGTTGGATGTTATCCTTTAAAGTCTCTACGAAGACATCAATCCTATGCTCCTCTGGAATATCAGTTACCCTTATATTCAACTTTTGGAGGTTCTCAATGTGCTTCACCATTGTACCCTTTTGTTGGAGATTTATCAATTGGCTAAAGAAGGTGTTGCTCTTTGTATCCTCATAATGTGCTATCATTTCCTCCGTAAAAATTGACCAAGTGACAATTTTTTACGAGAGAAAATCCATCAATACCATACAAATGCATTTTTTTCTAAATGTAAAGTCGCAATGCATATCTTTTGTGTGTTTCGCACATTATGGAGATCAAATTACTGCTCCATCTGTAGTATCCATGTTACGTGATCCTTGCCATAAATATTCCTCATATCTATCTTTGGAATATGGTGGGTCTTACATCCAACATTAGAGTTTATGAAATCATGATTAACATTTATTTTTTTCTCATCATGAGTTTCCTGTACTACCTTTTTGCCATTAGGAAGCATTTCTTGTATCAACTTTGTCAAAACTTCCTTCAAACCTTCCATGTCTGCTTTTAGATCATTCTTCATGTCTTCCATGTTATCTTCCATACCATCCATGTTAGCTTCCATTCCATTCTTCAAACCATCCATCTTAGCTTCCACGCCTTTCTTCAAACCATCCATATTAGCTTCCACGCCTTTCTTCAAACCATCCATCTTAGTTTCCACACCTTTCTTCAAAACTTCCATTTCATATTTTGTTGCTCTTTTGGAGAGAGAAATTTGATACACTTTCTCTTGTAATTTTGATATATCATGTTGCACTTCTTCCTCTTCATGAGTCATAGTAGAGCCTTCAGAGTGCTTAATGGGTGTTGAATTATTTTTAGGGGGAATTTTAGAACCCAATATTGATATCTATGCTTGAATATGCCCTTGGAAACACTTCAAACTGATTTTTCAAACAAGACTTACGTAATTTGAAAAAAAAATACACACCTTTTTATTTCTTTCGAGGAGCTCAATATTGAAACTGATGTATCTTTGTAATTTTGGATCCCCAAGAATTGATCTTCGGTCTTGTAGTAGCCCTCTGAGTCTTATTTCCAATGCCATAGGTCTGACCTGATTTGGATTCTTCAAGTCAAATTTATGCCCAATCTCCCACAATGACCTAATTATGGACTGGTTCAGTAGAGTGAATTTGTACAGCATGCCACATGTCACTGTTTCCTCCTTCGACTCTAAAATTGATACATAGGAAACTACAGTCTGTGTAATTTTTGCCACTTATTACAGAATTCCAATCCGATACTCAGAGAGAGCGTTATGATGATTTTCCCAAGGTCTCCTATTTTAGATGAAATTCGGGAGCCTGCAAAAACCCTAACTTCCACATATCATATCTTCACAAATATTGCGAATTAAGATATGAAATTTTTACCTGAAGTTTCTCATGATTTATTTGAAATGGGGTTTTTTTTTGTGTCTGAACCCTCGTAGTAAAAAATTTATAGCGAAAATTCCACGATGACCTGTTTGAAGCAGCGAAACCCTATAATCCAAAGCTCTGATACCAAACGTTATGAAACCAGCTCCAAGAATATAAGAAAAGAGAGATAAACGCTTTAGAAATCAACCACTTTGAGGGGGGCACACCCTTTAAATTACATAAATGAACAATTCTTGGATGATACAAATGAAGAAACCTCCTTTCTATATATAGGAGTCCATGGGGTCGAATATAATCCTAGACTACCTAACAATAATAATGTAAGGGCACAATAATAACAATATGGGGGTTACATGGGTACAACAATTACAATAATGGGGATACACTAACAACAATAAGGGACTACACTAGTAATATAGGGACCTAACATCCTTATTGTATTCTGTTGTTTTCTTGATTCTCTAGTCATAATCGTTTTATAAGCAACAAAATGAACTGCTTTATGAACAAAGTTGTGACAACTGAAGCATTGACCATTGAAGTAAGAATACATGGGAGTATAATACCTTCTTGAGTATCTTGCCATTTTTTCATGGAAATGTTGTTTTGCATGAGAAAGATTTTACCCTCCATTCTTTTGTTGATTTCTATAATTTTAACGATTGCTTCCTTTTACCGTATTGACATAGCTTCTTGTACTTGTTTCAGAGTATTTCATAGGTTTTGATGTTTCACCATTTGGATTGGATCCAACGCGTGTCTTGATTATAGGAGAACACTGCACTATAATGACTTCTTCTAAAGTTCCAAATCCTTTAGAAAACCTAAGATTTAGAGCCTTTGTTTTCTCAAGTTCCTTTCTTAGACTCACAATTTCAAGTTCTAAGCTTTCAAAGTATCTTTTCTTTTCTTGGACTTGTCTCTTCAATTCTTCTTCAATTAATTTCACTTCTTCTAGAAAAATATTTAGTTGAGTTATTTCTTCAACAAGGGTGTTTTCATTATACATACTGATTTCCTTTTCTTGATTCTTGTTTATGACCCCGAGTCTATCAATTTCTTCTAGAGAATCCATAAATACATCATCAGATTCATCTACACGTTGTTCTTTAAATGCCATAAGTAATTGACAATCCTGATCTAGTTCATCATCCTCATTATTGGAAGAATATTCACTATCTCCATGAGTATAAAAAAAATTCTTACTATCAAAATTTCTTTTAGCATTCTTCTTTGTAACATCCTTCCATTTCTCATGATATTATTGTTGGTCACTTTAATTGTTTATTGAATTAAACAATTCAAGTGCTACATAAATTGTCAACCCAGGGAAGTCTGTTTATTTCAAAGGAAATCACACACTGTATATGCTCAATCTCAAAAATAATGAAATTTTGTAGTAAAAATTTCACTAACCACACCTTGATCCAAACAAACTGAAGGCTACTTGAGTTATAGCAAAGAAAATCTTTCTATTGCAGACAATCATTAAAAGAATCCTGGATTACATTAAAAAGACAACAATCTAGGAAAGGAATCAATCTGCAAAAGGAAAGACTAAGTATGCTATAACAGAGAACAAGACCCTATTCCCCAAGTAGGAATCTTCAACACCTGTTTCTGATTACCAAACTTTCACAAACTCATTCTTTAAACAATATTGCCAATTAAAATAATCCACAATTACTTAAGAATGAATTGTATGAAATCAATGCAACAAGTAATGGAAACAGAGCTTCAGCGATAGACAACAGAATTCCAATACTGCATAAATGAATTCAGCAAACAAAGTTTAACAAGGCATAAATAAAAAGAACAGTTGACAAACTACATGAATAAATGGGTGAATCTTGTGAAGAAGGTGGGCCCTTCCCTTCTCACAAGATTCCCCAGAAGAAGGAATTAAAACGAATTACTCAGAACAAGCTTTTATTCATCTGTCCAAAGTAACATATTACAAAGGATTCACGTTCCTTCTTTGTTTAAGAGAATCAACCTCCCGTAGTCTCTAATTGTCCCTCTAATGTTGATGTCTCCTCTTTTTAAAGAGGAGACATCTATTACAATTGATTTACATTATATAAATCCTATTTTTAACCCAATCTGATCTTCTATACCGAAATAGGACCTTTCTGTTCTTCCATAGCAAAATGTTGTTACAATTGTTACGATGGTATTGGCTTCAAAGTGTAGTTGTTACGGCCCGTGTAACAGCTTCCTTACTTGTCTTTTCTCGTTGCCGTCATGCTTGAAATACTGCTTCAAAATCGCAAATCATAGGCTGTTTCAACAACGGGATTTGCGTACCATGTTGACTGTTTCAGCAACGCGGTCTTCAGACAGCCATGATAGATTATCTACGGTCTTCAAACTGTCTCAGCAACTATATATCTTCGATTAATTATTAAATATGAAAGTAGTGTAAAATTATATGTAAAACAAGTTAAACGTATAGTAAAGAGAAGAATGTTATATACATTTGGAAGAATGGATGAAAGTGATAATATAAGCTTTAAATATGGACTAGAAAAGAGTGGAATGATAGAAAAATGTATGGTCAAAATGGTACATTATGGGGTCCTAACATCCCCCCCAACTGAAAGGGTTGCATGTCCTCAGGCAACTTTAGTCTGAGTCGGAGTTCGGATACTGGCTTTTGGCATGAAAATTACTTAGGCAGTAGCTGTGGAAGGTGCTGTCTGTTAAACCTCTGAATCCTTGCACATTTTGCAATCTTTGCCAAGATTTTTCTTCACCCTTGTTAGCCAACCTATGATGAGCATGATATTCCTCTGCTGGCATCCATAAAATAGGAAAATGAAAGTGGTACCCTATCCATTTTTCAGCACATTGCTGAACACATATGATATAATTGGGTACTCTAGAGAAGGCAATTTCAAGGTTAGTAGGGCTAAAAGGATTATACTCCTGCCTCTCCTTAGAGGATTGTTGCCAAAACATATTGTTTTCTCTTAAAGCAGCAGTTTCTTTGGCCCTACTAAAATGGTGACAATCCTGGAGTACTAAAGCCTGTAATTGCTGTATATGTTCAATCATCCCTGGTTTCTGCAAAAATTGATGATATTCTACCACAAAGATGGCAGGGTTCTGAGGTTCTGGCCTTATCCAGAGAAGGCAGTTGTCTTCATTATGCCTAGTTGCAAGAAAAGAGGTCTGCCATGTAATCTGATTAGCAAGAAAAGAGGCAAATGCCCTGATCTGAATATCACCAACAAGAGGGTTAAGATTAATCTTTCTATTTTCAAGGATGGCTTCATTGTGAAGGTACAAATCACATAGTAAGTGTTGATCACTGGTGGAGGCTTCTGCGAATGTTTTCACAAACTGTTCAGATGTAAGCACCTCATGGGGTCTTTCGTCTTTGACTGCTTTCAACTGAAAGTAAACAAGGCGTTCTGAGAGAAATAAAGAGTAATTTAGAGATGGTTTCCTAGTAGCCAATAATTTTTGTACCAGTTGAAACATTAGGAGCAGTTTTCCTTTTAGCTCTTTGTTCTCCTTCTTGTAAATTCTAGATTGCTGGAGTGTCTGCTCCAAGATCTCCCAGTTAGAATATATATGATTCTGCCAAACGAATTTGTGCTGCTGCAAGGTTTTATCTTGCGAAATGGCATACTGTTTCCTCCACTTGTTCATTATTTCCATCTCGTTCCATGGTTCAGTTTGTGTTCCAGCATTGCAAGTGGTAGGTTGAGGTATAGTCTGAGTAGCAGAATCAGTTACAGTAGGGCATGATACTTGTACATCAACTTCTTTTTCTGAAATTTTGGAAAGCCCTACTGGTTCTTGTGTAATAGTAGGGTGCTCCTCCTTGATTGCAGAAGATGTAGATGCTCCTGGCATTGGGACATGAACTATAGTATATCCTGCTTGCTGATAAATATTTCCACATTGGCCGCACATGTATTCCTTATACTTATCATTTTCTTTGTCTTTTTCTTCCATGGATGCTGCATGAGCTAGGGTATACAAATTAAGTTCCTTGTCATAGGCTTCCCTTGCCATTACCAATTCTCGCTTATAAGCTTCTAATTCTAATTTTAAAAACTCATTTTCTTGTAAGAGGGAAGCCATGGTGACTGGGCCTTGTGTAACAGTTGCATTCTAGGAATTGATTCTTGTGTTTGGCTATATTTGGTTCTTGTGTGGCGGCTAAGTGGTTCCTTTATGGCGACTCTTGAATAAGTAGCATCTTGGATGTCTAGTTCTGTACATCGAAGCATTTGGTTCTTGTGTAACAGCTACTTGCTATGTAGAAAATGATGTCATATTATCCTGGGCATCTGGTTCTTGTGTGTTTCAGTGCCACAGGGTGAGATAGGTAATAATTCCGCAGTTTGGAAGGGTGGTGATGTGTGGAGTTTTAACAAAATGGTTGCGGGATCAGGGGTAATAGGAACAGTTGCTGCTTCAGTAGACGACCTCGTTCGTCTCCTAGGTAAGAAAGTAGAAAAAGAAGTAGTTTTCTTTTTCCTTTTATGAGAGGGTTTTTCCTGAGGAGAAGGGCTATCGGAGGAGGTAGTTGCTTTAGTTGCAGCCCTTGTTTTTCTTTTTGATAGG
Source organism: Pinus albicaulis (assembly GCA_034641835.2). Classification (NCBI taxonomy): domain Eukaryota; kingdom Viridiplantae; phylum Streptophyta; class Pinopsida; order Pinales; family Pinaceae; genus Pinus; species Pinus albicaulis. The sequence goes on from CM076581.1 coordinate 458,406,747, forward strand.
GAGGCAGTTGTGATTCACCTTTTTCTTTTTCAAATAGAGGAAGATGGTGGTGTATCGGCCTGAGAGTCATCACTGGGAATATGGAAAGTAGGATCAGATGATTATGCTAAGTGGTGAGATGGACTTGAAGAAAGGTTAATTGGATCAGTTGGTTCTATGGATGGAATTGATGGAGGGTCATGTATATTCTTTGGTTGGTGCTTGTGGGAACTTTCAGGAATTTCTTGAAGATTTTCAGCAGCTTCTTGAGGAATTTTAGCAGCTTTCTCAGGGGGTAGGGGTAAGTTGTTTAGAGGAGGGTTTTGTTGAGCAAAATTCCTCTGAATCAGTAGCTAAACAAGGCGGTGATGGGTGAGGGAAAGGAGTAGGAATTTTACCCGTCTACAATAATATGACATATTTTTAATACATCCAAGTAAATAGTAAGGAATTTTCACTAATCTACCGTGTCATAAATGACTCATTAAGACAAAGTCATGCTAATAGACTACCTGATAGCGACCTTCACAAGTGAGATAATGTTTGACGAATTCAACAACTTTCGGCCAAGGAGGTGGCAATGAGTGAAGTCCGACACCCCGGCCTTTAAGCTCGACGTGTTCTCCTAGCAGAAGAAAGTCCTGTTGTGCATTCATAATGATGTGCTTCCGAATGAACCATCGAGTACCACTGATCGGCAGACCTAAAACCTGTGCTATGTCACCCTCTGATACTGGAATTCGAACTCCCTCGATAGTAGAATGATCTTCCTGAATATTTTGTGCAAATTCAAGGACCTATTGTGGATCAAACTCTTGAAGTCTCTCAAAATATCCTACCTAGCCTACCTGCTGAAAAATCTGATACGCGTTTGGGAATAATTCAAGCAGAGCTATTGAGCTCGGCTCATGTCAAATAGCAGGTCCTCCCATAGTTAACCAGCTTTGGTAAAATGTAGAGTCAAAGAGCGAAGTTACCGGACTTCAAAAAAGTAAACTTTGCAAATGAGAACATGGAGTAACGGTGAAGAGGCGAAGTAATGGGTAGGAAAAATGACGGTAATTGGCATGCTGTGAAATGATGGCATATAATTTCGATATTCCCCCCCAACTATGGTGAAATGATGTCTTTAAGTGTGTGGAGATTGTGGTCATAATAAACAAAATCTTCTCTTTAAACCATAGTTTAATTGTACTTACATATAAAATTTACATACCTCATGTTTACCTCTAATTTGTAGTTCAAAAAATATAGTGCTTGTTTATAATGGCTCAATAGTCATGGAAGAAATTTAGAAGCTTTTTGAAACATGAGGGAGATCATATTAGAGGTATGCTTGATCATAGGAGATGGCAGTGAACGAAAGAGATTAACACAAGGAATAAGAGAAGTGAAAATGAAGGAACTGAAGAAAATGATATCATGACAGAAAATGTTGCATAGTCATGTTTTTGGAGAAAGAAATGGTGTTTCAGCAACGGGAAAAATGGATGAAATTATGCTGAAAAGTGGTGTTTCAGCAATGGAAAAATAGGGAAAGTGTTGCTGAGGAGTGATGTTTTAGCAGTGGGAAAATGGGGAAAATATTTGCTGAGGAATGGTATTTCAGCGATATGAAAAATAGGGAAGATATTTGCTGAAGAATGGTGTTTCAGCAATGGGAAAAATAGGGAAGATGATATGAAAAGGGAAAAAGGAATGAAGGGAATGAATGATGAAATGTTATTGGAAGATGGGGGAATGAGTTGAAGTGAGGGAAGCAATGCTTCTCAAAATGAAGCTTGGATCTTCTTGTGGTGAAATTTTCCTTCCTTGGTAAGCCTTTCCTTAATAAAAAATCTGCAAAATAATAAATTGTAACATGCCAGCCCTTGACAGGGATTATTAGTTTAAGAAATCTAATCTAATACTAAAAGTACAGTGCAGGAAAATTAATTGCAATGAGGGGTAGAAGGCTCCCCTAAAAAGAGATAATGTGCATCTGCCATGCAAGTAGCCTTAAAATCTTCTTTGGAAATAGGGCGCTGGTACAGACGAAGCCGATGACCATTTACTAATAGTGGTGTTTTAGAGTCATCAATTGTTAAGAGCCTTACTTTTCCATTGGGAAAAATAGCATCTACTTCGTAGGGTCCCAACCATCTTGTACGTAGCTTTCCTTGAAAGTTTTCAAACCGAGAATCATACAATAAAGCCCAATTACCTTTTTGGAACTACTCATGCTTGATGATTTTATCATGCCACTTTGTTCTTTGTTGTTGGATCATAGTTGTCTGATGAATGGCATCTAATATTTTTTCATCTAGTTCATGAAGCTGCTGCAACCTAGCTGTCTGTGCATCAGTCAAATCAAGGTTAACAACTAAAGCAGTCCTTAAGGTTTTAATTTCAAATTCCACAGGAAAAACAACACTTTTACCATAAACCAATTCATAGAGAGAGAATCCTGTAGTATTTCTCCAAGTAGTTCTATAAGCCCATAGTGCTTCAGGGAGCCTTTGGGACCAATCCTTCCGGTTTTCCTTCACTGTTTTTGTTAGAATGGCTTCTATTACTTCATTTTTACTTCCCACCTACCCATTGTCTTGGGGGTGGTATGGTGTAGTCATTCTATGATGAATGTGATATTTCTGAAGGGTGGCTTTGAAACCATGAGAAGTGAAAGGAGGTCCTCCATCTGTAACTTGCTCTCTAGGGACTCCAAATCTAACAAAGATTTCTTCAAATAGGAAAGCTAGGACAACTTCTTCATTAGCTCTAAGGAGTTCTTTGGCCTCCACCCATTTAGTCATGTAGTCTGTGCAGACTAATATATAAAGTGTTTGGTTGGATGGAGGATTAATGGGTCCTATAAAGTCTAAGGCCCATCTTTCAAATGGTTCAAGTATTACCTGGGGGTTTAATGGCATTTCATCTCTATGATTAGGTTGACCCATTCTCTGACAGCTATCACAAGCCCGAACATATTTCTTTACATCTTTAAAGAGTGAGGGCCAATAATAACCCATCCTAAGAATTTTATGTGCCGTTCTCTTATCAGCAAAATTCCCTCCGCAAGGGCCATCATGACAAGATTTTAGTATATCATACACCTCATCCTCTCTAATGCATCTCCGGATTTCTGATCAAGCCCTGTATAGAAAAGACACCCACTTATCCAGCTATACAGAGCACTTTGTTGAATAATTTTTCTTTTCTCTCGATGTGATAGGTGTGATGGTAGCTTCCCTGCAACCAAATAATTGGCAATGTCTGCATACCATGGTGAGTGAGCAGATACTACAAATAAATACTCATCAGGAAAGGAATTATCTACTGGAGTATTATCATCAGCCTTTAACCGATAAAGGAAATCAGCAACAACATTTTCTTTACCTGGTCGATCTACAATTGTAATATCAAACTCTTGTAATAACAGTAACCATCTGGTGACTCGAGCATTTGTGAAAGATTTGTTCATTAAATACTTGATAGATGAGTGGTCAGTATGGAAAAAAGTAGAGTAACCAGTAATGTAATGTTGAAACTTATTAATAGCATAAATTACTGCTAAAAATTCCTTTTCGGTAACTGTATAATTGAGCTCAGCAGGATTCATATTTTTACTAATAAAGTAGATAGCATAAGGAAGATGGCTTTCCTCTTGTCCCAAGACAGCTCCAATTGCAACATCTGAAGCATCAAAAGATATATGAAAGGGAAGTGCCCAATCAAGTCCTCTCAAAATAGGAGCTATGGATAACTGATGCTTGAGTTCTACAAAGGCCTCCTGGCAAAGATAAGTCCACTTAAATTCAACATTTTTCATAAGTAACACAAATAAAGGAGAAGCTATTTTGGAATTTTTTTTAATGAATCTCCTGTAATATCCTGCATGTCCTAGGAAACTTCTCACATCAGTTTGTGTTTTAGGAATAGGAAGGTTCTTAATGACTTGTATTTTGGATGGATCTACCTGAATTCCTTGAGATGAGATAAAATGTCCAAGCACTACTCCTTCACTCATCATCATATGACATTTTTCGGTGCTTAAGGAGAGGTGAGCTTGTATACAATGTTTAAGTACTTTCTCAAGATTCTGTAATGCATCTTCAAAAGACACACCGTAAGGGGTAAATTCATCCATAAATATTTCCATAGAGTCATTCAACATATCAGAAAATATTCCTATAACTGCCCTTTGAAAGGTTGCTGGTGCATTACATAGTCCAAATGGAAGAAATCTATAGGAAAAAGTTCCCCAAGGGCTAGCAAAAGTGGTCTTATCTTGGTATGGGGGTGCAATTATGATTTGGTTATACCCACTAAACCCATCTAAAAAGGAGAAGAATTTCTTCCCTGACAAACTATCCAACACCTGATCAATGAACGGTAAAGGAAAGTGATCCTTTTAGGTGGCTTTATTTAAGGCTCTATAATCTACACACACTCTCCATTTCCCGTTTTTCTTAGGAACTATTACCAATGGGGACACACATTCACTGTCAGATACAAGGTATATAAATCATGCATTAAGCAATTTCTGAAGTTCCTCTTTAACAATTTCCCTTAAATTAGGGTTCATTCATCGTTGGGGTTGACAGACTGATCGACAACCTTCCTTGATATAGATACAATGAGTACATAATTCAGGGGAGATTCCCTTCATATCTGTATAGTCCCATGCGAATGCTTCCTTATTTTCAAGTGGTAACTTCATTAACTGTTGTGTTTTAGCAACTGTCAGGTCAGGATTTATGTTCAGTGTTTTGCCAGGTTCGATTTCTACTGTTATGCTTTTAGAAGAGATGGTGGTGGATGTTTGAGGTAGATCTTCAGATTTAAGCTTTTTCTGGGTATCTGATTCCAAAAGTGCAGCCAGCTGATTATGTGTTTCCAGAATCATAGAGGAGGGTTCACAAATAAAATTATTAATTACCTCATCCTCAGTGGTATCCTTAATGCTTAAAGCTTGTCCGATAGTAAAAATAGGTTGAATATCATGATCATCATAGTCCATCCATACAAAATTATCATTATTAATCATGGGTGTAGCGTGAGGGTAGAGAGTAAGCTGCTTAGTTTCATAACCATTGGAAATTTTCATTGAACTAGATCTGTAGCTGATAAAGGAATCAACTGTAGCTAACCAGGGTCTTTCCAGAATTAAAGGATGTCCCCCCAACTTTTTTTTAGTCTGTAACACCACAAAGTCAGTTGGGTAATTCCAGGACTCAACCGAGATGACTAGGTCTTCAATAAATCCATCTGGTTTGATTGTAGAACGGTTAGCTAACTCTAGAATGGTTGTTGTATCTCTGATTGTATTCTTTAGCTGTAGCAATTGTAAAGTTTCAAGAGTCATAATGTTTATAGAAGCACCTAAATCTACCAGAACTTGAGGGATTATTGTTTTACCGATTTGGACTGTCATAGTAGGATGGCCGGGATCACCATATTTAACTGGGGGAGTTTTACCGGACATTAATGCAGATAGATCACCCATAACATGGACTGTAAGGGGATCTTTAGCTTTCCTACCGAGTTTCTTAACACAAATATCTCTCATCTTTCTAGCATAAATTGGTACATCTCTTAGTGCCTGTAAAAGTGGAATTTTAACATACAGATTCTGCAATTCCCCTAAAAGATTAAAAGTAGGTGGCTCAGGCGTTCTAGTTAAGAATAAATGCTTAGGGAATGGTGGCTCTGCTGTTTCAGCATCCTTATTAGAGGGTGGTTGCACCTCTTTATGTGAATCATGTTTTACAATTTCTTCTTTATCAGAATCAAAAGAGGTAGCATCATCGATAATGGGTTCAACTATTTTCCTAGATCGTAAATGAATGTCATTACATTGTGCAGGGAAAACATGAATTATAGGCTGGTTCTGAATATAAATAACTTTCACAGCTTTATTATTGGGGTTAGGATTTGGTTGTAAAGGTAGCTGGGGTCTCATCATTTGGTTATTTGGTGGAGCACCTAATGGTAGAGGAAGTGGTTTCTGAAATTGATTTGGGAACAGGAGTTTTTGACCCCTCCAATTTGAATTCCATTGATTAAAGTAAGATTTTTGTTGTGGAGGCCAAGGAGTCCACATTGCAGGATCTACAAAGGGAGGGTTTGTTTGTTGCATGCGTGGGTAATTCATTTGATTGAAGGGTGGGTATTGCATTTGGTTAAAGGGAGGGTAATTTGCTTGAATAAAAGAAGGATAATTGTTCCAACGATTAGAAGATGTAAATGGCATATTAGAATTCATACCTTGTCCTCGTGGTTTCCATTGTCTTCTCTGTGTCAGCAGATAGACTGCTTCAGCTTCTTCTTTGGTTGGTTGCAATGCTGCTTTTATTCCTGGTAAAGAAGGGCATTGTTGTGTTTCATGATCTTTCTCACAAAGGGTGCAAATTGGCACCTTGTCCAATGGGCATTCCCTTAGTGGATGTTTATCTCTGCATTTGGGGCAAAAGACAACCAAAGCTACTTCTGCTTCGGCTTGTTTCTTTTTAACCTGCAAGGTGTCAATCTATGAAGCAAAAGAACTTAACATTTTAGTTTTAAATTATTCAAGTAAATTACCTATTTCGGCTCTTGTTGCTCCTCCACTGGCTGATTTTTGAACTCTTGAATATGTGGTATCTCTGCTGTTTGACCTGTTCCTTGTAGCTCCTATTGAATATCTTTTGCAGAGGTTAACAATTTCATCATATGATTCTTTGGATATATCCCCTTTACCAAGCATATTTAGCATATCTAAACAGTCATCCCTCACCCCTTTCAGTAATATTGTTTTAAGAATATCTTTACTTACATCGCGATGATTGGATCTCTGCAAATTGTATTGTAGTCTTTCGACAAAGTCCTCCATATTTTCGTCCTCCTTTTGTACCATCTTAAATATTTCCTCTCTTTTTTCTCTTGTTCGGTAGTAGTCTTGATATTTAAGCAGAAACTTCTGTTTCATCTATTCCCATGTTGTGATTACATGCCCCCAAGACTCATGAACCACCTTAGTGCATTTCCTTTTAGTGTTGCTAGAAATAGCTTCAACTTCTGGGCATTAGTAACATAGTCATAACTTCTGCATAATATATCAAATTCAAAAATAAATTCGTTAGGATCTTCAGAAGATAAACCATGGAAGTTAGGTAAGGCTGAAAGTGGGATATTCTTCATGGGGGTTTCTCCTCTAGGGAGATCACCAATAGGAAATCCCAAGGTAGAGAGAGAATTCTCATCTTTTCCCTCTCCTTCAGGATCTACTTGTCCTCCGCCGAAGAATCCTTCATTGTTCCCTTCTATTGTTTGATCTCCTACTGCACTTTCTCGATCCTCAATGTTTTCTGCTGGCTTTTCAATGTTTCCTGCTTATTCCTCAACGTTTTCTGCTGGTTCTTCAACGCTTTCTAATGGCTCTTCAACGGTTTCTACTGGTTCTTCAATGTTTCCCTGCTGGTTCTTCAACACTTGCTACTGGTTCCTCAACGTTCTCATGGCTCACAACTTCTTTTGTTTCATAATTTGATTGAGGTGAGTGTTGAGGATTTGGCCTTCGAGAGCTTAGTCTCTGAGAAGATTCAGCTTTTGATACGATCTCGTCAATAAAGTTCTTTCTTCCTCCCCTTCCTTTGCCCTTACCACCTGTAGGGTTAGTTTTCTTATGGGTTTCACGTCCTCTCATGCAATCTGCACATCTGAAAGAAAAACATCAATGCTTTTGAAATCTATAATTTCCTTCCCCGACAACGGCACCAAAATTTTGGTCACTTTAATTGTTTATTGAATTAAACAATTCAAGTGCTACATAAATTGTCAACCCAGGGAAGTCTGTTTATTTCAAAGGCAATCACACGCTGTATATGCTCAATCTCAAAAACAATGAAATGTTGTAGTAAAAATTACACTAACCACACCTTGCTTCAAAAAAACTGAAGGCTACTTGAGTTACAACAAAGACAATCTTTCTATTGCAGACAATCATTAAAAGAATCTTGGATTACATTAAAAAGACAACAATCTAGGAAATGAATCAATCTGCAAAAGGAAAGACTAAGTATGTTATAACAGAGAACAGGACCCTATTCCCCAAGTAGGAATCTTCAACACTTGTTTTTGATTACCAAACTTTCACAAACTCATTCTGTAAACAAGATTGCCAATTAAAATAATCCACAATTACTTAAGAATGAATTGTATGAAATCAATGCAACAAGTAATAGAAACAGAGCTTCAGCGATAGACAACAAAATTCGAATACTGCATAAATGAATTCAACAAATAGAGTTTAACAAGGCATAAATAAAAAGAACAATTGAAAAACTACAGGAATAAATGGGTGAATCTTGTGAAGAAGGTGGGCCCTTCCCTTCTCACAATATTCCCCAAAAGAAGGAATCAAAACGAATTACTTAGAACAAGCTTTTATTCATCTATCCAAAGTAACATATTACAAAGGATTCATGTTCCTTCTCTATTTCAGAGAATCAACCTCCCATAGTCTCTAATTGTTCCTCTAATGCTGATGTCTCCTCTTTTTAAAGACGAGACATCTATTACAATTGATTTACATTATAGAAATCCTATTTTTAACCCAATCCAATCTTCTATACTAAAATAGGACCTTTTGTTCTTCCATAGCAAAATGCTGTTACAATTGTTACAATGGTACTAGCTTCAAAGTGCAGTTGTTACGGCCCGTGTAACAACTTCCTTACTTGTATTTTCTTGTTGCTGTCATGCTTGAAATACTGCTTCAAAATCGCAAATCACGGGCTATTTCAGCAACGGGATTTGCATACCATGTTGACTGTTTCAGCAACGCGGTCTTCAGACAACCACGATAGATTATCTGCGGTCTTCAAATTGTCTCAGCAACTATATATCTTCGATTAATGATTAAATATGAAAGTAGTGTAAAATTATATGTAAAACAAGTTAAACGTATAGTAAATAGAAGAATGTGATATACCTTTGGAAGAATGGATGAAAGTGATAATATAAGCTTTAAATATGGACTGGAAAAGAGTGGAATGATAGCAAAATGTATGGTCAAAATGGTACATTATGGGGTCCTAACAATTATTTTTAAGGATATTTAGTGGCATAGTGACGTACTCTTCCACATGCAAAGCATTTAAAAGGAAGCTTACCTTTGAACCTGCTAGTTCCTACTTGGAGATTCTTCGCAAAATCAGCTTCTTTTTCACTTGAATTATAATTTATTTTGTTAGGCTCTTCTTTTTCTTTCCCTTTGTTTGTGGCTTTGAATGTTGATTCTCTCATACCTGACGTACCCCCTTTTCTCATCTCCTAAGTTGTCAAGATCCTATGGAATTGTTCAACGGTGAGATTATTCAAATCCTGCATTTCTTCAATGGCAAAGACTTTGGAATTGAAATTTGAGGTTAGAGATATTAAAATATTTTCAACAACAGTAGAACCCTTTATTTCATCACCAATATTTTTTATTGAGTTAAAAATCTTGTCTAATCTAAGGAAAAATATTTTAAATACTTTCATCATCATGCGTCCTAAAAGCCTCATACTGAATTCTAAAATTTTGAAGTTTAGCGCCTTTTATCTTAGTGTCACCTTCATAGCTTTGGAAAAGCTTATCCTATATTACTTTTTTTGTATTTAGTTGCATGAATTTCACAAACTCAAATTCAACCAAACTTCCCAATATAGCATTGAAGGCCTTTGCATTGATATCCTATTCTTTCTTCCCTGCATAATCTATCAGAATGGAGGTTGGGTATTGATATCCACCTTCAACAATTGCCCATACATCAACTCCTAGTGCCTACAAATATGCTCTCATTATGAATTTCCAATATAAAAAGTTAGTTCCATTAAACAAAGGTGGATTAATAGAAGATACTCCATCTTGATTTATATTGATGGATCTCCCTTTAAGTGATCAAGGTTCTTCAAAGAGACCTGCTCTGATGCCAATTGTTAGGAAAAATACTAAGAGAAGGGTGAATTAGAATATTTAACTTTTCATTTCATATTATGATTTTTTTACGCTTTTTTTCTTCATGCAACCAGTGTATGTATGTGACTCTTGTGAATGCAAACAGATTATATCCAGTTAGCTTAATTTGACATATCTTTCATCAGAGAGTTAACTTAACCAATGCATTTGGAATTTATTCACTATCCATAATGTAGTAGAAATTAAATAAATCACATGACATAAGCAACACACATAGAACACTAGGATATTAGGTGGAAACCCAATGTGGGAGAAAACCACCGTTGTCACTATCTATGTCTTCTTTCTTATTATATAAAGAGGATCTTCATTAAATTTTTGTACTGGTGCAAACTCTTACTAGTACCCAGGCACCCACCTGTAGGAGGCTAAAATCTCCACTCGTTCTTCAACACCCGCTGGAAGGGAGCTACAACCCCTTGAACTCGTTTATCGACTCCTACCACAAGGGATATCCTACCCCCTTTCTGAAGGCTACAACCCTCAACTCCTTGTGGATCACTTTTCAAAATGTTTGAAACTAGATCCACCTGTCAAACAATCATCAAACAACTTGTAGGCCACCTTTCATCAATGTTTCATACTAAACCCACACCAATAATATAACTAAACCAATATCCAAACTGAAGTACTGAAACAGAAATATGAATCACTGAATATTTGTAAATAAACTGAATATTTGAAGTATCAAACTACTTAATACAAAACCAAACAAGAGCAAATTAAATTGAAAATATGTACACAATTTTTCTCAATAGATCCAACATATATACGCGCTTCCTTTGCATAAAACCCGCGTATAGATCTCAGATCATTGAATGCTGAATCATTTGTCCAACTGAATCACTGTAATACTGAATAACTCACTGAATCAAGTACTGAACCAATCACAGATCATTAAACCATACCCAATCATCACAACTGATCAATATAACAATCCATAACTCAGTCAACCCAAATAACAGTGCCAAATAAAAATCATGCTTATCAAGGCATGATTTACAAACAACATTAAACAAACATCATCAACAATTATCATCAAGCAAAATTGCAGACCAGATCTAACTTAGAATATATATGTGAAATCCACAAAACATATCAATGTATATACGCTACTACCATGCATAACACCCGCATATATATATTTTGACATACTCATTAAATAATCATAGAATTTATACGCGACATTGATGAGGAAGATCTGCATATGTACGTGACATTACAGAATAAAACTCGTGTATAGATATTAAATCACTGAATCAATCCTTCGTTGCAAACACAACACATACTGTGTTGATTTTTGGTAGTATTGGAAGTGCTAAGTCTCAAATTTGTAGAGAGGCTTAGGCACATGTATTCCAGAGAACCCAGAAATCGTTTGTGAAATTCCACTCAGAATATGTTTTATTAGACCCTAAGTCTAAACTTAGGGAAATTAAATAATTAAAGGGTATTAATAAAACAAAGTGTGAATCTTCTAGAGAACATGAATCAAGTCAAGTTATAATCTTAGCCGTTGATTAAAGATCTAATCTTGGTCATTGATATCTCAACGAGAAGACTATAAAGGAAGGCGTGAGAGTCATTTGGAAGATATACTAGTGCAGATACTCATTTTCCCAAGTAAATCGATTTTCCCAGTGGCCGAAGTTCGGCAAGAGAAAATTGATCGAGAGGGAGAGTTGCAGGTGGAGGAGAAACATAGAGGGTTTAACATCAATCTGGGGTGTAAGAGAAAGTGACACAGAGAAAGGAAGAGGCAGCATAGTGGCAGGAAGGGAACAACATAGAAGGGTGACCTAGTTTTTCACAGTGGCCATGCAGAGCTAGCGCAGTGGTGATGCACGAGGCCAAGGATGGTTCTTCAGGGGTCATTTATCATCAAGAAATTTGTGAGAAATTTCTCGAGTGTTATCATATAGAATTTATCTTCATTATTGCTGATTGTAAATTGTACAAGAAGATTTTTGCTGAAGAATAATAAAAACCCTCATCTGCTGCACCAGTTTTACCACATTGGGTTTTTTCAGGGAAAATTGTTCAAAAATATATGTGTCAATCTTGTGTTAGTATTTCCTTGTATTTTTCTCAGTAATTGTATGGTGAATTCTACATTTGAATTTTTTTCAATATTTATTGAAGAGAGTTCCGTAAATAACTTATTCTTGAATAATAAGTAGGAGAAATAATACAAATATTACAGTAGGATTTTGAAGTTGAAATTTTCAAATGGTATCAGAGCAAGGTTGGGTAAGATAGCAAGAGGATCTACGCTAAAGGGAAATCATGGTGCTGCTCTAGCAGCAAATCGTACTCCTGAGGGCTTATGAATTCCTTCTGCTAAAGAGCTGGGAAAAGGAAAAGCACAAACAAGATGGAAGATAACATTATTTCAGAATTAACCTCAAGGTTGGAAAAGGAATCTGCATGTTTATCTAGCTCAGCATCATCAGAGGATTGGTATATTGATAGCGAGGTCTCAACCCATATGACTAGAGAAAGAGATCATTTCTCTAGCTATCAAGAGGAAAGTATGGACTTCCAAATTACTATGGGAACAAGACAAAGTGTACATGTGTAGGAAAAGGGACAGTAGCATTTCAGACAGAAGCAGGAGATAGTCTCCGAGCCACAAATATGCTGCATGTGCTAGGTATGGGAATGAATTTACTTTCAGTGTCTCAATTGTAGGACAAGGGATATGATGTTTACTTTATCAGAAGGAAATTCTATGTCAAGCATTCGAGGTGGAAGAAAAAGGCTCATATTGTAACTCGAAGCAACAGACTATACAAGTTGCAACTCGAGTCTCTAATGGCTCTGGTAGGCAACAATATAAGTGGAAAAGAAGATCTGAATGAGCTATGGCATAGACGAATGGGGCATCTACACCATGGAGCTCTGAGTATGCTCATAAAAACTATTAAGTGAGTTCCAGTCCTTAGCACCAAACATGATGACGTGTGCAGAGGGTGCGTACTAGGGAAGTACGCTAAAGAAGCATATTCCAGAAGCAACAATAAGGAAAAAAGTGTATTGGGATCAATATAGTCAGATATCAGTGGACCAATGTCCACTAATTCTCTTGGTGGAGGTAAGTACTTTGTCACCGTCATTGATGACCATTTCAGGAAGACTTGGATTTACTTCTTAAAGACCAAGGATGAGGTATTTGATCGGTTTAGAGAATTTAAAGCTCTGGTAGAAAACTTGACCAGGAAGAAAATCAAATTATTGCATTCAGATAATGGTGGGGAATATACTGATAGAGAATTCACATATCTCTGCACAAGGGAGGGCATCAGGAGATAATGGATTGCTCCTTATAATTCGGAGCATAATGGAGTTGTATAATGGAAGAACATGACTATTGTTGGGGCAGCAAAGGAAATGTTGCATGACCAAGAACTGCCTATATTTCTATGGGAATAAGAATGCAACACAATGATATATGTCCATAATAGGACCCCCAAAGAGCATTGGGCAAGACAACGCCCGAGAGTGTCTTCATAGGAATGAAGTCAGAGGTAAGTCACTTCAAGATTTTTTGGAGTGTGGCATATTGTCACGTTCCATATGAGAAACGAAGCAAACTAGATCATACTGCTGAGAAAGGGTATCTTGTAGGATATAGCGAGACATATAAGGCATACATAATCTACATTCCGGGTAATATGAAAGATGTAGTAAGGAGGGATGTGAAATTCATGGAGGATCAAGCTTTCAGAAAATCCCAAGAAATGCCTACTAAAGATCAATATGAGGATCTACCTCTTGTCTAATGGCAGATAGGAGAAGATTTAGCAGATGGACAACCATCAGGGTCTAGCACTGTGACTAGTACTAGTATTTCTTCAAGAGAATAAAATCCAGATAGCTCATAGTAGATGAGACAACAGGAAGAAGAAATGATTGAGCCACCAGCCACTGGTGGCAGAATTAACATAGAAGTATGAAAAATGATTAGGGACATAGAGGATTTTGTTGGGGCTCTTTGAACCATAAAATGGCAGCGTAGAGAGCCTAACAGATACCAAGCATTGGTAACATAGGTTTAAGAACCCTCTAGTTTTCAGGGGGTCGTACAACATCTAGTTTGGGTGGATGTCATGGTAATCTATCATGACTAATGATGTCTAGGAAGTCATACCTAGACCACAAGATATATCAGTTGTAGGATCCAGGTGGATCTACAAGATCAAGTACATTGTAGATGGTAGTGTAGAGAAGTACAAGGCTAGGTTTGTGGCTAAGGGATATGCTCAGAAGGAGGGGATAGAATACGAAGAAACCTTTGCCCCTGTAGCCAGATATACCTTTATCAGATCCATTATATCCCTTGAAGTGTAGATGGGATGGGAAATTCACAAGATGGACGTCAAAACTACATTCTTGAATAGGGTGATAGAAGAAGAGGTTTATATCGAACATCCAAAAGGCTTCGAAACACATGAGAAGAAATATCATGTATGCAGGCTGAAGAAATATTTGTATGGGCTTAAACATGCACCTAGAGCATGGTATGGTCGAATAGATGGTTACTTGCAGCAGATGGGATTTGTCAAGAGTGACGCTGATCCCAATCTCTATTATTTGACAGTAGAGAATGAGCCTCTGATTTTGGTTTTGTATGAAGATGATTTGTTTTTGACAGGATTATCTAGGCTCATCAAAGATTGCAAGAAGAATCTAGCAGAAGAATTCAACATGAGGATTTGGGGCTGATGCACTATTTTCTGGGTTTAGAAGTTTGGCAGCAAAAGGGAGAAATATTCCTTGGGAAAGGAATATACGCTACATAAATTCTAAAGAGAATTAGAATGCAAGACTGTAGACCCGTGGATACTCCAATGTTTACCAATAGGAATAAAATAGATGGATTTGAAGATAAATAAGTGGACCCAACCTTGTACATGCAGACCATAGGGTCTCTCATGTGTCTAGTCAACACCACACCATACATTTTCTACGCTGTTAATTCCCTCAGTCAGTTCATGATAGAACCAAAAATGGTGCATTGGATGGATGCTAAGCACATTATTTAATATGTGCGAGGAATAGTTACATATGGATTAAGATACACCCAAGATGATGATATTAGACTGCGTGGATTCACAGATGCAAATTGGGCAGGAAGTTTGGTAGATAAGAAAAGTACCACATGGTATTGTTTCAATATTGGATCATGAATGACCTCATGGTGCAGTAGGAAGTAGAAGTCTGTAGCACTAAGCACAACTAAAGCTGAATATATGGTTGCTAGCACAAATTCGTGTGAGGCCATATAGATTATAAAAATTCTCATGAATTTATTCACAAGGAAGATGGAGGCGACCAACATTCTATGTGATAATCAAAGTTGCATTAAGCTCTATGAGAATCATGTTTTTCATGATCGGTCGAAGCCCATCAACATCAGGTGTCATTTTATCAGAGACTGTGTTCAGCGGGGGGCAGTATAGTTGCAGTACATTCCCACAGGAGATTAGGTAGCAGACATTCTCACCAAGGCCATAGGAAAAAAAAAAGTTTGTTCAATTCAATGGAAATATGGGGATGATTGAAAATCCATTTCAATAGCAGAAACATAAGAGACAATGCTTGAGAAGGAGCTGTAGTATAGATGCAATAGTGACAATGGAAATTTCAAGGGCAACTATACTGTTGCAGCATCAACGTAGGGGTTGGTGGACAACTTGTCAGACATCAGCAGCGTAGAGGATGCTTCAGGGTCAGAGCAGTATGCAGTAGGCATGTTGTTAGAGCACTTTCCTCGCTAAGAGGGAGTCTTGATTTTTGGTAGCATTGGAAGTGCTCTAAGTGTCAAAATTTGTTGAGAGGCTTAGGCACATGTATTCCAGAGAACCCATAAATAGTTTGTGAAAATTCCACTTGGACTGTGTTTTATTAAAATAATTAATTATTTTAATGGATACCCTAAGTCTAAACTTAGGGAAATTAAATAATTAAAGCGTATTAATAAAACAAAGTGTGAATCTTCTAGAGAACATGGATCAAGTCAATTTATAATATTAGCCGTTGATTAAAGATATAATCTTTATCATTGATAACTCAACGAGAATACTATAAAGGAAGGCTTGAGGGTCATTTGGAAGATATACCAATGCAAATACTCAGTTTCCCAAGTACATCGATTTTCCCAGTAGCTGGAGTTCGGCAAGATAAAATTGATCCAGACGGTGAGTTGCAGGTGGAGGAGAAATAGAGAGGGTTCAACATCAATTCGGGGTGGAAGAGCAGGTGACACAATGAAAGGAAGAGGAAACACAAAGGCAAGAAGGGAACAACACATAAGGGTGACACAGTTCTACACAGTTCCCACACAGTCGTGACGCAAGAGGCCAAGGAGGGTTCTTCCGAGGTAAGTTTTCATCAGGGAAATTTGTGAGAAATTTCTCCAGTGTTATCATAAATAATTTCTCTTGATTACCGCTGATTGTAAATTGCACAAAAAGATTTTTGCTGAAGAATAATAGAAACCCTCATCTGCTGCATCGATTTTCCCGCATTGGGTTTTTCCAGGGTCAATTTTTCAAAAATATATGTGTCAATATTGTGCTAGTATTTCCTCATATTTTGCTCAGTAATTGTATGGTGAAGTTTGCATTTGAATTTGGTTCAATATTTACTGAAGAGTTTCCATAAATAACCTATTCATGAATAATAAGTAGGATAACTAATATCAGATATTTCAGTAGGATTTTCAAGTTGAAATTTTCACATACCGTGCATACCTTACTGTCAAACCATAGATCACTTCAGACTCATTCAAAGATATCTTGCATCATTAGATACTTAAACATGGATAATTTAGTCAAATATAACCACAAGTACTCAAAGAAATTTCAGATCTCTCAAATCTGAGCCTCTTCCATGCTCCCTGGTGCACACCTGTTTTAGATCAGATTACACATGAATAAACCATTTACTTGAACACATAACACCTTGATCTCCATCTCCTTATATATATTTTTCCTTAGCCAATACCTTAGGTAAATACTTTGGTAATTTCGTTAGTATTTGTTGACGGGATCAAATGACCGTTGTCGCTCCAATTACTATGGACCAATGCCTTGGTAATTACCCAAGGTATAGAAATTTCCACGGTTTGCATTATGTACATGACTTTTACTCACGAGACCTACATATGTACGCGACCCTTCTTCACTGGAACCATGTATGCTTTCACAAACTTCACATTTGTCATCCATTTGTATATGAACTATCATTTCTCTGTCCACATCATTTGTAGTACCTGTTATTTGCTTTAGTTCCACAATCATATTATTACATTGTTGGCATCAAGTACATATTTATCAACCAGGTTTCCATTAAGGACAACACATTATCCATAGTGCCAAAAATCACAAGTAGAGGTTGTTGTTGTAGCAGAAACACCAGAGATACATGTTGAAGACAATTTCCTTATCCTTGAAAATATGATTATTGAGCCACCCTCATCAACAAACTTCATTGACTATATTTTATTAGGCAACATGGCAAGATAACACAATGATGAATAAATTGAGAGTGAATCCTCTTTCGGGTTTCCCAATATTGACATGACACTGAATATAAATATGAAGAACATCATTCCTTCTCTCCTACCCAATATTTTAGGTATGGCTACAAAAGATCATGATTCAGTTTATTTGAGTTTTGACATTATGTGTCGTAGTTATAACTATGTGCATGATTCTCGTAAAATAAATTTAGCGCCTACAACATTAAAAGACTCCACTTCGAGATGGTTCATGGGACTAAAAGAACATTCCATTAGAACTTGGGATGATATGAAAACTATTTTTCTCAAAAAATACCAAAAATATTGTAGAATTGTTGTGAAACCAGCTCCAAAAATAGAAGAAAAGAGATATCAACGCCTTAGAAATAAGCCACTTCGATGGGGCAACCTCCAATACATTACATGAATGAACAATTCTTGGATGATACAAATTACAAAACCTCCTTTCTATATATAGGAATCCATGGGGCCATAATGTAATCCTAGTGGGGCCACAATGTAATCCTAGCCGACCTAACAATAATAATTTAAGGGCACAATAATAACAATATGGGGGTTACAGGGGTACAATAATAATAATAAGGGGGTTACACTAACAACAATAAGGGATTATACTAGTAATATATGCACCTAACATGCCTCTCTCCTTCAAAAAAGTGTTGTCCTAAACAATTGAGTAGCTTTGGGTGCTTTTGTATAAAATTCTCATCCTCCCATGTAGAATCTTCAGTGGGTAAGTTCTTCCACTTGATGAGATACTCTGAAATTGATCGATTTCGTAGTTATCGAGTTCTTGTTTCCATGACCGCTTCAGGTTCCAATATGATTTTTCCTTCCTCATCAATTTCTGGCAATATTGTTTGAACTGGAATATTTTCACCTATAACCTTCTTTAAGCATGAAACATGGAAAACTGGATGCACTCGTGAAGAAGCAGGAAGCTCCAATTTGTATGCCATAGTACCAATCTTTTGCAACACCTTGTAAGGACCATGGTACTTTGGCGATAATTTATTATCCTTCGTAGCTTGCTTGAGGGACATTTGTTTGTATGGTTGTAGCCGTAAAAATACCTAGTCTCCTATATCAAAACTTCTCTCGCTGCGATGTTGATCTGCATGTTGTTTCATTCGATTTTGTGCCAAATTCAGGTTATCCTTTAAGAGTTGGAGAACTTCTTGTTGATGCTCGATGTGATCTTCCACCGCTTGAACCTTCGAATTTTCTCTTAAATATGATGTGATGGATGGTGGATGATATCCATAAAGTGCCATAAATGGGGTCATTTTTATTGCAGTATGGAAGGAAGTGTTATACCACCATTGAGCGAGAGGTAACCACTTGACCCATTGTGTTTGTTTATCAGATACAAAAAAATGAAGATATCCTTCCAAACATTTATTTACTATATCAGTTTGACCATCAGATTGAGGATGATAAGATGAGCTATGAGCTAATTGAGTACCCAAACAAGAAAATAACTCCGTCCAAAAATTTCCAGTAAAAATGGGATCTGTGTCACTCACAATAACCCTTGGGTTTCCATGTAGCTTTTGAATTGTGTCCATAAATGTAGTAGCAACTGTACTTGCTTTAAATGGATGAGATAATGCACAAAAGTGTGCATACTTGGTAAGTCTATCAACTACCACCATGATGACACTCTTTCCTTCGGACTTAGGTAAACTTGTGAAAAAATCCATTGAAATCTCCTCCCAACATTGACTTGGAATGGATAAAGGTTGTAGAAGTCCCGGGGTCTTAATTGTCTCAACTTTATTCTGCTAGCAAACCAAACATTCCACCACAAACTTTTGAATATCAGATTTAAGGCCATCCCAAAAAAATTCTTTCTTCACCCTGTGGTAAGTTTTTAAAAATCCTGAGTGTCCTCCTAAAGGAGAAGTGTGCAATTCCAAAAGAATCTTTTGTTTTAGTTGGGAATTCTTACAAAGATATAAGTGATCTTTGTACCATAAAGAATAATTTTTCCAACTAAATGTATCAGATGTACTAGGATCTTGCTGCAACTTTTGAATGAGTGTCCATACTTCTTTGTCCTTCTTCCATTCATCTCTTGCTTCGGTTATCCAATCTGGTTGGATAATAGAAATAGCACAAAGAAATGCTTCCACCTCTTCATTCTTTCTTGAGAGTGCATCTGCAACAACATTAAGCTTTCCCTTTTTGTAGATTATTTCAAATTCATAACCCAACATCTTTGTGACCCATTTTCGCTGCTCTTCTGAAGATAGTCTTTGTTCCAAAAAGTGTTTAAGACTATCATGATCAGTTTTTACCTTGAAGTGTCTTCCCATTAGGTAAGTTCACCATTTATTTAGTGCATGCAGTATTGCTAACATTTCCTTCTCATAAATAGGTTTCTGTAAATACTTTCCTTTGATTGGATGACTTTCAAAAGCAATGGGTCTTCCTTCCTGCATTAAAACTGCACCAATTCCATTTCTGAGGCATCACATTCCAAAATAAAGGTTTTTGTGAAGTCTGGCGTAGCTAAGACCGGTGCTAGGCACATTTCCTCTTTAAGATGTTCAAAGGCCTTAGTTGCTTCAGGAGTCCATGAAAATGCATCTTTCTTCAATAATGTTGTTAGAGGTGCTGCTATTCTCCCATATTTCTTAACAAACTTGCGATAATACCCTGTTAACCCGAGAAATCCTCGCAACTGCTTTATGGTTGTGGGGACTTTCCATTCCTTAATGGCTTTAATTTTGTTAGGGTCTACCTTAACACCCTCGTGAGATACAATATCACCCAGATATTCCACCTCTTGTACTCCAAAGAAACATTTGGATGTTTTTGCATATAATTGTTTCTCCTGCAATAGTTTGAGCACCCTGTCAACTTGTTCAACATGATCCTTCCAAGACCTGCTGTAGATTAGTATATCATCAAAAAATACTAGCACAAATTTTCTAAGGAAGGGTTTGAAAATGGAATTCATCAACCCTTGAAATGTAGAAGGTGCATTGGTAAGAGCAAAAGGCATGACCAGAAATTCATAATGACCCTCATGAGTTCGAAATGCTGTTTTTGGAATATCGTCATTCTTCATTCTAATTTGATGATATCCTGAACGAAGATCCAACTTGGTAAAATAAATTGCTCCATGTAATTCATCCAATAATTCATCAATCACAGGAATGGGAAATTTATCTTTAATGGTGAGCTTATTGAGCTCCCTATAATCCGGACACATTCGCCATGATCCATACTTCTTGTGTACCAATACTACAGGAGCAGAGAAAGAACTTTGACTAGGTTGAATTATACCCGCCTCTAACATTTCTGCAATCATTCGTTCAATTTCGCTCTTTTGGAACTAAGGATATCTATAAGGCCTGATGTTTGGAGGAACACTTCCTGGAATCAAATGAATAGCATGATCATGATCACGAATAGGTGGGAGTCCTTTGGGAGTTTCAAACACCTTGGAATGATTGTCCAAGACTTGTTGGAGATCTGCAGAAATAGATGATTTTGATGTTGGAACTTCTAGTGACCATAATTGTGCAATTACGCCTCGCTGTTCTTTCTTTAGAAGCTTTGTCATGACATTAGAGCTTATTATCCTTCCTGGCTTCCCCGCAATACCCCGTAATTCGACTTCCTTTCCTTCTGAAAAAAATTTCAAAAAAAGTTCTTGAAAATTAAAAGCTACCGTCCCCAAAGATTGTAACCATTGTACTCCTAGTACAACATCAGCACCTCCCATAGGAATGGAAAGCATTGGACTATTCAATACATATTCCCCCATGGTTAGCTTGATATTATGGCATTTTCCAGAACAATTTATAGTTCCTCCATTTGCAACCATCACTTGACATTTTGGTGCTGGGTATAGGAAACAATTCAATTCCTTGGCTACCTTACAATGAATAAAATTATGGGTGCTACCTGAATCAATCAACACTATTAGCTTTTTCTTCTTGATATTTCCTTTTATCTTGAGAGCTTGAGGAGTGGTAATTCCTACCAATGCATTACACGATATGGTCGGACTCATTTCTTCCTCTTCTAGGGCTGGTTCCTGGTGTATATCCTCTTCTTGTTAATTTTCTTCTTCCTCTTCACAATCTATGTAAAATAATTTCTTCTCAGCACACTTATGACCTTTAGTGTATTTGCTATCACAACTGTAGCAAAGCCCTTTTGCTCTTTTTCTTCCAATTGTTGTGGTGTCAACCTTGTAGGTTGTGGAAATCTAGGCGTAGCAACACTTCCTTCTTTATAGAAGTGAGTGGTAGGCTTCCTTGTCGCCATAATTTTACATTCAATTTTTCTTGCCAACCTGAATGCCTTTTCCAATGAATCAGGTTCCAAAAAGCGAACTTCATGTTGGATGTTATCCTTCAAAGTACCTATGAAGAGATCAATCTTGTGTTCCTCTGGAATATCAGTTACCCTTATATTCAATTTTTGGAAGTCCTCAATGTGCTCCCCCACTAAACCCTTTTGTTTGAGGTTTATCAATTGGCTAAAGAAGGTGTTGCTCTTTGTATCCTCATAATGTGCTATCATTTCCTCCGTAAAAATTGACCAAGTGAAATTTTTTTTACGGGAGCAAAGCCATCGATACCATACAAATGTATTTTGTTCTAAATGTAAAGTTGCAATGCGTACCTTTTGTGTGTTTTGCACATTATGGAGATCAAAATATTGCTCCATCTATAGTATCCATGTTACAGGATCCTTTCCATCAAACTTCCTCATATCCATTTTTGGAATATGGTGGTTCTTCCCGCCAACATTAGATTTTATGAAGTCACGATTAACATTTATTTTGTTCTCATCATGAGTTTCCTCTACTATCTTTTCACCATTAGGAAACATTTCTTGTATCAACTTTGTCAAACCTTCCATGTCTGCTTTTAGATCATTATTCATGTTTTCCATGTTGTCTTTCATTTTTTCATCGATCTTAGCTTCCATTTCATCCATCTTAGATTCCATGCCATCTATCTTAGATTCCACACCTTTCTTCAAAACATCCATCTTCGCTTCCACGCCTTTCTTCAAAACATCCATTTCATTTTTTGTTGCTCTTTGCGAGAGCGAATTTGGTGCACTTGCTCTTGTAATTTTGATAGATCATGTTGCAATTCTTCAACTTCATGAGTCATAGTAGAGCCTTCTGAAGGTTTAATGGGTGTTGAATTATTTTTACGGGTCATTTTTTTTTAACCCAATACTGATATATATTCTACAATATTCCCTTGGAATCAATTCAAATTGATTCTTCAAACAAGACTTATGCAATTCGTAAAAAAAATACACATCTTTTTCTTGATTTTGAGGAGCTCGATATTAAAATTGGATTATATTTGTGATTGCGGCTCTTCAATATCTGAAATTGGGCACTAAGGTAGCCTTCTGAATTATCTTTCGAATGCCATAGGTCTGACTTGATTTGGATTCTCCAAGGCAAAGTTATGTCCAATCTCCCACAATAACCTAATTATGGACTGGTTCAGTAGAGCGAACTTGTACGACTTGCCACATGTCACTGTTTTGTCTTTTAGCTCTGAAATTGATAGCAAAGAAACTACAGTCCGTGTACTTACGACCAATATTTACAGCACTCCAATCTGATGCTCAGAGAGAGAGTTATGAATATTTTCCCACGATCACCTCTGTGAGATGAAATTCAGGAGCCTGAAAAGCACTACATTCCACAGATCATATCTCTGAAAATATTGCGAACCAAGCTCTGAAATTTTTTGACGAGTTTCCTCAGGATTTGAGCTTCGTGCCCTAGATATTTCAAATTTTGAACCTTCGTGGAAAAAAAGTTATAGCGCAAATTCCACGATGACCTGTTTAGATTAAATTGAGGAGCCTGCAAAAAGACCTAACTTCCATAGATCATATCTCCAAAAATATTGCGAACCAAGCTCTGAAATTTTTTGTCAATGTTCCTCCGGATTTCGGCTTCGCACCCTAAAAATTTAAGCTTCTGAAACTTCGTAGAAAAAAAAATTATAGCGAAAATTCCACGATGACCTGTTTGGAGCAGCGAAACCCTAGAATCCAAAGCTCTGATACCAAATGTTGTGAAACCAACTCCAAAAATAGAAGAAGAGAGATATCAACGCCTTAGGAATAAGACACTTCGAGGGGGAAACCTCCAATACATTACATTAATGAACAATTCTTGGATGATAGAAATTACAAAACCTCATTTCTATATATAGGAGTCCATGGGGCCATAATGTAATCCTAGTGGGGCCACAATGTAATCCTAGCCGACCTAACAATAATAATTTAAGGGCACAATAATAACAATATGGGGGTTACAGGGGTACAATAATAATAATAAGGGGGTTACATTAACAACAATAAGGGACTATACTAGTAATATTGGGACCTAACAAGAATAAAGGACTCACATAATGATATCTTTAACATGCAATAATAAGAAGTGGAAAGCCTTGAGGGTTATCTTGAAAGGTTCTTGTATAACCTCAAGAAGGCTAAACCTAGTGCTCTTAATGATGCCACAAGTAGGACTATTTTCCTAAGGGGGATACAAGATTAATATATAGGTATGATAAATTTTATGGGTGTTGGTTATATTTATTCTATATCATTTAATGCCATTTGTGAATTATGCAGGAGGTATTTGCGAATTAGAGCTAAGATTGGTAAATATATAAGAAACCTTTTCTCTAGGACAAATATATCTACTGTAGGAGGAATAACAAGGGTCGAATTAGAAAATTTTAACTCTAAAATCCTTGGTATCTTAGCTTGTAGTTTGATACATTGAAACTTAAAAGGAAGGAAGAAGAATACAATGTACCTTTAGTTATGTTTTGTTCTCATAGAAAAAACATCCCTTAAGAGAATGTCCATTGAATAACTTTCAGATTTGTGTTATTTGTGAAGAGGACCATATTACAAAGAATTGCCTCACTTCTAGGACTAAAAACTGTTTATAAAGGAAGCGGTGAGGCAATTGAACCATCCTTTCTAACTCCACCAAGGAGGTCATGGTAGCCACACATGCAAGGTATGGCACACAATCCTTCCTCTCAAATTTTTCCATCTTAAATTTACAATGGAATGCTCAAATTCCTTGGAAGCGTACATAGCCTCAACAAAAAAACCAACTTGAGAAACAATAAAATTAGTAAGGGAATATCTATGGTAATTGTCGATGACATAAATTGCACCTTCTATCATCCAACACCCTGAGAAATCCCTAAATGGCTAGTCTAGGAACAATGAGAACATGGCCTGGAACTTTATAGTCGTAAAAAATAGAATTTAGGGGAGTTGAATACTTTAACAATTAAAAGACATAAAAAAGAACAATTGTAATCCGTGGATGACACCAGTTATGTCATATATAACAATTATACTGCACAACATGTAACAAAAGAAAACATATACCTAGAAAACAAAATATTTACATGTTTTATAATAGAAATTCATTGCCAACATAAACATTATATACAAGACAATTTAAGTTGTCATAATAAAATTAAGAAAGACAAATATTAGAAATATTAGGCAAGATGGAAAGATCATGAAAATATATTTCGTTGAATCTACTTTGAAAATGTTCATAAATGTTGGAAATAAGCTTGACCAACTATCAAAGTTCTGTAGTCAAGACCCATTACAAATGACAATATTTATGTAACCACTTAATCAAATGCAAGTAATAAAAAATCTAACTCAATTTCAAGTTGCTGCAACTGTAGAAATTTGCTGAATAATAATTAATTATCCACCGAGACTATCCTAGTCACATACTATTTGAACTTCATACACAACACATAATCTCTTCCACTCAACTCAACTCAGATCATCACACATGCGGAAATAAAATCAAGCGATAACACATCAAATCATCATACACATTAACACGGTATGTATGGGGAAAGCTTATAGATGAAAACCCCGCAGCTATTGTGTATATTATAATGGAGAAATCAAGTAACCAACTCAGTACAATACTCCTCACAAGTACTCAGTACTTTCTCATACAGTTACTCACAATCTAGCTCAGTTTTGAACAGGTTACTGGTTCAAAACTCACCGCCAATTGCCTTGCCTCTATTGCGTGTTTCAATGCTATAGGATGGCCTCTTTATATAGATAAACCACCAGCCTGAACTGCGCAATCCTCATGGGCTTACTCCACCTATCTGTGTGTTGCAAATAGCAACAGTATAGTCACAACTGATAGCTAACTCCACCCTTTCATCTACCTCTTTCACTGGTCTCCACTAAACTGATCATACACTGTAGTGAACTGATGTGTTCTTGAGTTGAATAATGAGTTACTAATTAATGAATTAAATAATATTTAATTCACTCCACTCATAACTAATTGATTAGCTAGTTAAACTAATCTCAATCGGTTCAACTAAAATAAACAAAACACAACTCCACTATCTGTCTCATTAACTCCTCCAAACTTTTGCCACTGAAGTCCAACTGAAGTCAACCATGCATGATGCCATCAAACCCTTGGGAACCACGTGATTCCTCTCTCAGATGCATGAGCCACTTCTGTAGCTCGAACTGAAGTGCTCCAAGAGAGTAAACTGAAGTTTATAGTCTAAATATTATTAAGGGTAAATAATATTTGACTTCCATGTTTTAAGGAGAGGCAGTCTAAAAATAGACTTCGACCTCTTTGACCTCAAAAATAGAGTCTCATATATTTTTACCAACATGACACATACTTCAAGAATCTCAAACTGGAATCCCCGAACTATGCTCCATATGTCTAAAAATAGACATAGTCTAAAAATAGATTTTGCGCCAGAATTTGCCTGCGGGCCCACTTAGTGAAGGCGACTTCATTTCACTACGCTCCATCATCTTGCTGCATTTTCAACACTCCCTCTCAGCAAGATATGGATTATCTGCAACCCCTATCCTGCCTCTGTGGAATTCGAACTTTCTCCTGGTGAGCGCCTTCGTCAGGATGTCGGCATCCTGATCCTCCGTGGGAACATATGAAAGCATCATGATCCTCCGCTGAACACAATCTCTGATGTGATGGTACCTGATGTCGATATGTTTGGACCTATCATGAAATCCTGGATTAGCCGAGAGCTTGATGCAGCTCTGGTTATCACAGTAGATCACTGTAGGCTCCAAATGCAACCTGAACAATCCTACAAGGGATCTTCCTCATCCAAATAGCCTCGCATGCGGCCAAGCTAGGCGCCATGTGTGCCGACCTCTGCGAGCGAGTGCCACGGATCTGCACTTCTGCTTGTGCCGAGCTTCTTTGTCGACCCAATGCGAAAGCTCTCAGGATGTGCTCTTGGGTCCAGTTGGACTGCACGCCCAATCTGCATCAGTGAAGCCAGAAATCTTCGCTCCATCCTCCTGTCTGTACCATAGACCATATCCCGATGTGCCTCTGATATAGCGCAATACATGCTTGCCTGCCTTACAAAAGAGCTTGGTAGGCTTAACCATAGCTTGCGAAAGCTGGTTAACTGCATAGCATATATCGGGTCGTGTATTGACCAGATACATAAGCGACCCTAATGAAGGATGCCCGAGTCCTTCATCTCAAACTCTCGTGCAAGATCCTCCTTGCATGAAAGTATCAACTGCTCATCGCCAGTCAAAATCAGATCATCTACATACAGTACGATGATCAACAGCTTCCCCTCCACCACAATCTGGTACAGGTTTGGATCCGCCTCACTCTTGGAGAATCCAAGCCCGGTGAAGTAGCTGTCTGTCCGAGTGTACCAAGCACGAGGTGCTTGCTTCAGCCCGTACAGTGCTCTCTTGAGTCGGCACACATGCGACTCACTGCTGAAGATCTCAAAACCTTCAGGCTGCTCTATGTACACCTCTTCCTCAATAACTCCATTGAGGAACGCGGTCTTCACATCCATCTGATGAATGTGCCACCCCATCTGCGCTGAGAGAGCAAGGATCGTCCGTATGGAAGAGTACCTTGCGACAGGTGCAAAGGTCTCCTCATAGTCAATCCCCTCGATCTGTGAAAAGCCACGGGCGACAAATCTCGCCTTGTACTTCTCCACACTCCCGTCAGCTGCCTACTTCACCTTGTAGATCCATCGCGAACCCACCACTGATTTCCCAACCGGTCTTGGGACAATCTCCCATGCACTGTTCCTGACGATCGAATCATATTCTTCGATCATGGCATCAACCCATGCGGGTTCCTCCACAGCTTCCTCAAAAGAGGATGGTTCCGTCACAACACATTGACTCACAAAAGCCATGTATCCAGTGTACCGATCCGGTGACTGTCTCTGTCTGCGCTGTGCTGTAGGTGGTCCTACAACCTTCTCTGCATCCCGAGCCAGTCGCTCAGCTTCTGTAGTGCGCATGCGCCCTCTGATGGTTGGCGCTGCATGGGTGGTTTCTTCCACCTCCTGAACCTCCTCTTGTGGCTGATCCACATCCGGAAGCTCCTCATCTGCATGAAAGTGTAGCTCCCTCTCAAGCGAACACTGCATGGCTTTCTCCTCCTGAAATTTTATATCCCGTCGCACAACAGTCTTTCGACTGTCTGACAAATACACCCGATAGTTGTGAGGTGTATCAGTGTACCCCACAAATATTCCAACCTCGGCAGTTGGATCCAGCTTCCTTCTCGCATCCTTCGTCACATGCATGTAGACAGGAGAACCAAAAATCCGCAAATGGGAAATATCAGGCCTCTTGCCAGAATAAGCCTCCTCCGGTGTACTCATGCCAAGAACCTTGTGAGGACAACGGTTCTGCACATACACTTCTGTATTGCATGCCTCGGCCCACAAGTGAAGGGGTAGGCCCTGATCATGCAACATCGCCCGTGCGGCACCCACGATCATTCTGTTCTTCCGCTCAGCCACCCCGTTATGCTGTGGGTTATGGGGTGCGATGAGCTCTCTCCGAATCCCTTCTGCGCTGCAGAACTCCTTGAATTCAGCCGAGATGAATTCACCACCGTTATCACTCCTTAGAGCAATCACCTTCTTCCCCGACTCCTTCTCGACCGGTGCTTTAAACTCACAGAACTTCGCGAATGTATCGCTCTTCTTCTGCATGAAGAAGATCCAGCACTTTCGAGAGAAATCATCAACAAAGATCACATAATACATGTGCTTTGATGTCGAAGCAACTGAGAAAGGACCACACACGTCTGTGTGAACTCTCTCAAGGATCGTCGTGGCGCGACTATCCTTCTCGTGAAAGGTGGCTTTCACATACTTCCCCAAGGTACACCCCTTGCACTGATCTGACTGCGCAAGAGTGCCCTTAGGAAGCCCGGTAGAAATCTGCTGCAGGATCTTCAAAGCTCCATGGTGAAGGTGGCCCAATCTCCTGTGCCACAGTTCGCCCTCATCATCCTGGCTCACCACTTCTCCCGCCTTGCATGCCATAGCTGCGCAGCCATCTACCTGCAACTGATAAAGGTTCTTGTTTCGAACCCCTATCTTCCGGGTCTCTCCAGTAGTCTTACTGCGCAGGAAGGCTTTTCCTTCGCTGAAGACCACATCATACCCCTTATCCTCCAACATCGCTACTGAAATCAGGTTCTTCTTCAATCTGGGTACATGCATGACATCCTTTAGTACAAAGGGTTTACCAGACTCCCTCTGAAAGGATACGGTACCGATACCAGTCGCACTGTATCTACCATCATCGCCCATCTCGATGTGCACACCCAAATCTTTGTTCTCCAGATCTGAGAACAACTCCCGATCTCTCGTCATATGAAATGACGCACCGCTGTCCAAGAACCACACCGATCCCATCACACTTGAAACCAAGCATGCAATCAGTGAAAAGTCAAGCTTGAACTGTGAAGCCAAAGCTTCTCCATCTGCAGATCTTCCCGCTTGCTTGTTCTTCTTCTTTGGACAATTGGTAGCATAATGTCCGTGATCATGGCAGTGAAAACACTTCACTTTCGCCATATCCTGCTTCTTGCCCTTTGCACCAGAATGAGAGGTTTTCTTACCCTTCCCTTTCTTTTCTTTGGCCACCAAAGCACAATTTTCTTCATCAGCTCCCTTTGATGAAGATCCATCTCGAGTAGTCCTCCTTATCTCCTCCTGCATGAGATCCGCCCAAAGGCGCTCCCATCCCGGCAGCTTCTCCCGACCATTGACACTATCTTGATATGAGTGCCAAGCCTTCGGAAGACCAAGGAGAGCCATGTCGACCATATCCTCTTCATCGACAGTAACTCCCACACTTCCCAGTTCATCTCTGCATTGAGTGAACTTCGTGAGGTATTTAGCGATACTGTCGCCCTTCTCCATCTTGATGTTCCTGAGCTTGTCTTTGAGCGCCGGCTTCCTTTGGTCACTCTTAGAAAATGAAGTTTAATTTACTGAGTGGGAGAAGGGGAAAAGATGTTCTTGGTTTCTTCGGAAGTTTCTTATGAAATCAACGGGGAAATTAAGAGGAACGATGTGTGAGATTTTGATAGGAGGCATAGGGCTACGAAGATCACTCAGAGCCAACAGTGTTTAGAAATGAAAAATTGTTCCTTGAAGGCTCAAAACAGATTTAGCCACCTTTTGGTATAACAAAATATTATAGGTGGCTAACAGAAGGCTTGATGACAAGCTTAAAACCAGAAATGATTCCTAATGGCAGAAATATAGTAGAAGAAACTCATGATGAGAAAAAAATAAATGTTAATCATGATTTCATAAACTCTAATGTTGGCGGGAAGAACCACCATATTCCAAAAATGGATATGAGGAAGTTTTATGGAAAGGATCCTGTAACATGGATACTACGGATGGAGCAATATTTTGATCTCCATAATGTGAAAAACACACAAAAGGTACGTATTGCAGAGGCTAGCATAAATTAGATTGAATCATGATTAATTATTCACCGAGACTATCTGATCACATACAATTCGAATTTATATGCAACACATAATCTCTTCCACTCAGATCATCAAACATGCGGAAATAAAATCAAGCGATAACACATCAAATCATCATACACATTAACACAGTATGTATGGGGAAAGCTTATAGCTGAAAACCCCGCAGCTATTGTGTATATTATAATGGAAAAATCATGTAACAAACTCAGTACAATACTCCTCACAAGTACTCAGTACTTTCTCATAAAGTTACACACAATCTAGCTCAGTTTTGAACAGGTTACTGGTTCAAAACTCACCGCCAATTGCCTTGCCTCTATTGTGAAATCATGGCCTGTCTATATAGAGATCCAAGGTTCGAATCTCCTTGGCTTGACAGCGCAATCATCATGGGAAATTCCTCCAAGTGTGGTGCAAATCTCATGCACAACTGATGTCGCCACTGATAGCTAACTCCACCCTTTCATCTACCTCTTTCACTGGTCTCCACTGAACTGTCCATGCACTGTAGTGAACTGATGTGTTCTTGGGTTGAATAATGAGTTACTAATTAATGAATTAAATAATATTTAATTCACTCCACTCATAACTAGTTGATTAGCTAGTTAAACTAATCTCAACCAGTTCAACTAAGTTAAACTGAACACAACTCCACTAGCTGTCCCATTAACTCCACCAAACTTCTGCCACTGAAGTCCTAACTGAAGTCAACCATGCATGAGCTCACCAAACCCCTAGGAATAGCGTAATTCCTCTGTCAGATGCATGAGCCACTTCTATAGCTCGAACTGAAGTGCTCCAAGAGAGTAAACTGAAGTTTAGAGTCCAAATATTATTAAGTGTAAATAATATTTGACTTTTCTATTTTTAGGATAGGCAGTCTAAAAATAGACTTCGACCTAAATGTCTAAAAATAGAGGTCCATCTATTTTTACCAACATGACCAATACTCCAAGAATAACATACTGCAACCCCTGGACCATGCTCCATATGTCTAAAAATAGACATAATCTAAAAATAGACTTTGCGCCAGAATTTGCCTGCGGGCCCACTTAGTGAAGGCGACTTCATTTCACTAAGCTCCATCATCTTGCTGCATTTTCAACACTCCCTCTCAGCAAGATATGGATTATCTGCAACCCCTATCCTGCCTCTGCGGAATTCGAACTTGCTCCTGGTGAGCGCCTTCGTCAGGATGTCGGCATCCTGATCCTCCGTGGGAACATATGAAAGCATCATGATTCTCCGCTGAACACAATATCTGATATGATGATGCGTCTTTGCGACTCTGCGCCTCAACTCATCCTCCTGTCCGTACCATAGACCATATCCCGATGTGCCACTAAGATAACGCAATACATGCTTGCCTGCCTTCCAGAAGAGCTTGGTAGGCTTAACCATAGCTTGCGAAAGCTGGTTAATAGCATAGCATATATCGAGTCGTGTATTGACCAGATACATAAGCGACCCCACCAACTGTCGATAGACAGTGGCATCCACTACCTCCGCTGAAGTAGCATCCTCCTTCCTCCAACCACCAGGAAGAGGAGTGTCAACAGGCTTGTGCTTTCATATTTGAACCTCTCAGAATCTCGAGAGCACTGCCTTGAGAAGCAAGCAGGTCCTCATTTGCGCGCAAATCTCCAATCCCGGGGAAATATTGCGGATGCCCAAGTCCTTCATCTCAAACTCTCGTGCAAGATCCTCCTTGCATGAAAGTATCAAATCTCATCGCTTGTCAAATGGAAAATCGGATCATCCCCATATTCAACGATGATCAACAACTTCCCCCTCCACCACAATGCGGTACGAGTTTGGGATTATATACTCTTGGAATCAGGCTTAGGTGAAGTAATTGTCTGTCAAAGTGTACCAAGCACGAGGGTTCTTGCTTGACCCCGTCTGGTGCTCTCTTGAGTCGGCACACATGCGACTCACTGCTGAAGATCTCGAAACCTTCAAGCTGCTCTATGTACACCTCCTCCTCAATAACTCCATTGAGGAACGCAGTCTTCACATCCATCTGATGAATGTGCCACCCCATCTGCACTGAGAGAGCAAGGATCGTCCGTATGGAAGAGTACCTTGCGACAGGTGAAAAAGTCTCCTCATAGTCAATCCCCTCGATCTGTGAGAAGCCACGGGCGACAAATCTCGCCTTGTACTTCTCCACACTCCCGTCAGCCGCCTGCTTCACCTTGTAGATCCATCGCGAACATACAACTGATTTCCCAACCGGTCTTGGGACAATCTCCCATGCACTGTTCCTGATGATCGAATCATATTCTTCGATCATGGCATCAACCCATGCGGGTTCCTCCACAGCTTCCTCAAAAGAGGATGGCTCTGTCACGATACATTGACTCACAAGAGCCATGTATCCAGTGTACCGATCCGGTGACTGTCTCTGTCTGTGCTGTGCTGTAGGTGGTCCTACAACCTTCTCTACATCCCGAGCCAGTCCCTCAGCTTCTGTAGTGCGCATGCGCCCTCTGATGGTTGGCGCTGCTTGGGTGGTTTCTTCCACCTCTTGAACCTCCTCTTGTGGCTGATCCACATCCGGAAGCTCCTCCTTAGGAACTAACAGCTCCTCATCTGCATGCAAGTGTAGCTCCCTCTCAAGCGAACACTGCATGGCTTTCTCCTCCTGAAATTTTATATCCCGTCGCACAACAGTCTTGCTACTATCTGACAAATACACCCAGTAGTTGTGAGGTGTATCAGTGTACCCCACAAATATTCCAACCTCTGCGGTCAAATCCAGCTTCCTTCTCGCATCCTTCGTCACATGCATGTAGACAGGAGAACCAAAAATCCGCAAATGGGAAATATCAGGCCTCTTGCTAGAATAAGCCTCCTCCAGTGTACTCATGCCAAGAACCTTGTGAGGACAACGGTTCTGCACATACACTGTTGTATTACATGCCTCAATCCACAAGTGAAGGGGTAGGCCTTGATCATGCAACATCGCCCGTGCAGCACCCACGATCGTTCTGTTCTTCCGCTCAGCCACCCCGTTCTGCTGTGGGTTATGGGGTGCGATGAGCTCTCTCCGAATCCCTTTTGCGCTGCAGAACTCCTTGAATTCATCCGAGATGAATTCACCACCGTTATCACTCCTTAGAGCAATCACCTTCTTCCCCGACTCCTTCTCGACCAGTGCTTTAAACTCACAGAACTTCGCGAATGTATCACTCTTCTTCTGCATGAAGAAGATCCAGCACTTTCGAGAGAAATCAACAACAAAGATCACATAATACTTGTGCTTTGCTGTCGAAGCAACTGAGAAAGGACCACACACGTCTGTGTGAACTCTCTCAAGGATCGTCGTGGCGCGACTATCCTTCTCGTGAAAAGTGGCTTTCACATACTTCCCCAAGGTACACCCCTTGCACTGATCTGACTGCGCAAGAGTGCCCTTAGGAAGCCCAGTAGAAATCTGCTGCAGGATCTTCAAAGCTCCATGGTGAAGGTGGCCCAATCTCCTGTGCCACAGTTCGCCCTCATCATCCCGGCTCACCACTTCTTCCGCCTTGCATGCCATAGCTGTGCAGCCATCTACCTGAAACTGATAAAGGTTCTTGGTTCGAACCCCTATCTTCCGGGTCTCTCCAGTAGCCTTACTGCGCAGGAAGGCTTTTCCTTCGCTGAAGACCACATCATACCCCTTATCCTCCAACATTGCTACTGAAATCAGGTTCTTCTTCAATCCAAGTACATGCATGACATCCTTCAATACAAAGGGCTTACCAGACTCCCTCTGAAAGGATATGGTACCGATACCAGTCGCACTGTATCTACCATCATCGCCCATCTCGATGTGCACACCCAAATCTTTGTCCTCTAGATCTGAGAACAAATCTCGATCTCCCGTCATATGAAATGACGCACCGCTGTCCAAGAACCACACCGATCCCATCACACTTGAAACCAAGCATGCGATCAGTGAAAAGTCAAGCTTGAACTGCGAAGCCAAAGCTTCTCCATCTGCAGATCTTCCCGCTTGCTTGTTTTTCTTCTTCTTCGGACAATTGGTAGCATAATTTCCATGATCATGGCAGTGAAAACACTTCACTTTCGCCATATCCTGCTTCTTGCCCTTTGCACCAGAATGAGAGGTTTTCTTACCCTTCCCCTTCTTTGCTTTTGCAACCAAAGCGCAGTTTTCTTCATCAGCTCCCTTTGATGAAGATCCATCTCGAGTAGTCCTCCTTATCTCCTCCTGCATGAGATCCGCCCAAAGGCGCTCCCATCCCGGCAGCTTCTCCCGGCCATTGACACTATCTTGATATGAGTGCCAAGCCTTCGGAAGACCAAGGAGAGCCAGGTCGACCATGTCCTCATCTTCGACAGTCACCCCCACACTTCCCAACTCATCTCTGCATTGAGTGAACTTCGTGAGGTATTTGGCGATACTGTCGCCTTTCTCCATCTTGATGTTCCTGAGCTTATCTTTGAGCGCCAACTTCCTTTGGTCACTCTTACTCTGGAATAGATCCATCAAATCTTTCCACATTAAATATGGAGAAGCCTTTCCATGCAGGCTGGATACAATATGATCCTTGACGCCCTCCAACAGGATCCTTCGACATTTCTCCATCTTCTTTTGCCATGCTTCGACTTCAGCAGGATCAGTGGGCTTTTGGACATCCGTATCTACGAACTCCTTCAGACCATTATCTTCTAATACTGCCTCCATGCGATCCTTCCATGCAACATAATTCGAACTGCCTTCAAGAGCATATTCGAGTCGCAAACCGTTGAAAGACATTTTCAACACAGGCACCAAGAAAACAAAACTGCTGCAAAATTTCGAATTCCACCTCAAAGCTCAACCGCTCTAGATCTGTGAGAACAAATTATTTCTAGCACAGAGATTGACTGCAAGGGGCATTTACCAGACCTTTCACTTTCTGAAGAAAGATGAATCCGGAGGCTACCTGGCCCGCATGCAGACTCTGTCTACCAAAATAAGTTTGTAATCACTGTGATGATCAATCTCTACTTCAATAGCTCCGATACCATGTAGAAATTTTCTGAATAATGATTAATTATCCACCGAGACTATCCTGATCACATACAATTCGAATTTATATGCAACACATAATCTCTTCCACTCAGATCATCAAACATGCGGAAATAAAATCAAGCGATAACACATCAAATCATCATACACATTAACACGGTATGTATGGGGAAAGCTTATAGCTGAAAACCCCGCAGCTATTGTGTATATTATAATGGAGAAATCATGTAACAAACTCAGTATAATACTCCTCACAAGTACTCAGTACTTTCTCATGAAGTTACACACAAACTAGCTCAGTTTTGAACAGGTTACTGGTTCAAAACTCACCGCCAATTGCCTTGCCTCTATTGCACAATCCAGGCCTGTCTATATAGAGATCCAAGGTTCGAATCTCCTTGGCTTGACAGCACAATCATCATGGTCAATTCCTCCAAGTGTGGTGCAAATCTCATGCACAACTGATGTCGCCACTGATAGCTAACTCCACCCTTTCATCTACCTCTTTCACTGGTCTCCACTGAACTGTCCATGCACTGTAGTGAACTGATGTGTTCTTGAGTTGAATAATGAGTTACTAATTAATGAATTAAATAATATTTAATTCACTCCACTCATTACTAGTTAATTAGCTAGTTAAACTAATCTCAACTAGTTCAACTAAGTTAAACCGAACACAACTCCACCAACTGTCTCATCAACTCCAACAAACTTCTGCCACTGGAGTCCTAACTGAAGTCAACCATACATGAGCTCACCAAACCCATAAGAATAGCGTAATTCATCTTTCAGATGCATGAGCCACTTCCAAGGCTCGAACTAAAGTGCTCCAAGAGAGTAAACTGCTGTTTATAGTCTAAATATTATTAAGGGTAAATAATATTTGACTTCCCTGTTTTAAGGAGAGGCAGTCCAAAAATAGACTTCGACCTCTTTGACCTCAAAAATAGAGTCTCATCTATTTTTACCAACATGAAACATACTTCAAGAATCTCAAACTGGAATCCCCGAACCATGCTCCATATGTCTAAAAATAGACATAGTCTAAAAATAGATTTTGCGCCAGAATTTGCCTGCGGGCCCACTTAGTGAAGGCGACTTCATTTCACTAAGCTCCATCATCTTGCTGCATTTTCATCAACAACTTTACATTTAGAACAAAATACATTTGTATGGTATCAATGGCTTTGCTCCCGTAAAAAAATTGTCACTTGGTCAATTTTTACGGAGGAATTGATAGCACATTATGAGGATACAAAGAGCAACACCTTCTTTACCCAATTGATAAATCTCAAACAAAAGGGTTTAGTGGGGCAGCACATTGAGGACTTCCAAAAGTTGAATATAAGGGTAACTGATCTTACAGAGGAACACAGGATTGATCTCTTCCTAGGCACTTTAAAGGATAACATCCAACATGAAGTTCGCGTTTTGGAAACTGATTCATTGGAGAAGGCATTCAGGTTGGCAAGAAAAGTTGAATGTAAAATTATGGCGACAAGGAAGCCTACCACTCAATTCTATAAAGAAGGAAATGTTGCTACGCCTAGATTTCCACAACCTACAAGGTTGACACCACAAAAATTGGAAGAAAAAAGAGCAAAAGGGCTTTGCTACAGTTGTGATAGAAAATACATTAAAGGTCATAAGTGTGCTGAGAAGAAATTATTTTACATAGATTGTGAAGAGGAAGAAAATGAACAAGAAGAGGATATACACCAAGAACCAACCCTAGAAGAGGAAGAAATGAGTCCGACCATATCGTGTAATGCATTGGCAGGAATTACCACTCCTCAAACTCTCAAGATAGAAGGACATATCAAGAAGAAAAAGGTAATAGTGTTGATTGATTCGGGTAGCACCCATAATTTTATTCATTGTAAGGTAGCCAAGGAATTAAATTGTTTCCTATACTCAGCACCAGAATGTCAAGTGATGGTTGCAAATGGAGGAACTATAAATTGCTCTGGAAAATGTCATAATATCAAGCTAACCATGGGGGAATATGTATTGATTAGTCCAATGCTTGCCATTCCTATGGGAGGTGCTGATGTTGTACTAGGAGTACAATGGTTACAATCTTTGGGGACGGTGGCTTTTAATTTTCAAGAACTTTTCTTGAAATTTTTTTCAGAAGGAAAGGAAGTCGAATTACGGGGTATTGAAGGGAAGCCGGGAAGGATAATAAGCTCTAATGGCATGACAAAGCTTCTAAAGAAATAACAACGAGGTGTAATTGCACAATTATGCTCACTAGAAGTTCCAACATCCAAATCATCTATTTCTGCAGATCTCCAACAAGTCTTGGACAATCATTCCAAGGTGTTTGAAACTCCCAAAGGACTCCCACCTATTCGTGATTATGATCATTTTATTCATTTGATTCCAGGAAGTGTTCCTCCAAACATCCGGCCTTATATATATCCTTACTTCCAAAAGAGCGAAATTGAACGTATGATTGCAGAAATGTTAGAGGCGGGTATAATTCAACCTAGTCAAAGTTCTTTCTCTGCTCCTGTAGTATTGGTACACAAGAAGGGTGGATCATGGCGAATGTGTCCGGATTATAGGGAGCTCAATATGCTCACCATTAAAGATAAATTTCCCATTCCTGTGATTGATGAATTATTGGATGAATTACATGGAGCAATTTATTTTACCAAGTTGGATCTTCGTTCAGGATATCATCAAATTAGAATGAAGACTGAAGATATTCCAAAAACAGCATTTCGAACTCATGAGGTCATTATGAATTTTTGGTCATGCCTTTTGGCCTTACCAATGCACCTTCTACATTTCAAGGGTTGATGAATTCCATTTTCAAACCCTTCCTTAGAAAATTTGTGCTAGTATTTTTTGATGATATACTAATCTACAGGAGGTCTTGGAAGGATCATGTTGAACATGTTGACGGGGTGCTCAAACTATTGCAGGAGAAACAATTATATGCAAAAAAATCCAAATGTTTCTTTGGAGTACAAGAGGTGGAATATCTGGGTCATATTGTATCTCACGAGGGTGTTTAAGTAGACCCTAACAAAATTAAAGCCATTAAGGAATGGAAAGTCCCCACAACCATAAAGAAGTTGCGAGGATTTCTCGGGTTAACAGGGTATTATCGCAAGTTTGTTAAGAATTATGGGAGAATAGCAGCACCTCCAACAACATTATTGAAGAAAGATGCATTTTCATGGACTCCTGAAGCAACTAAGGCCTTTGAACGTCTTAAAGAGGCAATGTGCCTAGCACCGGTCTTAGCTACACCAGACTTCACAAAACCTTTATTGTGGAATGTGATGCCTCAGGAAATGGAATTGGTGCAGTTTTAATGCAGGAAGGAAGACCCATTGCTTTTGAAAGTCGTCCAATCAAAGGAAAGTATTTACAAAAACCTATTTATGAGAAGAAAATGTTAGCAATACTACATGCACTAAAGAAATGGCGAACTTACCTAATGGGAAGACACTTCAAGGTAAAAACTGATCATGATAGTCTTAAACACTTTTTGGAACAAAGACTATCTTCAGAAGAGAAAAAAAAATGGGTCACAAAGATGTTGGGTTATGACTTTTAAATAATCTACAAAAAGGAAAGCTTAATGTTGTTGCAGATGCACTCTCAAGAAAGAATGAAGAGGTGGAAGCATTGCTTTGTGCCATTTCTATTATCCAACCAGATTGGATAACCAAAGCAAGAGATGAATGAAAGAAGGACAAAGATGTATGGACACTCATTCAAAAGTTGCAGCAAGATCCTAGTACATTTGATACATTTAGTTGGAAAAATGATTCCTTATGGTACAAAGATCGCTTATATCTTTGTAAGAATTCCCAACTAAAACAAAAGATTCTTCTGGAATTGCACACTTCTCCTTTAGGAGGACACTCAGGATTTTTAAAAACTTACCACACGGTGAAGAAAGAATTTTTTTGGGATGGCCTTAAATTTGATATTCAAAAGTTTGTGGCGGAATGTTTGGTTTTCCAGCAGAATAAAGTTGAGACAATTAAGACCCGGGACTTCTACAACCTTTATCCATTCCAAGTCAACGTTGGGAGGAGATTTCAATGGATTTTATCACAGGTTTACCTAAGTCCGAAGGAAAGAGTGTCATCATGGTGGTAGTTGATAGACTTACCAAGTATACACACTTTTGTGCATTATCTCATCCATTTAAAGCAAGTACAGTTGCTACTACATTTATGGACACAATTCAAAAGCTACATGGAAACCCAAGGGTTATTGTGAGTGACAGAGATCCCATTTTTACTGGAAAATTTTTGACGGAGTTATTTTCTTGTTTGGGTACTCAATTAGCTCATAGCTCATCTTATCATCCTCAATCTGATGGTCAAACTGAGATAGTAAATAAATTTTTGGAAGGATATCTTCGTTGTTTTGTATCTGATAAACAAACACAATGGGTCAAGTGGTTACCTCTTTCTGAATGGTGGTATAACACTTCCTTCCATACTGCAGCAAAAATGACCCCATTTATGGCACTTTATGGATATCATCCACCATCCATCACATCATATTTAAGTGAAAATTCGAAGGTTCAAGCAGTGGAAGATCACATCGAGCATCAGCAAGAAGTTCTCCAACTCTTAAAGGATAACCTGAATTTGGCACAAAATCGAATGAAACAACAGGCAGATCAACATCGCAGCGAGAGAAGTTTTGATGTAAGAGATTGGGTATTTTTACGGCTACAACCATATAAACAAATGTCCCTCAAGCAAGCTAAGAAGGATAATAAATTATCGCCAAAGTACTCTGGTCCTTACAAGGTGTTGCAAAAGATTGGTACTATGGCATACAAATTGGAGCTTCCTACTTCTTCGCGAGTACATCCAGTTTTCCATGTTTCATGCTTAAAGAAGGTTATAGGAGAAAATCTTCCAGTTCAAACAATATTGCCAGAACTTGATGAGGAAAGAAAAATCATATTGGAACCAGAAGCGGTCATGGAAACAAGAACTCGACAACTACGGAATCGATCAATTTCAGAGTATCTCATCAAGTGGAAGAACTTACCCCCTGAAGATTCTACATGGGAGGATGAGAATTTTATACAGAAGCACCCAGAGCTACTCAAGCGTTGAGGACAACACTTTTTTGAAGGAGAGGGGCATGTTAGGTCCCTATATTACTAGTATAGTCCCTTATTGTTGTTAGTGTAACCCCCTTATTGTTATTATTGTACCCTTGTAGCCCCCATTTTATTATTATTGTGCCCTTAAATTATTATTGTTAGGTCAGCTAGGATTACATTGTGGCCCACTAGGATTACATTATGGCCCCATGGACTCCTATATATAGAAAGGAGGTTTTGTAAATTGTATCATCCAAGAATTGTGCATTTATGTAATGTATTTGAGGTTGCCCCCTTGAAGTGGCTTATTTATAAGGCGTTGATATCTCTTTTCTTCTATTTTTGAAGCTGGTTACACAACAGAAAGACGACAACAACGATGAACGACCCATTTCCTTCATGAGCATCGTTTTACAAGGAGCTGAGTTGAACTACCCAGAAATCGAAAAGCAAGCCTATGCGGTCTACAATGCGGTCAAACATTTTAGGCCCTACATCTTGAAAAATCATGTCACGGTTTTTGTTCCACACCCAGCTGTCCGCTCACTGTTTGTGCAGCAGGAGCTAGGCGAGAGGCGAGGCAAATGGGTGGCGTGCCTGAAAGAATATGATTTAGAGTTTAAACCA
Organism: Pinus albicaulis; assembly: GCA_034641835.2. Classification (NCBI taxonomy): domain Eukaryota; kingdom Viridiplantae; phylum Streptophyta; class Pinopsida; order Pinales; family Pinaceae; genus Pinus; species Pinus albicaulis. The sequence goes on from CM076581.1 coordinate 458,447,867, forward strand.
GCACGCACCATTAAAGGACAGGGCTTATGCCAAATGGCCGTGGAAGCTGCAAGTTCCCATGGAATTGAAGAAGAATGTTGGGAACAAGAAATCGACATGTACCAGAGCGACCATGTGCCCCAGCAAAGTAGCCTTTCTTGGTATTCCGACATTTCAAGATATTTAGCCCAAGGCACCCTGGACCCTGCTCTAACTGCCCAGCAGAAACACGCGATAAGACTCAAAGCTGCATCTCACCAACTGATCCGAGGGAAGTTGTTTAAGAAAAATTACGATTACACTGCTTGGAACATGAAGAAGCGCAGAAAATCTTGACCGAGCTGCATGATGGACCAGCTGGAGGTCATTTTGCCAGAGATACTACCGCCCATAATATAATGCATGCAAGATACTATTGGCCTACTCTTTTTAGATATGCGCATGCATATGTCCAGAAATGCATCCAGTGCCAGAAGTTCGCAAACCGAGAAGCACGACCAGCCGCCCCCTTACTCTTAGTAGCAGTGGAGGAGCCTTTCCAACAGTGGGGTTTGGATGTAATTGGCGAAATCACACCTCACTCTTCCAAAAAACACCGGTATATCCTTACAGCTACTGATTATTTCACCAGGTGGGTCGAAGCAACACCTTTACACCGAATCAATGATCAGGAGGTAATAGAATTCCTCACGCATTCCATCATCACCAGGTTTGGCATTCCAACTTCCTTGGTTTTCGATAATGCAACTTACTTTTCATATTTTAAATTATATGATTTTGCGCTGGAAAACGGTATTGTTCTGAAACATTCTGCAAATTACTATCCCCGGGGAAATGGATTAGCTGAGTCAACTAATAAGAATCTTATCCGTATCATTAAGAAGACCCTACTGTCCCACCAGCACAACTGGCACAATGCCCTTCACAATGCACTTTGGGCTGACTGTATCACTCGCAAGTCCTCCCTAGGCACCTCTCCATATTTTCTCGTGTATGGAAAAGAAGCTATTCTTCCTCACCATCTATCTCTCCCTGCCCTTCAGCTGTCCCAAGAATGTCATGGTACCCCATGCCCTACCTTGCAGACTCAAATCAACACCTTGCTGAAGTTGGAGGAAGAAAGGAAAAAAACTCTGGAAAAGTTCGCCATCCACCAGAGCCGAATCAAGAGATGGTTTGATATAAAATCCGCAGGGAATACAAATTTTGAGGTAGGAGACCTGGTCCTAAAGTGGGACAAAGCTCATGAGGAAAAGGGGAAGCATTCCAAGTTCCAAGCACTATGGACAGGCCCTTTCCAAATTAAGGAGAAGTTAAGATCCCACACATTTAGATTGCAAACCCTTGAGGGACGAGTCGAGCTCCTCCCGGTAAACGGGCATGACCTCAAACACTATTTCACTTAGCAACCCTTAGAGGGCTATATTATCCTTGTACCATAGTTTAAAAAAAACAAATAAATAAATAAATAAATTTTAAAGGAAGGATCTGTTAGAGCCACGCAACTGGCACACTGCAACAGGTTCTATGTTGATGGAAGGCCTTTTCCGATAGACTCGAAGGCGGCAAAAGCTTGCTTGTTCTCTGCACCTGAAGGCAGCATATGAACTAGCTCAAGTCATCAAGCGGGAAGCCTACCTCGCCAGTCTGAGAGGGTGTCTACAATAGAAAATACGATGTAGTGGTAACCAGAACAGAAGGGAAAAGAGGTACTATATGCTATGACAGGGTATCTGGGAAAAACCAAAGTCCTCATACCAGACCAAGAACAACCTCTATGCAAGAAAAATAAGTCGGGATCCCTCATCCGCCCAGGCTAAATTTCCATCTCAAATAACTGCCACAAGCACATCTAAATAAGTGCCTCAGGCACATTCAAAATAAGTGCAATAGCACACTAATAAAGGGTAAAGGATTGCGAAAGGCTTCCTGTGCAGAGAGGTGATGTAACGACTCCGCCAGGGTACTGACTAGGCTCGCTGGTAGCGGAGCAATGTTCACAATTCCTAGGCTGTGACTCTGGTCGCAAGGTCGCATTCTCTTCGGTTTTCTGGAATTTGCGACCCAGCGACCTAGTCGCGAGGTCGCAAGGTCGCATTCTCTTCGGTTTTTGGAATTTGCGACCCAGCGACCAAGCGACCTAGTCGCAAGGTCGCAAGGTCAGATTTTCCAATTTTTTCCAAGAGTTGCGACCCCGTGACCTAGCGACCTAGTCGCGAGGTCGCAAGGTCACATTTTCCTCTGTTTGCATAATTTGCGACCCTGCAACCCAGTCGCAAGGTCACAAGGTCGCATCTGGGTCTCTTCTTGCAAGCTGCGACCCTGCGACCCAGTAAACCAGTGATCCAATTTTGCATGTCTCAGCTAAAATTCATTGATAAACTGTAATTTGCTTTATATCATCATGTCGTTCTTATCTTGGGATTATTTCATGAACATGACAGGTGAACTTGAAGCAGAGGCGGAGTGTATACCGGTCCTCTCTGATTCTAGTGACATGGCACCCCTAGTGTCCCGGAAGAAGGACGAGCAAGTGGTGGAAGAAGATTTAGACACAGACATGCAAATGTCCCCACCACCGATATACAGAGATACCCTTTACACCTTTGCAAAAGGGGACAACATGCGATGGTACCAAGTATATCATGAGTTCGCCATATCGGAAGTGGAATTTCCAGAAGATCTCCCGGACCGGGAAATATACATAAAAGTTAAAAGATCCAAACTGCATCTCACAGGGGCGCATCCGGCCATATTCCCGTGTCTCGAAATGATAGACTGGATCATACAGAAAACAAATCCCAAAAGGTTCGTGATCCGAGACAGCGAAGGCAAGGCTTTCTCAATGCTCGTAGGCTCGGACGCCCATGTCTATTACTCGTTGCCTCAACTGGAAGAAAACTTTACCCCAGGATGGGCTCTTGCCAATGCAGTCCCTGTAGTTGATACTATCAGGCAATGGTGGGCGGAACCCGAAAAATTCAAATTCAAGAAGGACCAAGAATATCCGGTCGTCGGCTTGAGAAAAGTATATAAATTAGTAGCCGCCATGCTCTGCAGATTTTACGGGCGCCCGAACGCCACTACCTTCAACGGCACATGGGCTACTATCATGGAACATGTAACGGTGCATGGCACTCGTTTCAACTGGGCAAATATATTGATGACCTCAATGCAGACAAACTTGTCTTCGGCATTGGCCCCAGATGAAGGAAAGCCTTCTGAGTTCTATATGGCCTCTTATCTATTGGATGCCGTCTGTGCGCGGTTGCATTTTTAGGGATGGGCACATAACTGGGATTCCACACAAATTCGTACAATTCATCTGCAAACCAAGGTGTTCTGGGAATCCAGGTACAAACAGGATATAGAGCCAATTTCTCAGATATTCATCCCCGCTCTTTTCCGGAAATTATTTGGCCAGGACGCCCCTTGCATGTCTTGGCGAGCTAGAGAGACGGTAGGCCAAGAGGCGCATTGGTTTTCGTTCGTTGAATATACCATCATCCGAGTCTTCGGCACGTTCAAGCCACCACATCCTTTGCCTCGCTTTGTTACAGACAAGGTGCTTATGCAAGAGATATGCTTCTAAATGACCTCGGGTTTCTCCAGTGTCCTGTCCAAAGGGAAGAAGAAGCCTTGGCCCACTCTACCCCTTACTATCGGTGCCTATACAGTTAAAGACTTCAGAGAGGTAGGGGCTGAAGGAGAAGAGATTAAAAGTTATCACCTAAGGACTTTGGAGCACCGAACATACGACCCAACAAAGATAGTTCCCAAACACTGCAAGAAGGCCAAATTCAAATGGAGCTACCAACATGCAGAGCGCCCGGAAGAAGATGAGAGAAGGAACTGGTACAATGCCGACAGACAACTCGCTTCGGGGGCTGACTCTGGCCAAGAGGATTAGGATGACCAAAGCTTAGAGGACAGGAGCCATAAGTTAGGAGGCACTTCTTCCTCTCTAGCTAAAAAGCCCCGGACCAGCACAGGGCTTGACACCTCTTCCCAACAGAGAGAAGTAGAGGCCAAAGCCCAGCAGGAGAAAGAAAAGAAGATAAAGGAGGACGAGGAGAAATTCAAGAATAATTCAAAGGCAGATCAGAAGAATAAGAAGGCCAAGGAGGCCAGAAAGGAAAAGCATGAAAAGGAAGCGCAGGCTGCAGCAGAACAGGCACTCAAGGAAGCACTTGACAAAGCTGGAGCTGAACGCCAAAAGAAAGCAGACCAAGCTGCCACGGCCGAATGAAAGAGGAAAGCCGAAATAGAAGCAGTGGCAGAAATAGAACTCAGGAGGAGGGAAGAGCATGACAAGGCAGAAACTGAGCGCCAACAAAGGGAAGAAGAAGAAAGGAAGAAGAGAGAAGAGGAGGAAAAGAAGAAGAAAGATGAAGAGGATGAATTAATAGAAGATATCGACATATCTCCCCTAGAGGTTCCTCTAGGCGGTACAGGAAACATTCTCTCTGATGTTGATTCCCCCCAGGGGCAGGAAGAGGAGGTTTTCGACCTAACCAAGCTCACATTCGACCAATTCTCTTTCAAAATTCGGCAATAGAAGAGAAGGTCCATGGCACAAAGTCCTTTCGTCGCATCCACGGTCGCAACTGAAAAAGACATAGTCCTTGATACTAGGACTAACCCCGTGATGATAGCATCGGCAGGCACTGCTTTCGCCGCGGCCACAGAAGAGAATGTCACCAGAATGAGTAGAGAAATAATTTCTCTACAAAACAGACTAAGAGCAGCGGAGCAGTGGGCGAAGAAGGCAGAACAGGAGAGGTCACTGTTGGAAAAAGAGATGCAACAACTCCAAAACAAGACTCCCCCAGTCAATGAAGTTCCACTCGCCATTATGAAATAATGCGATGTATTAGAGACGACCATGAGGCAGGTGTATGGAGTAATTCTCACCATAAAGAAAACAGTCGCCCCATTGGTAAGAGCACAAACAGAAACTAAGAAGAAGCATGAGCAGCTCAAGGAAGCCTAGGTTGCTTTAGATAAAATGATGAGCTTGACAGTGCAATACCCTCAAGTTCCCGAGCATTTACCTAAGAAGTATTGGATTCATACACAAGATGCCAAAGTCCAAATTCGTATGAAGATGCAATCCAAGGACAAGATATCCAAAGACTTGAACAAAGTAATGTATTCATACGACCACCTGATCAGTGGCATAGACTCAATGCACACTCTTCACCACATTCCTTCGCTAGGGGAATTATACGAAATTAAGACTTGGGAATAAGTAGATCAAGAAATCTAGTCATTCCTGTAGCCTATCAAGCAAGCTGCTGCCACCCCGGAGGTCGCAGCATCACAAGAAAATCTGGGTCAGTTACTCGTCTCGCCAGTACGGATTTACACCAAGCTTGCCTCCCTGTCAAACCAGATCTCCCAAAAGAAAGAAACTCTAATCCCGAATGCTCTGGAGTGTATGCATCGGTTGAAAGAGGAGGTCCCTCTAGTCTCTCCCATAGCAGCAGAATACCAAACCTGGTGAGACTTCCTCAAAGGAAAGCAGATTGATGCTCCTGATCTCTCTATTGCACGCCCACCTCCATGACTCAGTATCACTAGGTCGTAGGTCGCACTGTTCAACAGGTCGCAGGTCACACTCCTCCCCAGGTCGTAGGTCGCACTGCCAAACAGGTTGCAAGTCGCACTCACTGGCCAGGTCGCAGGTCGCATTTTCTCCGAGGTCGCAGGGCAACTCAACCGGCAAGCAGGCAAAGAGTCAGGGAGCCCAAAGGGCATTTTTGATCTATAAAAAACCCTTTCGGGGAAAATGTAAAGGGCTTTTTCTTTTGGAAACTCAAGAGCTACATGGCATTGTATTGAAAGATTATACTCTTGTGCATATGAATAAAGATACTTGTCAAACACCCTATGGTTATGATGTGTCTTGCTGTGTGAACACTATGTGTATTTCCTTATACAGTTTCAAACATATTTTGATTAATGAAGCTGCACTCTTCATGTCATCATTTATGCGTCATGGCTATCTGTGTTGTATCAATGATGTTCAATTTATCATCTGATCTCTTAATGAATGTTAATGAAATATTTTATTAGAATTTCATTTTATCTTTCAAAAAGTAAAGGGATATCTCACCATAAAGAACTATTTCTTTTGTGGTCAGACTACCTTATAAGCATTACCCAAAATATGTGTTGCTAACGACACCTCCTTAGGTGTACATGCTTTATTTATGATCTTACTACGCATAGTGTTTTATTCATGTTTAATGCATCAATCATGTATTTTGTATCATGTGAATAAGTGTGTGTCCGCAGGTTCAATCAGGTTCTTTTGAGACCGAAGGGGAAGGTGACTTAAGCGGTAGCCGGACCCACACCCCGGACTGGATCCCTATTCCAAACGATTCAAGGTCTAATTGGGACTTTCTACTAGGGAGAACCACTACTGTTGGCCAGACAGATTTTCTCGTCAACAGGAGACTAAGTAATAACTACTACATCTAAAACTAGAGATACCAAACTTATAGGTATTATATACTTTATGAACCTTTATGACTTTAACTAACTTTGAGATCATTTAAATAGGGTTTTGATAAAGTACCAGGGGGAGGTCAAGAGAAGTGCTACCTGAACTGCTAGGAAATTATTTACTACTCTTGGGGGATGCATCATTTTCAGAAAACAACCTTCTCATCACAAAATGCATGTCTTCCTCTGGGCCCTTCCCTTGGACCATAGGGCCCGGTCCATCCAATATCTCCATCTCCCCTATCGGGTGGAAATATCTACTACTTCTTTCTATTTGTATCACAAAAAGGGGCCCACCTACTCCTACTAGGATAAGACTCACCCTATCCCTATTCTCATCATTCCAAAACTCTAGCCAGATTAATCCTCCTTCTCACGCATCCAAACTACTCAACATTGCTTCTACTTGGTGCAACTCCCTTTGTCGCCTATGGATTTCCTAGAAAGCCTTCTCCCGCCATTCCTCAGTTAGTCGTGCCCTATTTTGTGCCCCTAGTTTGTATCCTTCCATGAGTCATCTACATCCACCCACAGTACCATGGCTTCAAGAAACCATGGACCAACCCTAAACTGAGAGTAGGTTTTATTCCACCATTAAGACTTTAACCAACAATGGAATCTCCTTTTATATCCTTCCCTGCAACCCTGACCTAAACATGACGTCAACCTTGGAAAAATACAAATTATTGTCTGTAGCAAACTCGATGATGTAGCCTAGTAAAGTAGCTTTTACCTAGAAATCGATGGCTTGAGTCAGGTCCATATCAATTTGGTGTAGCTTGACTAGGTGAGTAGGATTCTAGGTATGGGAAGATACACACTGACTATAAATCTCTCCTTTTGTCTACAACCTTTGCAACCAATTTTAAAGATATTCTAGGAAATTACACTAGGATATCTCATGTTGATCACTTGTAGGCTCCGTGTCCAAAATTTCTTCATTCACTTGCTTCACACCATTTTCATAGAGCTACGCTTTCTAAGAAATAAACCGATCCAGATGCGCATGCCAACAATCCTGAAGATATTTGTTAAGAATTCTTGACACCATGTTCTAGGTCCCTTTGAGAAATTTCAGGCCCCGATAATAGAACCATTTTTGGTAGAAAATTGAAAAGGATAGAGACCCTAGGTTCAAGCTCAGGGTCCAAAAAAGGATCTAATGTAGTCTAGCGCAACCCTGACCTTTTCACCTTACCCAAAATACGTAAGGTGTATCACCCAAGGCATGTCGAGAATTGAATAGGAAAGGGAATAGAAGAAGACATCAATAAGTGTTATGGCAATGATTCATCATCCACATCTATTCTGGGAAATCATATCATTAGACATGCAACATTTTCAAATTATATCTTGTGACACAACCAAAAAGACAAATAACATTCACATTCATACAAAAGAAAAAAATAAAAGGGCCATATAAACCAACACATTCCAAGACATAGAACAATCTCGCAACTTCTTTATTTAAATATAATATAACATTACATCCTGGTACTAAGGGTATTTAGGAAAAATCATACTAATCATCATACAATTTAGCTCAGAAGATATTAGTTAAGAACATAACTAATTTCAGTAGACACAAAGACAACATTTTGACATATTATTTTTGCCTCTCCTTCTTTTGTCTTCTCCTTTGGATTTTATAGAATTATTTCGTGACCTTTCTCACCTAAACTTCTAGTATTTTCCTTGTATATGACACTCTTTCCCTTTTGGTGGATTTTGTGACTCGACTATAACTACTTCTTCTCTTCTCGACGATCTCTATGAACACCATTACACTTGCATTTTTCCATACCTTCTGCTTTCCAAATTCAGTGTATGACAGATCTTTGCGAATTTTCTTTCTTTTCCTCGATGGTTTCCTGTAAAAATACCTTTCAATCAGACTTGATGAAAGTGTGTCAAATTTATGTCCCAAAACGAAGGACCTAACATTGCATAAGAGTTCGCAAGGATCAAATTTGATTACCAAGTTATCATTTTATTTTGATGTTGATTCAATAAAGTATTAGCATTTTATCCATTCTAGAGTAATCCAAATTAATCCTTTTAGGAATCAAGTGAAATATTCATCATGAATAATTCAATACCAACAATATCTTATAGGATTCTCTGTATATGAATCCTATCCAAAATTTATTTAAACATGCATTCAATCTTTCATATAATCATCTAGCTATATGTCCTTGACCAACTGTCCTACATCAAATCAGGTTGCAACATGACTAACTGCATTCTGTCATCCTTCAAGAGTATTATTTCCATACTATATGGAATGTGTACTAATATTGTCATAATGTTTCTTCCAATATTCTTACAAAATTATACAATGATGCATGATTACTCCTTTAACATTAGTTCCGTTTGGGTCCTTACCATTCCCTCTTTCCATCATGCTTTGATTTGACCTTTCTTTCTCCTTATCTTCCTTTCTTTATGTGCCTACAACTTTAAGTGAAACCAAGAAGGATATACAAATACAAATACATGATTATGATATAGGGTTTTTATGTATTTATTAGAGAGTGTACTCCTAGGGTTCTTAGACACAAACCCTACATTCATTGACTTCGCCTTTGAAATTTCAACCCTAAGTTTTTTGTGTCATACCCTGAACTTGATCTAATTCCACCCTCACTATATTTTACCATGATCCCCTATATCTTCCTTGCAAGCCCTAAAATTTAGTAGCTAGGTTTTCTATAAGGGAACTACTATATTAGGGTTAGGGTTACTTACTTAAAAAAGTTTTTTAATTCAAGTCTCTTCTAGGATTTCAATTCCTATATTCCAAAACCTTTCAAAAACTAGATTCTAGTTTTACAAAACCCTAATTACTAAACAAACCATTTATAACTTTAAATGCGCATAAAGAAAATTTTGAAGTGACCAAATGGGTCTTTTACAATGACAAGTATACTTTGACTCATGAAAAACCTAGGAGATCTAATGAAAAATAACTTGAGCATGAAACCCATTGCTCCAAAAATAATTTATTTTTATTCTTTACATTATTTTCCTCATTTTTACATTAGAATTATATCATGACATGATTCAAATCAAAATTATGAATACCAAAACTAGTTACAAATTCCAATAAGGGATAATTTAGTTGCGATCGTGTGGTGTTTCCCATTGCTTACATGTTCAATTTATATTTAGTTTCTACACATTCAACGAGGGACTATTATTCTTCCTTAGGAGTGTTCATTTCACATAGCTCCAAATTATGTAAAACAAAAACAAATCCAAAGGATTATGTATCTGAAATTCCCCACTTAATCTGAATGGGTGTTTTTGAGTCAAAGAATGATTTGAAAATTTTTAAAATTTTCTCTTCCAAGTGATTTGGTAAATATGTCAATAATTTTATCATTTTTGGAATAATGTCTCAAATGAATAGTATTTACCTCTATAGCATATTGAATTTGATGGTACTTTATCTTGATATTCTTGGTTTTTTCATGTAATATGGAATTTTTGGCCACCGTGATTACAGAAGTATTGTAAACCATAAGAAGAGTATAATTCACATGTTTCTCCTTCACTTCACTTCATAATAAGTCAAGGAAGGAACAATGCATGGGAGTCGTGCCTCCTTTAGGAGGATCAAAGTTCTACCCTTATTATGGTTTACAATACTTTTGTAATCACGATGGCCAGAAATTTGTTTCTCCTTCACTTCATTTCATAATAAGTCAAGGAAAGAACAATAGATGGGAGTCGTGACTCCTTTAGGAGGATGAAAGTTCTATAAAGTGAGGTTTAATGGACATTATTTTGTAGAATATGTTTGATAGTAATCAACAATGCCTCATCTCTATCTCTTCTTTATTTATTTCCTTAATATATATAGTATATGAAAGATAGGTTATTGCAATGTATTTATTTCACTACTTCTAAGAATGCTTATGAAAGTAAAATAAAATGTTTTCTTTATTTCACTTCTTCTAGGAATTTTTACAATAGGAAAATAATTTTTTTTATTTCACTAAATATATATTTCATAAATATTAGTAAGGTTTGAAAAGAAGGTAGGAGATTATTTGTTTAATTAATTGAAATAAATTAATTTGAGATTGATTATTTCTTTAGATAATCGGAAAATATTTTCTTTTTTTGAAATATGTAGTCTAGGGGACATGACAATAGTGAGCCTGATTGGTTTGATGATGATGAATTATTCATTTCTCCTGACTCAATCATAAAATTTAATAAGCTTGTGGTTAGAACGAACAAAAAACTTGTTCATTTGACTCGCATTATAAGAAATAAAATTCCTAATATTAAATATAGGATCAACATGTTCAACCAACCTCTTTAGAGATATTAGGTAATAACCATATTTTTAAGTGGATTTTTTATGTCATAAGTTCAATTATGTGTGTTTGTTTTTTAACTTTTACATTATCTAATCCAAAAAAACATTCTCTTTCTTATATAGGTTTTATTGGCAGAGAATCATAATGCAACCATTCCAACAATGTCGACTAGTGCACAAGGTAAAAAAAACTCTAATGTTATTTTCATTAATGAAATACTTGTAATAATAATTAAAAAAATATATCAATTTAACATTTCTTATTACAACTGATGATCCATCCCTCTTCTGACAACCTCGACGATGTCATGATTACAAAATCAGGCTGTCAGAAATAAAGAAAAAAAAAAAAAATGATTGTATGAGTTATATCATTAGAAAAATCACATACCATATTATGAAAATATATTTTTGATGATAAAATTTATTGAGATGAAGTATTTTGGGTCTATTATTAATGAATGAATGAATTTTATATGTTAATGAATAATTTCTATATGTTTCTTTATGTACGACACCTTGTTTCATATTAGGTAAACATGTTTTTTAGTAAAACATTTATTGAGATGAAATATTTTGTGGATCTACGAATGAATGGATGTTTTCTATATGTTTCTTTATGTATTTTAATGTCTTTCTTTCAATTATTTTCTAGTATATAGATTGGGTACTGTGGAATTGAGAGTGTTGTGAGGGGCGGGGAGGGACCATGAGAGCTTCCACCTTCACGTGGTTGTCCCTGTTAAGTAGAGAATAAATTAGGATTTGGATAATACTATAGCAAAACACCCTCAATCCAATAAAGCAACAACAAATTCAATGTTGACTTCATTATTGCTTTCTCATGAGTGGAGGGAGGTTTTCTCAAAGATTAAAATACCCCAATAATTTGTTCTGGAAACTGAGAGGAGCTCATTCAAGTATTCATGCACTCATGTCTTTTTAATTATTATTTATTATTGCAATTAAATTAAATATTTGGTCAAATTTAATCTATGTTTGCCTCATTGGTCTCATGAATATGTGCAGAACAACTAGTACCAATTCAAATGTTGAAGTGGAACAACTATCAGAAGCAAATAGCTCAAAATGGTAATATTACATTTAGCATTCAATTATTTATTATTGTTTTTAGGAATTTTTATAATTACCAAATATTGAAAATATGTCCATTTATTCACTTTTTCATTTCACTTTCTTGAACCTATTCCTTTATTTAATATACTCTATTACATAACTAAGATTTAATATGAAAAACTTGTGAATAAACATGTATAACAAACAAATTTATATCCCCCTCAAGGGATCACTACATAAAGATAAAGGAGGCCCTGGATTTGTTGGAAAAATCATTAGGGAAGCATATTAATTCACCTTTCCTTGCTTTGACATTATATTATTCTTATTTTATTTATGCTTATGTTCTTATCATAAAATAAATGCCAAAATAAAATCAATGAAGATCATATGAACACAAGATATAGGCTCCAATCCAGGGAAAAACTCCTCCAAGGGAAAACCCAAAATAAATTCACTTTTTATAGAATCAATTTCAAAGGAGACTTCCAAGACCACACCCCATATTACAGATCACACCAAAAACAAAGCCAACCAGCCACCCTTTCTTCTACAAAGCAAGACAAGCCTCTTCCAAGGATAGCGAAGCAACATCTTCCAACCTTCCATCCTTACCCAACCAGTATGAAACTTTCACTACAATTTTGGACCCTAGAAATCTTATGGCACTCACACGTGTGGTCAACAAGGGACAAATTCTAGACCTTCAATTTCTTCTAAATATTCTTTGTTCCTTCGCTGGACTTCTCTTTATTTTCTAGGATTTTTTGCACTTCTTCTTAATTGAATATTGAATCCAAACTTGATGATTTATATGTTTGCAATGAGCTTTAATTTCCTCCTTTATATAACCTTCCAAGTGGCTATTTAAGCCCACTTTAGGTCAAATTTACCTAGTTAGAAGACTAGATCTTGGGAGCCCTATGGACACTATCAAATACAAAATAAATTATTTTTTCTTGATACAAGTTCCCACAAGGGTCTTTTACAAAGTGACAATTACCCTTGACCCATTAAAACCCTTAGCAGCCTTCAATGGATTCTTAACCTAATGACAAAATAACTTGAGCATAAACCCATGGTCCAAAATTAATTTTGTTTTTAATTCTTTACATAATTTTGTTTCTCCAAATAAGATTTACATCATTTCATGAGTCAAATGAAAATTATAATGAACTAAACTAGTTACATTCTTCATCACACCCTCTTAATTAGGGAGATATTCATAATTTTCCAACTGGTACAATGAAAATACTCCCTTTGAAAAGTTCTCATAAGAAGAGTCAGATTGATAAGCCAACTGTAAGCATCAAAAGTATGATCAACCAACATTGTCTTTAAGGCCTAACTAGACAAGCTATACTTCATTTAATACCATTATGATGGGTGTATTTACTTGTGATATTGCACTACCTCTAAATGGCACATACCCCATCTAGATGTCCACAAAGTATGTACTTTTAGGACTATTCTTATCTTGGATTCTTGGCCCTGAATCATCAAAGAATATCGGTCCTCTTCACCGACTCTTACTGTAGGTTTTAACCCTGAACAGAAATTATCTACACACGAATCTTATAACAGAAAATAAACAATAGCGAGAGAATAAAACATAAAATAGATAAACATAGAGATTTTCTCATGGATCCTAAATCGGGACGACCAGCTTGATTTTTCATTATATTCCTTTTAGTGTTATAACACATATATATACATGCCGAAGCATACATAAACCCCAATCCATTAACCCTGGATTAGAACATAAGTGTATTTCCCTTGACCGGATCTACAAAATACCAGGGGCCGAAAACCATCGTACCCCAAAACCATGTGCAAACTCATGCACAAAACATGGGTGGGTCTGCCTATGAGTGGGTCTGCACACCAAAAAAAAATTCACCGGGGCGTTGCCCCGGACCCCAACAGTGGGGGCTACCTCCCCCCTTGTGATTCCCCTGCTGCGCCCAGTGCAACGTACAGCGCGTAGGGCTAGTCATGGAAAGAATATAACACATACCCAACATTCTCCCACTTGTTGTTTTCTTTCCACAGGGGGCCATAGGAGATCTTATTCATTGGGCCAATTCTTCAACACCCATTGTTTCTCTACACCAAGAGAACTTCTGAGTGCTCACAGAATTCGTCAATGCATTTGCAACATTCTTCAAAGTTTCCACCTTTACCAGCAACACCCTTTTAGCCTCAACCATATCTCTAACAAAGTGATATTGAACATCAATGTGCTTTGTCTTTGAATGGTAAGTAGGGTTCTTAGCCAAGAAAATTGCACTTTGGCTATCACAGTCTATCCTTATAGCTTGTTGTACCAACCCCATACTTGAACACAATCTCTGCAACCAAATTTCTTCCTTGCTTGCATGAGTGGCTGCTATGTATTCTACCTCTGTAGTTGAAAGAGCCACTACAGACTGTCTTTTACTCATCCAACTGACTGCGCCTGCAAATAGGCTAAACACATACCCACTTGTATATCTTCTTTGGTCTAGATCTCCAGCCCAGTCTGCATCAACAAAACCACGAATGTCCAACATTCTTTCCAATCCTGGTCTTCCCTAGTAGCACAAGCCATAATCACTAGTGCCACGTAAATATTTGAAAAGCCGCTTCACTGTTGTCCAATGCTCCTTCCCTGGGTTTGACATAAACCTGCTCAATACTCCCACTGCATGTGTAATGTCTGGTCTAGTACAGACCATTACATACATCAGGCTACCCACTACACTTGCATATGGAACACGGGACATATCCTCCTCTTCTTCTTGTGTCTTGGGACACTGTTCAGCAGATAGCTTTACACCTACAAGAATAGGAACATTCACCGGTTTACTATCCTGCATATTGAACCTCTGCAATATAGTCTCGACATACTTCCTCTGGTTTAACCAGAGCTTCCTCTTTGCCCGATCTCTCTTAATTTCCATGCCAAAAATATAATTTGCAGCACCAAGATCCTTCATGTCGAATTTGGAGAACAGTTGGGTCTTCAAATCTTGGATAATTTCTTTGTCATTTCCAATCAACAACATATCATCCACATATAATACCAAATAAATAACACAGTCACCAATTAATTTAAAATAAACACGGTGATCCTCCTTGCTTCTGGTGAAGCCAAGTCCCCGTATATAGGTATCAAATTTCTGATACCACATCCTTGGTGATTGTTTTAACCCATATAGAGACTTCTTCAACCTGCATACCAGTTCTTTCTTACCCTTCACCATAAAGCCTTCAGGTTGCTTCATGTAGATCTCCTCTTCTAGATCCCCATGAAGAAATGTTGTCTTCACATCCATCTATTCTATCTCAAAATCAAATGTAGCAGCAACAGATAAAAGTAATCTAATAGAAGTAACCTTGGCAACAAGAGAAAAAATATCACCAAAATCAATTCCCGGCACCTGGGAATAACCTTTTGCTACCAACCAAGCTTTTTGTTTCTCCACCTTGCATTCTACATTCATCTTCTTCTTAAACACCCATTTTCTCCCGATGGGCTTCCTTCCAGCCGGCAACTCCACTAGATCCCATGCCTCATTTTGTGCAAGGATGCCATTTCATCAACCATGGCCTCCTTCTAGCGTTTTCCATCCTTTGAATCTACTACCTCCCTAACAGTTTTGGGATCATCATAAGTTATAGTTAAGGCAAAACCTGAACATAAATCAGATGGACTATACCTTTCTGGTTGCCTTCTTTCTCGAACTGATATTCTTAAAGCTGGAATTTGTGGCTCTTCCTCTTCTGAATCTTCTTCTGCTGTAGAGTCTAATTCATACTCATTTAGCTCAAACTCTATCTTCTCAGGTTCCTTTGGTATGATTTCATGTTTAACAACATCTTTCACCTCTCTAAACACCACATCTTAGCTGTACACAACCTTCCTTGTTTTCGGGTTCCAAAGCTTGTAACATTTTAAACCATCCTTATACCCAATAAAGATGCACCTTTCAGATTTATTATCCAACTTGGTCCTTTTCTCCTTTGGAACATGTACATATGAATCACATCCAAATACCCTTAGATGTGAAAGAGAGGGTTTCTTACCAATCCATACCTCATGTGGAGTCTTATCCTCCAACACTGATGAAGGTGATCTGTTAACCAGATAACATGCAATCTCCACTGCCTCTGCCCAGAATTCTTATCCTAACCTGGTACCACTGAGCATGCTTCTTGCTTTTTCCATCAGTGTTTTTTTCATTCTTTATACAACTCCATTTTGCTGAGGTGTGTATGAAGTAGTCTTCTGTCGTGCTATACCACACTTCTTACAGAACTCTTAAAATTCCTTCTTGCAGAAATCCCCACCATTATCTGTCCTCAGTGCCTTTATCTTCTTCTCTGTCTGGTTTTACACCGGAGCCTTAAATTCTTTAAATCTATCAAAAGATTCAGATTTCTTCCTCAAGAAATATATCCATGTATTCCTTGAGAAGTCATCTATGAATGAAACATAGTACACAGACTTTCCCAGTGATGGAACTAGCATAGGTCCAAAGGAAAACTCACCCAAGGAAAACTCTTTCGCCCTCTTAGCACCAGAAGGAAAACTCACCCAATTCTGCTTCCCATATACACAATGTTCACAGAAATATAAATCCAGAGAGAAATTAGACATAACTTCTACCATACCATTTCTATGCAGTATCTGAAGGCCCTTCTCTCCAATATGTCCAAGCCTTTGATGCCATAACACGGTCTTTTCTCCAGAGACAGCTAGGCTTTCCGCTCCACTTTCAGGAACCACATAACTGTTACATCCATCAATAACAGTGCTACCTTGTAGCTTGTACAGAGTTCCAGTCCAAACTCCCCGCATTAATACCAGTGTTCCCTGAACCATCTTGCAGGCATCTTTCTCGAACACTATTTTTACACCTGCATCATCCATCTTGCTTACAGAAATCAGATTTCTAGCCAATGCAGGAATATGTAGAACACTAGGAAGTGTTCTAATCCTTCCACCTTGCAGGTTCAGCTTGACCTTTCCATGTCCGACGATTTTGACCTTCCTATCATCCCCTAGGAAGACATCACCATCATATTTCTCATACTCGCAGAACCACTCCCTATGGGGAGTGAAGTGAAAGGATGCACCTGAGTCAATCAACCATGAATCATGATCTACATGTGTATTTGAAGAAGAAGTAAAATACACATCCCCACCTTCATCCGAGGTGGTTTTTGCCTCTGCAGAAGGAGCATCATCAGATCCCTTTCCTTTCTTAGGAGCTTTAGATCTGCATTCCTTTTTGTAGTGCCCTTCCTTTCCGCATTTCTAGCATACCTTTACAAACTTTCTAGGAGATTTAGATCTCCCTCTAGATTTGGATCTCCCACTCGAAACCTTATTCTTGTTTTTTTTTTGTGACCTTCCTCATACAAATAAGGCATCTCCATTCTGGCCCTCCATATTTCTCCGTCTCATTTCCTCCGACAGCAAGGCTGAGACAATGTCATCAAAATTCAAGGTAGTTGTATTGCTACCTATTGCAATAACCAGACTATCCCACGAGTTTGGTAGAGAACACAACAAACTGATGCAATTATCTTCATCTGATGAAGTGAAGTGAAAGGATGCACCTGAGTCAATCAACCATGAATCATGATCTACATGTGTATTTGAAGAAGAAGCAAAATACACATCCCCACCTTCATCCGAGGTGGTTTTTTCCTCTGCAGAAGGAGCATCATCAGATCCCTTTCCTTTCTTAGGAGCTTTAGATCTGCAGTCCTTGTTGTAGTGCCCTTTCTTTCCGCATTTCCAGCATACCTTTACAAACTTTCCAGGAGATTTAGATCTCCCTCTAGATTTGGATATCCCACTCGAAACCTTATTCTTGTTTTTTTTTTTTGACCTTCCTCGTACAGATAAGGCATCTCCATTCTGGCCCTCCATATTTCTCCGTCTCATTTCCTCCGACAGCAAGGCTGAGACAATGTCATCAAAATTCAAGGTATTTGTATTGCTACCTACTGCAATAACCAGACTATCCCACGAGTCTGGTAGAGAACACAACAAACTGATGCAATTATCTTCATCTAAGATTTTAATATCAACAGATGACAGCTAACTTACCACAGTATTGAAGGCATTCAGATGCTTTATCACCGAGTCTCCATCCTTCATCCTCAGGTTATATAGCTTTTTCTGCAGGAACAACTTATTCACCAGAGACTTAGATTGGTACAAAGTCCCAAGTTTTTCCGACAAATTCTTCACCGTAGCTTCCCTAGATACATTCAACAATACTGAATCTGAGACACACAACCGTATTGTGCTCTTAGCCTTCCGATCTAGTTTCTTCCAGTCTTCATCTAACATTGACGTTGGTTTAGTACCTGGATCTACCATGATCCACTGATCTTTATCCACCAGCAGATCCTCCATCTTGAGATTCCACAACTCAAAATTCTGACCATTAAATTTCTCGATCTCTATCTTTCCGCCGCTCGCCATATTCTTTCACCGCAAGAATCGACCAAAGAGATCTCCACTGGCTGTGGTCTACTGCCAGCCCTGGCAGAAACCACGGCAGCAAGGAAAGACAAGTCACCTGAATGGAACAATTCAGACACAATGGCAGTTTTATCCCCTGAACAAAATTATTCGACCAACATCGAATATTAATAATGTAGTAAATAACATGAGTAAGAGGAGTGAAAAAAACATAAAATAGATAAACACAGAGATTTTCCCCTGGATCCCAAATCGGGGCGACCAGCTTGATTTTTCATTATATTCCATTTAGTGTTACAACACATATATATACATGTCGAAGCATACATAAACCCCAATCCATTAACCCTCGATTAGAACATAACCGTAGTTCCCTTGACCGGATCTACAAAATATCAGGGGCTGAAAACCATCGTACCCAAAAACCATGTGCAAACTCATGCACAAAACATGGGTGGGTCCGCCTATGAGTGGGTCCGCACACCAAAAAAAATTCGCCGGGGCGCTACCCTGGACCTCAACAGTGGGGGCTGCCTCCCCCCTTGTGACCCCCCTGCTGCGCCCGACGCACCGTACAGCGCATGGGGCTAGTCGTGGAAATAATATAACACATACCCAACACTTACATTGGACACTTGGCATGTCCTCAAAGAGTGGTGGTCCCTTTCTTTTATTGGATGTTCTATCCTCAAGGAAACCACAGATGCTTATCAAATCCTCTACTATTCTCCCTCCAAGGTCTTCACTTAGACTTATGGTTGTTAGTCCTGGTCAAGTGCTTGGCATATGAAGCATAGAATTCACGTGTGATATCCAACATCACTCCCCCTCAACTAGAGAGGATATCCCTATCTCCTTTTTAACTTGAGAATAGATCCTTTCTCCTATTTAAGGAGACTCCTTTACTCCCCCTCAAATCTAGAGGTTATTCCAAACTTCCTTTCTAATTGGGAAGTCATATCCACAAGCTTTATATCTTCTCTTCATAAGAGTATCAACTACTAGTTCTTCATAGTTTTCTAGATCCCTCTTTTTTCCACATCTCATCGTATTGATCTTGCTTCCTTTCCGTGGAGATATCCTCTTCAATCCTGTGACAGGTTCTAGGTCATGAAATTTTCACATCACTTTCAACTTTTCAATTTTAATGAAGTCATTATATTGAGCCTTCCCAAGTTTCCATGTGATCATAAATTTCTCAAAAAAGTGATATCCTTCGACCTTCAGGTTATCTTCTCACACTTCTACGTTTCAATGAGGGAACAAATAGATTAGGGTTTCTCACTAGGTTTTTTCCTATTTAATTTCCATATAGGGTTTTCAATCCCTAGATGCCAAAACAAGTTGACTAGATGAAATATACAAACCCTAGGTTCAAATCATGTCGCAAAAAACCTATCTTGTTTCTTTATGAAAACCCTTTATAAAACTAATATACATTCCAGGTACCATATGTTGAGCTTTCCCTCAATATCCATAAAGTTTAACTTGTCTCAATTGTCATCATGTACCCCTGCAACATCTTTCCAGGTAGCATAACAACACGTTAACCAGGTTACCAATAATAGATACCAACATCAGACTTACCTCACCATTATGACCTTTTAAAAACATCAACATCCTCATGGTCCATCTTTATATGAGTCTACCTTTATGCATTAGAGTGCCTAAGGATCCAACTTGATTACCAAGTTACAATTTCCCTTCAATGAAATCTGATAGAAAAAATTCTCTAAGGGCCTTTATAGTTCCCTCCTTCCATCATGCTCATCAAAAAACATGATCTGCTTTTCTTAGTCATCTTTCTCATTTTTATTCCTTCTGTAATATTCATCGACAAGTACCACCATAAAAAATATACAAGTACAAGAGCATGATTATAATTTTGACAGTCTAGTTATACCATAGTATATTAGAGGGAGAATTGCTAGGGGTTTTAGATCCAAACCCTAAGTTCCTTTATATTTCCTTTTGAAACATCCTTAGGGTTTGAACCCAAATTTCCATCCAATTCCACCCTCACTAGGGTTTTCCATACACCCTAGACTACATCCAAACCTAAAAACCAAAAGTTAGGGTTTAAAAATATTACGGTTAGGGTTTCTTTCTTAACAAGAGTTTTCCTACTTCAAGCATCCTCTAGGCTTTATAATCTCTAGATTCCAAATATGAAGTATACATACCATATCATCATAGAAAACCCTAATACATGTAAAAGCATACCTTTCATCCAACTATGCATAAACTTAATGCACATACCTTAGTCGACCATGATCACTTGAGGCTGTTGCATATCCCTCTCCTTGATTTCATTATCCAAGGAATTTCCAATTTCATAGCTGCAATGATCTTCCTGTTGATCCAAATCCAAAATTTTAATTCAATGATATTTTTAATGCCCAGCAAGATTACTCTTTCAAGAGATTGTTTTCTACTCTTCTACTAAGTCAAGTTATCCTATAGGTGTTGGTACATGTCTTCTTCATAATCCAAGGTATATATACTTCCTCCATTAGTATGAGTACATACTTTAAGATTCTCTCCACAAGGTTACTAAGAAATGTTTTGATTGCTACTATACTATACTTTCTCTCTTTGGAAAAATCATTTTAAAATGCTTCTTGACTTCTCTCTAAATGAACTTATGGAATGGCCCTTAAACTATGGCTTCTAAATTACCACAAAATAACTTTCTAAATAGCTCTGTAAATATTCAAAAAGGATGCAAATTTTATCCTTATTCAAAGTTTCATAATTTATTGGAGTGAAAGGCTCCTCTAACCTTGGAAATGGCTTATTTAGCTCTCTATATTTATGAAGATGATTGTGGAATTTTAGAGTTGTTTTAGCTTCAAATCAAAAGTTTCAAATAGGCCTAATATGTCTTTATGTATTTTGGTCTTGGTCCCTTTACAAGTATTTTTCATGCTAATTGTTAGGACAACTTCTAATCCACTAAACACACCTAAAATTTGTAATTTATTCATCCTTATAATATTGCACAAAACTATATAATTTTTAGATATTTGAGATAGTTTGAAGCCTTGCCTAGTCATTTGATCTTCTTCACGAGATTTTCTGGCTCTTTTTGGAACCCTGAAAGAATGCTTCTTGACTCTCTTGTTCTCCTTAACCTTCTATCCCATGTTTTCATCCCTAGTCACAAATATTATGACTTTTAAATAAGCCCAAAATTATATTCTTAAGCTTGAAATTGCTTCTATATGCCCCGGTCCTCAAGGTGATAGTGAACACTAATATCATAATAAAATTTGTATAGATAGAAATATCATAAAGGAACCATGTGAAATCATGATCATGCCCTTCTTCTACTTAAGAAATGGTTATATTGGTAAGGAAAAACTACTCTCTTTGAGATATCTTCTTGGTCAATATTTTTGAGTGTTTGGAAATGTTGTGATTTTGGGGTATTTCTAGAGTACATGTTTGATCCTATGTTATTTTTAGTCCTTCGCCTACAATTAATTGCACCAAGAAATATGGTAGACATAATTCTAAACATTAGGAACTCATGAATACATTGTGAAACATAGATATGAACATTAATTCTTATATTAAGAAATCACAATGAAATATGGAATTTGGAATAAAATATGCCATTTGGATGGTTAAAAAAAATCTTCTATTATATATTTGTTCATGGAAAGATCCTAGTAATTGAAATGTTTTGCAAAAGGGGCATTCATGGCCCTTCAAGGTGTGTTTTTTTATGTTTCTTATCTAGTGCATCTTCCACTCACCTTATTTTTAAATGTGATTCACACAATTGGATTGCAACTCTATATTGTAAGGAGTTGGTCATAAATTTAGTGGCCATCATCTAGGTCACATATTTATTACAACTATAAAAATCTATATATGGGGACTTTTCAAATACAAGCCTTTATAAATAAATAAAAAAGTATGCCTATCCTTAAAAAAAGAATTTTGCTAGATGGTCTAGCTGGCATGAAATCAATGCCATCTTCCATAATGAGAAGGTGTCTCATAAATTTGTTTTTAGTAATGAAATATAATTTTAATAAATCACCTTAACTCTTGTTATCTTAACAAGATTTATATGCATTATTTCCCACTCATAAATCTTAGTTTATTTTGAACGATTTAAGCATTTGTCAATGCACACCCAACTCTTGATCGATGAGGAGAAATGACTTGTCTTCAAGATGAAATTTGTTATGCACATATGTATTGGTGTACTTCATTATTCTCCATATCCATTGTATGAGAACATTGGTGTTATTGTGGTTTCACAAACCATTTCTTCATCAACATGTAGAAATTATACCAATTGATTCAATCCGATCATACAATGTACTAAATCAAGATATTGAATCCTTATACAATATTTGTGGAATATAAAACACGATCGCTCAATCACATGCAACTAAGAGAAAGAATTAAATCAATCACAAAACACAATATTTTCTTGGGGAAAGAAACTGCTCAAAACCCCTCTATCTCTATTGTATAATAAGCCAAGGAATCATGAAACAATACAATGCATTCTTGCTCACAAGAATATCATGCATTCTACCAATCTTCTCACACTAATCTAGGAAAAATTGGGCAAAATGATAGCCAATTCCTTGACTTCCTCCAGCCTGAATTTCTCACGCAATTCCTAGTCAAATAAATCCCTTTTAAATAGGAATTCCAACCTTCCTTGATTGCGCAATCCAACATGGGCATCCTATGGCTTTATAACTGCATCTAGGCAGTTCGCTAATAATACAACTGATAGTTATCTGCCCTTTAATCTCTATCTCAATTGGGTCTTCATCAAAACTAACATGCATGCAACTAATAATAGTGAATTTTCATTTATCTGATTGATCGCTACTTGATAATTAAATCTAATATAATTCATTGGACCTCTCACGAGCTCATCACTCAGTTAGAACTAGTTAAATTGATTTTAACTCAATTAATTGGATTTAACTGAATAGACTCACACCACACTAGTGCATTAATTGCAATTGGACTGCCAAAATAATATAATCACTCTACATGCCTCACTTTTGACCCTCAACTCGAAATTATTAAGCTAACTCTGTATTTATGACTTAGTTAGCTAATACAAGTTGTTATAATATAAGTTTACAATTTATTGTCCAAATTATTTAAAGGAAAAATAAATTAGACAAGCATTTTCTTGTTGAATTTCAACGCGGCATATTGTTGGATTTACGGGGCCCTGACCCGGGTTCAAATAGTCTGTGCAGTCCAACAAAACCCACTATTACTGGCCCTTTCAGCAATGATCTTATTGTACAGACCAAAGTTTCACTCGAGGCAATATAGGGGGATCTTAGAACCAATTTTTTGCATCCATAGGGATAGAGGACAGTGGCTTTAGGTCTTTTCCTTCCTATCAGAGCTCTATAGGTTAGATCTAACAATATTACCAACCTTGTTCAAAAAAATTGTTGAACTTACTTAAATACTACGTGATCTTACTTATTCATGCATTAAACATGGTAAATACCCATAAAATGAATTGTGTTATACAGTTACAGAACAAAACCCTTATTCAGAATAATCATTCATAAAGAGTAAGTAAAGAGAAAACACATTAGCACAACTCAGATATTCTTAATAAGATATTCATTCACATCCAGATCTATCTCATACAATCACTTTCTACCTTATGCACACAACTGCAAGGGCCTGAAGACAGATCTACAGTCTTTCCTAAGGTCTCTACGCACACAATTGCAAGAGCCTTTTCCTATAACCAAAACCACAAACTCTAACTTTGTCTTACATACAAATTCATCGCATTTCATTAATCATAAGCCTACCTCATGAATTATATCTAGACTCCTTATATACATCTATATTTTACAATACCATGGTCCAAAACCATGGGTGGAGTCCAATGTTCACTAAAAATCCCATCATGTTACATAATTAAGGGGATTTGACACACCCCAAAGCCCCTAAGACCAAAAATATACTTTGTTTTTTACACTCTACTCCTCTATCTACAGATTCTTTACCTCATGGGGGATCCCAGTTCCAATATGCCCCCAACACAAAAATATGACTCATCCTGAGTCATAATGGGGGTGTGCCATCAATATTTTCCCTGGTTCCTCTCAGGGCATCCTTCAATGGAGGAATTGTATCATCACACTAATTTGAAAAATCTTGTACTTCTCTGAGCAATGATTCTATGATGGACTTGGTTTCCTTTTGTTCTAATCCCCTCTGAGTGGTGCATAGATTGTTAAAATTATTCTCTATAGGTTGGAAAATATGACTAGCTTCAACTTCCCATGGCTTCATCCTTGTGATGAATAGTTGTTCTTTCTAGCAAAACTCCTTAATCCGTTCCTGTAAGACTTGAATCTCTTGGAGACGGGTAATTCTCTAAATAGGTGCCAAGGTCTTTACGGTGACCTTGGTTTCATCCAGATGCTCCTGCTTCTCGCACACCTCGACTTTTTCACTTGTGGGCCATCCTGCATTCAGGACCATACATCCAGAGCATCACAAAATAAACTTGCATATTCCTGTATGAGAGACTTAATCTGTGTTGTGGAAAATTTCAGCTCCATTATGCGTTGTTCTCATACCTTTGGCGGAGTGGTCGGCTGCAATTTCATTTGCAGTTTGACAATCTTCATCTCCATCTCTATGCGTACCTCATCAACTTTGGCCTTGGAGTCTTTGATAGTTGTGGCAAGCTTGGCCACTTTCTCCTCGGGCACAGCTACAGCGTGAATCTCAAGCTCTAGTAGCTCGATGCACACTTTCAAGATCACTTCTTCTAAATTTTTCTGTTGTGTTGCCTTAGCCTCGCGTTCCTGAATAGCAACCTATTTTTCTGTAGTGCTTTGGTGCTCCTGTTGGGCATCCTAAATAACTAGCAGAGCTCATCGTTCCCTGATCTTCAACTCCTTGGTGATGCCTTGATGGAACTCATGCATAAACGCATCATGGCAAGATTCAATGTGGTGTTCTTCCAGCAGACTTCCTGCTTCATCTGCAGCGTGCTTATAGGAATATGCACAACATTGGTATTTGTAGTCAGTGCAAACTAATGCATAGCTATACTCATACTAGTATGTGTGTTGCTTCATGGAACCATTCTTTCTTTTAACATGCTCGCGTGCACCTGCAAATCTTGTAGCCTCTTTTGCACATCCTCTAGTACCTTCTCATACTGCTCTTTGATATTACCCAAAAATATTCATTGACCTTTCGGACAGCATCCCCTATTTCATCAATGTCCCCCTCAGTGAGGACCATGTCTTGTGGACCATCGGATCTGTCGAAATTAACCTTCTTTCGCATGTTCGGATCTGTAGATGCCTTCTCTTTGTAATAAACAAAGAATAGGGGCCAGATAGATCTATGCCCAGATCACCACCAATATCATCCCCTTCAGTCTCGTGGAGCTCTACTTTAGTATCCTTCTTCCTTGTTGGTGTAGTGGGATTTTCCCCACTTGTGCCTGTCGTCTTCGTGCCTTCTTACAGCGGAGTTAAATAATCATCAGGCCATCAGCTGATGATGGCCTCTACATCTTCCTCTTCGACCATGTACGGGAGCTTGTACCAAACCCCTGCAAGATCCTTCCTTCCCTGTATGTGGCTGTGGTGGAAGTATTCTTTGAACTCAGCAATTTTTTGATATTGTTCCACAATTCTTGGTGACAGCCGGGGCTTTTTTTCGATCATTGTCGTTAAGCTCATCTCTACTCTGACCCAGAAAAACTTATTATACATAACCCTCACTGGTTTTTACAAATTCTATAGCGAAGCATACTGGCCAGCTTCGCATAGATCAGGGTATGCAATATTGAACTGTGACTAATAAGGTTCCCTCCATTCCATCAAGGAAATTAGAAGTAGGAGCCACACGTAGTGGAATTTATTTCCTTCTTCATGTGCGGCCCTACAATATTCGAGGAAATATTGACATAAATAACCCACCCAATTGTATACCACTCTATTTTTGCACACCACAGCTAGGGAAATTACAGATGAGGATGCCTCCTTTCCGCAGCTCTTCCTCATTATTTTTACTACTAATAAGTGTGCGAAGAAGTGCATAGTTATGTCAAAGATAGAACTAATGAAGTACCCCTGAGATCCCTTCGTAAGCCCATATTAGTTCTTCATTTGGTCTGCAAACTACTTGGCTTGGATTTTTCCCACAAAATCCTCTGCATGGTTCAATCCTTGATAGGGAAGGGTCGTGATTATCCTAATCAACATATCCATAATAGGGATATTCTTCCCCAGCCATAATCAATTGTCTTGCACCAAGGCTAGCAGCTGCAACACACAAATAGTATTAATGGTACTTCGCCCGAAGTGCGGTACATACAACAAGTTGAGTATCCCTACCTATTGGATACACTTTACCCATCATCAACTCTAACCGCGTGATCCCACCTAGAAATGACTCTTGGCGCAGATACCGACAGGGTTCAAACTCCAGGTACTTGCTTCTATAATTGAAATCTCAGTCCTTCGTTCATAACTGGGTCACCTTAGCAAGTATATCACCTTCAACTACCACTTCGTCAAGAATCAACGAAGTGAACACCTTATAATTTACTGCGTCGGGGTCCTTCACTGGCTTCTAGGGCGGAATATAAGAAGGTAGCCTCAAGAGAGGATCTACCTCCTCTACTTCAATTTCTTTTGGTACCTCCTCTACCTCCTCATCCTCTTCTGAATCAAATTCCATGACTATTTCCTTCTGTCGTTCCTGAGCTGACCTAGCTTGATGTTCCTTGGAGGGTTTCTTCTGGTGCAAGGACCACACAACTCGTTTCTTAGGCTTCGAAGACAGAGGTGCGCTTGTGGTATATTGTCCTCGGCCCTTTCATAGGAACTAGTGGTGTAGCCGTCATGATGGACCCTAAGCTTCTCTAGTGAAATTCTCACTCAATTTCTTCAAAAATCTTCTGAGACATGCAAAATCTATCTCAACTTTCTTGCAGACAAAAATTCTCTTTTCTAACACTTAGCATGCAAAGTGGTCGAATGGGGATTAGACTCCTTGATATATAGAAAATTTCAAATTCGAACAAAGTGCTGGTTATCTTCATGAGTCTTTTCCCACTGCGCAGCCTGATCTGGTTGTATTAGGGTCCTTGGTTCCTGAGTAATGTGAAATACTCTTGGTGTTACTTCTTCAAAAACCTTAGTAATTCATTCCCAACCATCAACGAAGTTATACTTCAGCATGAACCCTTCAATCATCTCATCCCAATTCTTCATTGCATGGCATAGCTTTATCTTAAGATACCATTGTTGAGGTATCAAATCCAAAGAATAAAAGAACATGTGCACCCATTATGGCTGAGGTGTTTTTCCCCAAGTTGCAATCAAGTGAGAAAAATGCTCGCACGGATCCTCCTAGCCATCGTACTTCTCTGTATTCTTCGTGTCAACCTGACCAAATCTAATTAATTGGGATGATACTCATTTTTATTGCTCAATGCCTACGCTTATTGTAGTTGATAGTTTCCTATAACTATGTAGGTTTTAATCTTGTAGATAAATTACCTGCAAAATCATTCTTAAAACAAAAAAATAAACAATGGCAAGAACATAAAACAAATACCCACATATATTTTCCCCTGGATCCCAAAACTAAGACTACTAGATTGAATTTTCATTATATTCCTTTCAATGTTACAATACATATATATACATGTCAAAGAATTCATAAACCCCAATCCATTAACCCTATATTAGAACATAATAATAGTTCCCTTGACTGGGTCTACAAAATACCAATGGTAAAAAATAATCATGCCCAAAACCATGTGAGAAACCCATGAACAAAACCATGGGTAGGTACGACCACCATCTTTGAGTCTACCCCCCATCCTTGGGTCCACCCAACTATTATTGGGTCCACATAAATTTATCTTTCCTGGGTCATTTCCCTGAACCTCATGTAGGGGGGCTACTTCCCCCCTGCAAACCCCTCCACAAGGGGGGTTGCCACCCCCCTGTGACCCCTCCCCCTCCCCGCTATGCTTGATGCAACATACAACTAGTACCACTAGTCATGGAAGGAATATAACACACACCCAATATTCTCCTACTTGTTGTTTTCTTTCCACACAGAGGGTCACAAGAGAGCTTAGTCATTGGTCCAACCCTGCAATTCCAATTTTTTCTCTACACCAAGAAAACTTGTCATTGCTCACATACTTCATCAATGCATATGCAACATTTTTAAATTGTCCACCTTCACTAGCAACACCTTTTTATCCTCAACCATATCCCTCACAAAGTGATACTGAACATCATTGTGCTTTGTCTTTAAATGTTAAGCAAGGTTCTTTTCCAAAAAAATTACAGTTTGGATGTCATATACTATCCTTATAGCATGTTGTATCAACACCATATTTGAACACAATATTTAAACCCAAAATGCTTCCTTTATTGCATGGCTGGATGCCATGTATTCATCCTATGTAGTTGAAAGAGACACTACATACTGTCTCTTTCTCATCCAACTGACTACTTAACCGAATCGGTTAGAAAAATACCCACTTTTAGATCTTCTCTGAACTAGATCTCCAGCCCAATCTACATCAAAAAATCCACGAATGTCCAAAAATATTTCCAATCTTGGTCTTCCTTGGTAGCAAAGACCATAATTGCTAGTGGCATGCAAATACCTGAAAACCCGCTTCACTAATGTCCAATGCTCCTTCCCTGTTTTTGACATAAACCTGCTCAATACTCCCACTACATGCGCAATGTATGGTCTAATACAGACCATTTCATATATTAGGCTACCAATTTCACTCACATATGGAACACGAGACATGTCCTCTTCCTCTTCTTGTGTCTTGGGACACTGTTCAACAGAAAAAATTACACCTGTATGAATAGGAACCTTCGTGATTTTACTATCCTGCATATTAAACCTATGCAATATTGTCTCCACATACCTTTTTTTGTTTAACTAGAGCTTCATCTTTTCTCGATACCATTTAATTTCCATGGCAAAAATATAGTTTTAAGCACCAAGATCCTTCACGTTGAATTTGGAGGAAAATTGGGTCTTCAAATCCTAGATAATTTATTTTTCATTTCCAATCAACAATATGTAATCCACATACAAGACCAAATAAATAATGTGGTCACCAGTTAATTTAAAATACACACAGTGATCTTCTTTTCTTCTTGTGAAACCAAGCCCCATATATATATCTCAAATTTAGGTGTTATGAAACCAGCTCCAAAATAGAAGAAAAGAGAGATCAACGCCTTAGAAATAAGCCACTTCAAGGGGGAACCTCCTTTACATTACATAAATGAAAAATTCCTGGATGATACAAATGACAAAACCTCCTTCTACATATAGGAGTCCATGGGTCACAATATAATCCTAGCTAATGTAACAATAATAATGTAAGGGCACAATAATAACAATATTAGGGTTGCAAGGGTACAACAATAAAAATAAGGGGGCTACACTAACAACAATAAGGGACTACACTATTAATATAGGGACCTAACATGCCCCTATCCTTCAAAAAAGTATTTTCCTCATTGCTTGAGTAGCTCTGGGTGATTCTGTATAAAATTATCATCCTCCCATGTAGAATATTCAGTGGGTAAGTTCTTCCACTTGATGAGATACTCTGAAATTGATCGATTTCATAGATGTCAAGTTCTTGTTTTTCGTGACTGCTTCAGGCTCTAATATGATTTTTCCTTCCTCATCAAGTTCTAGAAATATTGTTTGAACTGGAATTTTTTCACCTATAACCTTATTTAACCATGAAACATGGAACACTGGATGCACTCGCGAAGAAGCAGGAAGCTGCAATTTGTATGTCATAGTACTAATATTTTTCAACACCTTGTAAGGACCATAGTACTTTGGTGATAATTTATTATCCTTCTTAGCTTTCTTGAGGGGAATTTGTTTGTATGGTTGTAGCTGTAAAAATACCTAGTCTCCTACATCAAAACTTCTCTCGCTACGATGTTGATCTACCTGTTGTTTCATTTGATTTTGTGCCAAATTTAGGTTATTATTTAAGAGTTGGAGAACTTCTTGTTGATGCTCGATGTGATATTCCACTTCTTGAACCTTATAATTTTCTCTTAAAGATGATGTGATAGACGGTGGATGATATCCATAAAGTGCCATAAATGGGGTCATTTTTCTGTAGTATGGAAGGAAGTGTTATACCACCATTCAATGAGAGTTAACCACTTGACCCATTTTGTTTGTTTATCAGATACAAAACATTGGAAGATTCACTATCTCAGTTTAACCATCGGATTGAGGATGATAAGATGAGCTATGAGCTAGTTGAGTACCCAAAAAAGAAAATAATTCCGTCCAAAAATTTCTAGTAAAAATGGGATCTCTGCCGCTTACAATAATCTTTGGGTATCCATGTAGCTTCTAAATTGTTTCCATAAATGTAGTAGAAACTATACTTGATTTAAATGGATGAGATAATGCACAAAACTGTGCATACTTGGTAATTCCATCAACTAACACCATGATGAGACTCTTTCCTCGGGTCTTAGGTAAACCTGTGATAAAATCCATTGAAATCTCCTCCCAACATTGAATTGGAATGGATAAAGGTTGTAGAAGACCTGGGGCCTTAATTGTCTCAACTTTATTTTTCTAGAAAACCAAAAATTTCGCCAAAAAATTTTAAATATAGAATTTAAGGACATCCCAAAAAAATTCTTTCTTCACCCTATGGTAATTTTTAAAAATCGTGAGTTTCCACCTAAAGGAGAAGTGTGAAATTCCAAAAGAATCTTTTGTTTTAGTTCGGAATTCTTACAGAGATATAAGCGATCTTTGTACCATAAAGAATCATTTTTCCAACCAAATGTATAATATGTACTAGGATCTTGTTGCAACTTTTGAATTAGTGTCCAAAATTCTTCGTCCTTATTCCATTCATCCCTTGCTTCGGTTATCCAATCTGGTTGGATAATAGAAATGGCACATATCAATGCTTCCACCTCTTCATTATTTCTTGAGATTGCATCTGCAACAAAATTTAGCTTCCCTTTTTTGTAGATGATTTCAAAGTCAAAACCCAACATCTTTGTGATCCATTTTTGTTGCTCTTCTGAATATAGTCTTTGTTCCAAAAAGTGTTTAAGGCTCTCATGATTGTTTTTTACCTTGAAGTGTCTTCCCATTAGGTAAGGTCACCATTTCTTTAGTGCATGTAGTATTTCGAACATTTCCTTCCATAAATAGCTTTATGTAAATACTTTCCTTTGACTTGATGAATTTCAAAAGCAATGGGTTTTCCTTCTTGCATTAAAACAACACAAATTCCATTTCCTGAGGCATCACATTCCACAATAAAGGTTTTTATGAAGTCTGGCGTAGCTAAGACTGGTGCTAGGCACATTGCCTCATTAAGATGTTCAAAGGCCTTAGTTGCTTCAGGAGTCCATGAAAATGCTTCTTTCTTCAATAATGTTATTATAGGTTCTGCTATTATCCCATAATTCTTAACAAACTTGTGATAATACCCTGTTAACCCGATAAATCCTCGAAATTTCTTTATGGTTGTGGGGACTTTCCATTCCTTAATTCCTTTAATTTTTTTAGGGTCTACCTTAACACCCTCGTGAGATACAATATGACCCTGATATTCCACCTCTTGTACTCCAAAGAAACATTTGGATGTTTTTTCATATAATTGTTTCTTCTACAATAGTTTTAACACCTTGTCAACATGTTGAACATGATCCTTCCAAGACCTGTTGTAGATTAGTATATCATCAAAAAATACTAGCACAAATTTTCTAAGGAAGGGTCTAAAAATGGAATTCATCAACCCTTGAGATGTAGAAGGTGCATTGGTAAGGCCAAAAATTCATAATGACCCTGATGAGTTTGAAATGATGTTTTCGGAATATCTTCAATCTTCATTCTAATTTGATGATATCCTGAACGAAGATCCAACCTGGTAAAATAAATTTCTCCATGTAATTCATCCAATAATTCATCAATCACAGGAATGGAAAATTTATCTTTAGTAGTGAGCTTATTGAGCTCCCTATAATCTAGACACATGCGCCATGATCCATCCTTCCTGTGCACCAATACTACTGGAGAAGAGAAAGAACTTTGACTAGGTTGAATTATACCATCCTTTAACCTTTCTACAATCATACGTTCAATTTCGCTCTTTTGGACATAAGGATATCAATAAGGCCTGATGTTTAGAGGAAAACTTCCTGGAATCAAATGAATAGCATGATTATGATCGCGAATAGGTGGGAGTCCTTTGGGAGTTTCAAACACCTTGGAATGATTGTCCAATACTTTTTGGACATCTGGAGAAATAAATGATTTTGATGTTGGAACTTCTAGTGAGCATAATTGTGCAATTACACCTCGTTATTCTTTCTTCAGAAGCTTTGTCATAACATTAAATCTTATCTTTCCCAGTTTCCCTGCGATACCCCATAATTTTATTTCCTTTCCTTCTGAAAAAAATTTCAAGAAAAGTTCTTGAAAATTAAAATCTTTCGTCCCCACAGATTGTAACCATTGTATTCTTTTTACAACATCAACACCTCCCATTGGAATGGAAAGAATTGGACTATTCAATACATATTCCCGCATGGTTAGCTTGATATTATGGCATTTTCCAGAGAAATTTATAGTTCCTCCATTTGCAACCATCACTTGACATTTTGGTGTTGGGTATAGGAAACAATTCAATTCCTTGGCTACCTTACAATGAATAAAATTATCGTTACTACCCGAATCAATCAACATTACTACCTATTTCTTCTTGATATGTCCTTCTAGCTTGAGAGTTTGAGGAGTGGTAATTCCTGCTAATGCATTACATGATATGGCCGGACTCATTTTTTCTTCTTATAGAGTTGTTTCCTGGTGTATATCCTCTTCTTTTGAATTTTCTTGTTAATTTTCTTCCTCCTCTTCACAATCCATGTAAAATAATTTCTTCTCAGCACACTTATGACCTTTAGTGTATTTGCTATCACAACTGTATCAAAGTCATTTTGCTATTTTTTCTTCCAATTGTTGTGGTGTCAACCTTGTACATTGTGGAAGTCTAGGAGTAGCAACACTTCCATCTTTATAGATGTGAGTGGTAGGCTTCCTTGTTGCCATAATATTACATTCAAGTTTTCTTGCCAACTTGAATGCCTTCTCCAATGAATCGGGTTCCCAAACATGAACCTCATGTTGGATGTTATCCTTTAAAGTGCCTAAGAAGACATCAATCCTATGTTCCTATGGAATATCAGTTAAACTTATATTCAACTTTTGGAAGTCCTCAATGTGCTCCACCATTAAACCCTTTGGTTTGAGGTTTATCAATTGGCTAAAAAAAGTGTTTATCTTTGTATCCTCATAATGTGCTATCATTTCCTCCATATAAATTGACCAAGTGACAATTTTTTTATGGGAACAAAGCCATCGATACCAGAAAAATGTATTTTTTTCTAGATTTAAAGTTGCAATGCGTACCTTTTGTGTGTTTTGCACATTATTGAGATCAAAATATTGCTCCCTCTGTAGTATCCATGTTACGGGATCCTTGCCATCAAACTTCATCATATCCATATTTGGAATATGGTGGGTCTTCCATCCAACATTAGAGTTTATGAAATCATGATTAACATTTATTTTGTTCTCATTGTGAGTTTCCTCTACTATCTTTTTACATTAGGAAACATTTCTTGTATCAATTTTGTCAAACCTTCCATGTATTCTTTTATATCATTCTTCATGTTTTCCATTTTTTCTTCCATGTCATCCATCTTAGCTTCCATGCTAGATTCCATGCCATCCATGCCATTCTTCAAACCATCGATATTAGCCTCCATGCCTTTCTTCAAACCATCCATATTATCTTCCACGTCTTTCTTCAAAACTTCCATTTCATTTTTTGTTGCTCTTTGTGATAGCGAAATTTTTTGCACTTGCTCTTGTAATTTTGATATGTCATGTTGCATTTATTCATCTTCATGAGTAATGATAGATCCTTATGAAAGCTTAATGGGTGTTGAATTATTTTTAGGGGGCATTTTAGAACCCAATACAGATATCTATTCTACAATATGCCCTTGGAATAAATTCAAACTGATTCTTCAAACAAGACTTATGCTATTCGGAAAAAAAATACACACATTTTTCATGATTTTGATGAGCTTGATATTGAAACTGAATTATCTCTATGATTTAGGATCTTCAATATCTGAAATTCGGTCCTGTAGTAGCCCTCTAAATCTTTTTTCGAATGCCACAAGTCTGACCCGATTTGGATTCTTCAAGGAAAATTTATGCCCAATCTCCCACAATGACCTAATTATGGATTGGTTTAGTAGAGCGAACTTGTACGGTGTGCCTCATGTCACTATTTCCTCCTTCATATTTCAAATTGATACACAGGGAACTAAAGTCCGTTTAATTACGGCCACTTTTTACATAATTCCAATCTAATTCTCATAGAGAGAGTTACGATGTTTTTCCCACGATCACCTCTTTGAGATGAAATTTGGGAGCCTGAAAAAACCACAAATTCCACAGATCATATCTCCGAAAATATTGTGAACCAAGATCTGAAATTTTACACTATGTTCCTCAGGATTTTGGCTTTGCTCTGTAAACATTTAAACTTTATGAACCTTTGTAGAAAATAATTTATAGAAAAAATTCCACGATTACCTATTTAGGTGAAATTCAGGAGCCTGGAAAAACCCTAACTTCCACAGATTATATCTCCAAAACTATTGTGAACCAAGATCTGAAATTTGTACATGACGTTCCTTGGGATTTTGGCTTCACTCTATAAAAATTTCAGCTTCTCAACCTTCGTAGAAAAAAATTTATAGAAAAAATTCCACGGTGACCTATTTGGAGCAGCGAAACCCTAGAATCCAAAGCTCTGATACCAAATGTTATGAAACTAGCTCCAAAATAGAAGAAAAGAGAGATCAATGCCTTAGAAATAAGCCACTTCGAGGGGGAAACCTCCTTTACATTACATAAATGAACAATTATTGGATGACACAAATGAAAAAACCTCCTTCTATATATAGGAATCCACGGGGTCACAATATAATCCTAGCCGACCTAACAATAATAATGTAAGGGCACAATAATAGCAATATTGGGGTTACATGGGTACAAAAATAATAATAAGGGGGCTACACAAACAACAATAAGGGACTACACTAGTAATATAGGGACCTAACATTATGATACCACATCATTGGTGATTGTTTCAACCCATACATAGATATTTTTAACATGCATACCAATTATTTCTTACCCTTCATCACAAATTCTTATGGTTGCTTCATGTAGATCTCTTCTTCCATATCCCCCTGTAGATTTTTTTTCTTCACATCCATCTGTTCTACCTCAAAATCAAAAGTAGCAATGACAGATAAGAGTAATTTAATAGAAGCTATCTTGGAAAGAGGAGAAAAAATATCATCGAAATAAATCATGACACTTGGGAATAACCTTTTGCTACCAACCAAGATTTTTATTTCTCCACCTTGCCTTTTGCATTTATATTCTTCTTAAACACCCATTTGCTGCCAATGGTTTTCCTTCCAATTGACAACTCCACCAGATCCAAAGCCTCATTTTTGTCCAAAGATTCCATTTCATCAACCATGGCCTATTTCTGGAGTTTTCCATCCTCTGAATCCACTTCCTCCTTGAAATTTTTAGGATCATCATCAGTGATAGATAAAGAAAAATTTGAATCGAGAGAAGATTGACTATACCTATCTGGATGCCTTCTCTCTCAAATTGATCTTCTCAAAATTGGAGTTTGTGGCTCTTCTTATTTTGATTCTTGTTTTTTTGTATAATATGATTCTTCCTCCTTTAGTTCAAACTCTATCTTTTCAGGTTCCTTTGGTAGGAATTCTTGTTTAATAACAACCTTCACTTCTCCAAAAAACACACCTCGGTTGTACACATCCTTCCATGTTTATGGGTTCCAAAGCTTATAACCTTTTAAACCATCCTTACACTAAATAAATATGCAACTTTCATACTTACTATCCAACTTGGTTCTTTTCTCCTTTGGAACATGTACATATGCATCACAACCAAATACCCTCAGATGTGAAAGAGAGGGTTTCTTACAAGTCCATACCTCATGTGGAGTCTTATCCTCCAATACTGATGAAGGTGATCCATTAACCAAGTAAAATGAAATATCTACTACCTATGCCCATAATTCTTGCCCTAATACAAATCCACTAAGCATGCTTATTTCATTTTCCATCAACGTTGTGTTCATTCTTTCTGCAACACCATTTTTTTGAGGTGTGTATGGAGTAGTCACTATGTCGTGCTATACCATACTTCTTACATAACTCTTCAAATTCCTTCTTGCAAAACGCTCTACCATTATATGTCCTCAACACCTTAATCTTCTTCTCTGTCTGATTTTCCACCAAAGCCTTAAAATCTTTAAACCTGCCAAAGGCTTCAGATTTCTTCCTGAGAAAATATATTCTCGTATTCCTTGAGAAGTCATATATAAATGAGACATAGTACACAAACTTACCCAGGGATGGAACCGACACGGGTCCAAACACATCACTGTGCACAAGCTATAATATCCCTTTCACCCTCTTAGCACCCGAGGGAGAACTCACCCGATTATTCTTCCCATATACACAATGTTCACATAAATAGAAATCTAGAGAGAAATTAGACATACCTCCTACCATACCATTACCATGCAGTATTTGGAGGTTGTTATATCTAATATTTCCAAGCCTTTGATGCCATAACATGGTCTTTTCTCCATAGACCATTATATTTTCTACTCCGCTTTCAAGAACCATAGAATTGTTGCACCCATCAATAAGGGTGCTACCCAGAAGCTTGTATAGAGTTCCAATCCGAACTCCCTACATCAATACCTATTCTCCCCAAACCATCATTTAGATAGCTTTCCCTAACACTATTTTTAAACCTGAAACATCCATCTTGCTTAAATAAATCATATTTTTATCCAATGCAGGAATATGAAGAACAACAAGAAGTGATCTAATCCTTCCACCTTGCAAATTCAACTTGACTTTTCCACGTCTGATGATTATGGCCTTCCTTTCATCCCCTAAGAATACATCACCATCATCATATTTATCATACTCGCAGAATCACTCCCTCTGGGGAGTGAAGTGAAAGGATACACCTGAGTAAATCAACCATGCCTCATGATCTACATGTGTACTTGAAGAAGAATCCAAGTACACATCCCCACCTTCATCTCAGGTGGTTTTTACCTTTGCAAAAGAAGCATCATTAGATCCCTTTCCTTTCTCGGCAGCTTTATATATGCAATCTTTTTTGTAGTGCCCTTCATTTCTGCATTTCCGACACACTTTTACAATTTTTCCCGGAGATTTAGATATCCCTCTAGATTTATATCTCACACTCGAGGACTTTTTTTTGTTTCTGTTCTGCGACCATCCACATATAGAAAAGGCATCTCCATTATGGCTCTCCATATTTTTCCTTCTCATCTCCTATGACTATAAGGATGATACTATTTCATCAAACATCAAGGTAGTTGTCTTACTAGCTATTGCAACAACCAGAATATACCACAAATCTGGTAGAGAACATAGAAAACTGATGCACTTATCTTCATATAATATTTTTATATCAACCGATAATAATTGGATTATTGAATTATTAAATGCATTTGAATGCTCTATCACTAAGTCTCCATACTTCCTCCTTAGGTTATACAAATATTTCTGCAGGAAAAATTTATTCACTAGAGAATGAGATTGGTACAAAGTCCTTATCTTGACCCACAAACCCTTCATCGTATCTTCCCTTGATATATTCAACAATGTTGGATTTGAGAGACTCAATTTTATTGTGATATTCACCTTTCGATCTAACTTCACCCACTCTTTTACCGAAATTCTTGTCGGTGTGATGCCTGGATCTACAACAATCCATTGATCTCGATCCACCAACAAGTCCCCCATCTTGAGCTTCCACAACTCAAAACTATAACCATTAAATTTCTCGATCTCTAACTTTCCACTATTCGCCATCTTCTTTCACTAGAAGAATCGATCTTGCAGATATCCCACTAAACATGGTTTACCACAAGCCTGAGAAAATCCCTTAGCAACAAAGGCGCCGCCTTTTTTATAGGTCAATTTGGGCATCATTCCCAATGACCTGGTTAACTGAGAATCATCTCCAGGACCAATGTATAGGGTCTATCATCCCCTAAAATTTCAATTGCTATCTGCCCTCAGACAAAGAACAAGACAAATCAATCAAGGACTTTCATCTACAAAGGTTTCCAAGGTTTGAAGTTTATAATATATCATATGAGAGCTCATCAACGCTACCTCTAAAGGGACTAAGTGTGTTGCATATGCAGGTAGCCCCATGCAAGGTTTCTCTACAAAGCACTTCCCAACATCTATGGGTGCATTGGTCACATTGGGAGCGAAATTCTCATTGTTCCAGAATCTCCACTTGGCCAATGCCTTTTAGAAGAGTTCACATATGTCAAACTTCGAATCCATGTGTCCATTTGACATCTAGAAGATTGGGAACATGTATTTTCTATTATTGGAAAGTCATTTATTGTAAAACTACCTCAACCTCTCTATAAATTGAGCACAGATATTAGTGTTTGAGAAGGAAGAAATTGTGTAGAGAAATGCTAGTGGATTTTTCATTGAGGAGCTTGATTTGAGTGACGATTTTCTGGATATAGCTGCATTGTGATGAGGTTGGGATGTTGTTGGAGATAGTGACACTAAATCATTCATTTGGTTGTAACCTCCCCTTCTATCATTAATAAAGAATACATATTACTTTTCCTTATATGCATCTGTATTGGCTTTGATTTTCCATATTGCAAGATCTTAGTTGATGTATATGGTTTATGCTTTAATAATTTAGCAAACTAAATTGAATAGACATATGTATTATTGATATCTTCTGTTGTTTAGTGTTCATTATTATAGGAAATATTTTGCACAGTCGACTGGAATTTGAAGCTACAACGGAAGTGATAGAAGGAATCATTTGGAAGCGCTTGGATTCCAAGTAAGAATCTAATCCATTCTATGTGTCTGTTCTCAGTTAGGAAAAGTAGTTGTATAGTCTTTAACCTGTTGTTCTATATTAGCACCTGTCTAGGGAAGCGTGTTTTATCCATAATTCACATTTTTTTCCAACAAATTGGCGACTCCGCTGGGGAGATTACTCTTTATCCTAGGTGTTTTAGCCTCTGATTTTCTCTGTTTATTCACCCAGCAGTTGTTACTCACAAAGATTAGGCTTTTTAAGATCCAAATTTTCAAAAGAAGTGTGTTAAACAGCTGTGTTTTTCCTTTGACACTGTGCCAACGCACTCTTGGACAGGACATAGTGCTTTTCATAGCACTGCCTCCCTTTTAGGCCTGCGTTACAAAGCACTGTCTCTCTTTAGAGATTGTGTTGCCTCCTGAAGCCATCCAAATTCCCTTGAATTTGTCTTTGCAGTTTGTTTTAGTTTGTTTGCTGATGTGTTTTGAAAAGCCTAAACCTCATATTGACCAATGAATTCATCTACCTCTTCCTCCTCTGAAAGAAAATTTGTTCAATGTTTGTTTAAAGCATTTTTATTTATCATTGGCAAGTTAATTTCAAAGTAATTTTATTGTCGCATTAGATCCATTTTCTTTTGAAAAGGAAATTGTTGTCAATTATTTGTTTCCTAATAGGAGAAATTTTTGTTTCATTCCTCATTTTCCCTTTAAAAGATAAATTGTTGTTTGTATTCCTCATTTCTCAAAAGTAAAAGGCATTTGATTTTGTCGATTTAGTTCACTTAGTTTCTTTTCTTCATTCATAACATTAAAGGAACTGAAAAGAAAAATCTGCATTTGCATTTAGTGGTTTTTTTGTTTTGCAAAAAGGAACAATTAGGAAATTTGCATTTAGTTTGTGTTTTCTAATTTGTTTGTTCGCAAAATGATTGCTCTTTCCCTATAGTAGCTAGGATTTTCATTGAAAAACTAAAAGTGAAAGATTTCTTATCATTCTTAGTTCCATTTTAGGAATTTTCCAATACATCATTGCGATGAACCTTTGAAAGGAAAATTGTTAAGCAAGATCAACATAAAATTAATCTCAATTTACCTCACAAAGCATTGGAACCATAACAATAACATTTAGAAGGTCTAGGCTAGAGACGTGTTCCAGCGTCGTAAAACATAGTAGTTGTCATTAAATTGTCTGTGATACATTCCGAGTGTTATACCTCACTCCACGTACGTAAGTATATCATAGCTCGTCCACATACTTTCGAGTATATCGGGCGGTGTTATAGTACGATAAGTATAAAGGGGTGCTCTCATTATGCAGTTTCTCATCAGACAGTGCTAATACAGACTTAGGCCTCCACGTACCTTCGGGTACATTTGGGAGGACAAATTTTAGGTGCTATCCATCCATAGTGAACCGAGTCGGCCACCTTGTAAATTGTGATACACCGAACACAGCATTCGGGGAGATTGCTTGCCCGTACTTCTTGGTTCGCCAGGAGGTATTATGTGGTTCATAGTTTCTTGGTAAACCCTTTTGCCTAGCATTACCCTTTTATTTTGTTTATTTGATTTTGGTTAAAATAAATCAGTAATCATGGAAGAACAAAATCCTTTCCCCCGTCATTCATGTAGACTAACGTTAAAACCACATTTACCACCAGAAGTTACTTCTGGTAGTTGAAGGCGATCACGATCTGCCGAATCAATTACAATTTGTACCTTTGGTGAAACATCATTTTCCCATAAACTAGAGTTAGCTCAAGCTGTTTATATAGATCTCGATTTGTCTACTGTTGTCAAAACGGAGTCTTCACAGCAACCCGTGGTTATGATCCATCCAATCAGTGAGGCCATACCTCCTGGACCTGACGTTGTTCAACCAGAAATTGATCCAGATCATGTCTCTTCTTTGCCAGAACATTTGAATCCTGAAGTCGTACAACCGGAAGTTGTTCCTACCTCCACAAATTTTTGTAGCTATTGAATCTCCCATATCACACAGTCAACCACCTGAAATATACTTTGGGCCTGAGGGTGAAATACTTCCCCCTAGTTTAATTGCGATTGAAGAAATCCCACAAGATGATACACCTTTAACTCCAACCCATTTTGGGGAGGACCTTTACCTGTATGAGTATTTTTCTCAATCGACACCATCTGCTTTTGTTGATCCTGCTCCTCTTCAAATTCCCGTCAATTAAAAAGGGTATACATTTGGTCAAGTAACCATGACTGAACCAACATCGTCGTTTGGGATATCTGTTCTAATTACATGAGCTCCCGCCATAGCTACCCCGTTGATGTTTACAACTTCACCAAAGTCATATTTTCATGGTGGCCATTTGGTCCCTTCAGGTTACAAATATTTATCTAGAATTTTCTCTATTGCATCTTCAAATCCATGGACATTACCAATGTCATCATCCGGTATTTTAACTGGTAATCCTATAATAAGTACTGAACGACTTGACTCATTATACACATCTTCAGGGCAATATCAAGCCGGTCTTTCTGGGTCTATTCCTTCAAGTACCATATCAACTGGACTCCCAGAATTTGGAGAGCAATATTTTATGTCTTATTATCCTCCTCATGCTGGGGGGCAACATTTGGTCACCCAATATGACAGTACTCCATCACTTTTTGGTCAATATAATGTCGAAATGCATGTTTGTCAATGGAAGCCCACTCTTCCTGTCCAACCACAAATGGTTATACAATCGTATCAACCAGTTCAACCTGTTACATCCACATCATTACCACTTGTTAATACATATTTACCCTTGTTACAGAATCAAAATGTTGTACAAACTGATCAAGCGGGTCCTTCAACTCAATATCCTCAAATGTTGGGTCCACAAACTCAAAATCCTTCGGTTAATTTACAACAACTTGTATCTATAATCATCTATTCACAAGATGGTTTACCATTTTATGGGATGTCACAACCACAACCTGGTTATACCTATCAACCGAATCCAAGTTATCCAAATTTGGGTTATAATATTTTTGGACATACCCCTTGGCAGCCACAGGTGCAAATGCCTCAAACTTCATTTCAACAAGTATCATACCCAGGTTTTGGTCAACAGAATCCTCAAGCGTTTGATTTTCAAAGAAACCCCTATCTAGGTTACCAGCAGCAAATTCCTTATGCTAGTGCTCAAAGGCCTATTTCTCAAGAAATTCCATCTTACCCTAGCTATGCTCAACCTGACCTTAATCGAAAGTTTCCCTTTGTTGCAACTTTAGAGTTACCAAATTTAAATCGGCTAACTAATGATCCAATTAACTATGCTCCTTGGTGGCCGGTGATACCTCATAAATTACCCTTGGATATTCCTAAGTTCAATGGAAACCTTCGAGAAGATCCGTCGACTCATGTTATGACTTATCATTTATTGTGTTCATCAAACTCCCTGAATGATGATTCTGTTTGACTACGTCTTTTCCAGCATATGCTCACAAGTTCGGCTGCAAAATGGTATATTGAATTACCTAAAGCTTCTTTTGATAATTTCATAGCCCTAGCTATTATCTTTTTGACTCATTTTCAGCTACCCATCAGATATGAAATTGGAACGGAACTCTTGACCAATTTCAAACAAACTAATGCTACTCACATCTTTGATCATATTCATGAGTGGCTTCGTCGTCATCGAATGGTTAAAACCTTTGTTCTGGATCAGCTCCTTGTTGAATGGTTCATTAAGTCCCTGTTACCATCTATAACTGAGGATGTGGATAAGGGTGGCATCATCACAGAAGAGAAAGTTATCACTCGTGCTCAATATTTAGACTTGATTTATACTCAGTCTGGCACGCTCTATGAAAAAATTCCTAATGCCCCAGGATCTAATTTTATTGTTCCTCCTCAATTAAAGGACTCTCATGCCGGATATGGCTTGATAGGCACTGCAAGCACACACCACACTACTGAATATGATCATGCTCCTGCTTCTAAAATTAATGTCATGTCATTTGACAAAAGCAAAAGTGACAAGAAACTCAAAAGTAAGAAAAAGGGGAAATCTAAGAAAAAACCATCTTCTATCCCGCAGGAAAGATCATCTGATCAATCGTCTGAACCTAGGAAACCTCGTTATCCAAGCATAATCTGTAATGAGGAACACTTTGTTAGGGATTTTCCTCACCACACTGAAGTCTCAAAAATCATCAAGACTTCCCATGTGTCAGCTGCGTTGACAGACCCATTTCCAAATCCATACACAAACATGGTTGTTACAGATCCAGCTCCTAGTTCCCAAGTGTTAATGTTATCTGTCACAAAACCTTCAACAAATATTTTGGTGTCAACGCGAAATAAATATTATGGTAGTTACACCACTAATCAACCTACTACCTCGAAAATGAATCCATCTATGGAATCAATATCGCCTACTGCTATTCCTGAATTGACAATTAAGCCACCCAAGGGAGTAATTCATAAATCGACATATAATCCTCGAGCAAGAGCTGCAAAAAATTATAATATATTTGAATATTTGGCTCAATCCCCTTCAG
The DNA here is from genome assembly GCA_034641835.2 of Pinus albicaulis. NCBI lineage: Eukaryota > Viridiplantae > Streptophyta > Pinopsida > Pinales > Pinaceae > Pinus > Pinus albicaulis. The sequence goes on from CM076581.1 coordinate 458,491,869, forward strand.
CTGTGTCTGCTCTTGAGGTATTACAAAATTTTCCCTCCCAGAAATAGGCTTTATTGTCGGTTATTGGTGGAATTGATCCGACAGATTCTAATCTTGTCATCTCTAATCATACAAGCTATGTTTCGCAATTACCAGTAGAATTGGCATTCTCCATACAGGTAAATGTTCTCAATCACCTTGTTCATTGCACTATTATTGATGAGGGAGCATATACATGCATTATGTCTCTAAATTTTTGGAAGTCAATTGGCTCACCGCGCTTATCACAATCATCAACGACGTTGAAGGCATTTGATGGACGTACATATAAACCTTTTGGTATTATTAATAACCTGCATGTTGAACTAGGGGGAAAAATAGTGAATATTTATGTTGAGGTCATTGACGAACCCCTTGACTATAATATTTTACTTGGAAGGCCATGGGTATATGCAATGGCTGCCATTATTTCTACATATTTTAGAATGATTTCCTTTCCACATAAAGGTACAATCACAGTCATTAATAAGCTATTCTTCTTTTCCTCTGCTTCGCATGTAACTGGAAGCTTTCTGTTCATTCACTTACCCCAACTAGAATTTTAGAACATCGGTGTAGGACTCTTAAAGAATTCCACTCTTATGGGAACCTTTGCATTACCGTCGCCCACGACGTCGACAGAAATTTCAAGTATAGAGACCTGATACATGATCTCTTCCACTCTATCTGGCTTAAAGGAGAGTATGGTTGATTTTGATATTTCTATGTTGGATGAGTTTCTACCGCCTAGCCCTATTGAGCTGGCATAGCAATCAATCTATATGGCATGGGTGGAAAATCTGAAATCGGCATCGCTGAGTGTTTGGGTTGATCATTCCTTCGATTTTGGTACTCCATTTGATCCATTTTCCTCAATGTTCTTGACAGATGAGAATATTTTGGAGGCCATGATGTCAGAAGGAGAACCATGGGAAGATTATCATCATCATTCCCATATTCTTGATTATGAAGAAAATAATATTAGTGAACTATATCACCCATCCATCAAAAATTTCTTTTTGAATTCTTCACCCATTAATGCAATCGATTCCGAGAGAAATTTGTCAAATATTGAAGAAACCATTTCTATCGATATTTCGACCAAACCTAGCATTGTAGAAAATATTCATGTCGGTGTATGTTGTTCTCCATCAGAACTCGAATCATATCGCTCTCTCTTTCGTGAATTTTGTGATGTATTTGCTTGGTCTTACGAGGAAATGTCAGGCATAGATACTGGTATAGTTGAACACACTATTAATATGTATCCTGATGTGAAACTAGTGCATCAATGGCTTCGTCCTGTTCATCCAAAGAAATTCATTGCCATCAAGGCAGAAGTTGAAAAACTTTTGCATGCTGGTTTTACATACCCTGTTCCGCTTACTGAGTGGTTTTCCAATACCGTTCCTGTCATGAAAAAGCAAGGAACCATTAGAGTGTGTGTCGATTATCGGGATGTCAATCTTGCTTGTCCAAAAGACAACTATCCTACTCCCTTTATCGACCATTGTGCTGGATGTGAAATCTTTTTGTTCATGGATGGATTTTTCGGTTACAATCAAATCAATATTCGCCCAGATGATCAGCATAAGACAACATTCATCTGTCCCTCAGGCACATTTTCTTATAAGAAACTTCCATTTGGTTTAAAAAACACTGGGGCAAATTTTTAGAGAGAAATGGATTATGCTTTCAATGACATCAAGCACATTGTTCAACCGTATCTAGATGATTTACCAACGCATTCACGAAATCGGACTGATCACCCGATGCATTTGAGAGCCATTTTATTATGCCGCTGACTCTCAATCCACATAAATGTGTGTTTTGTGTTGGTTCTGTTCATTTTCTTGGATTCATAGTCTCAAAAGAAGGAATTTGAATCGACCCAATGAAGGTTCAGGCCATTCTTGATTTGCTTGCGCCATCAAACTTACTTCAGATACAGAAAATTCAAGGAAAGGATAACTTCCTAAGAAGTTTCATTCCAAACTACGTTGAAATGGCTAAAGGATTTACTCGACTATTGAAAAAATGGGTTCCCTTCCATTGGGACCAAGTTGCACAAGCTTCTTTTGATGTTGTCAAGGACACTCTTGTTCGAGCGTCATTAATGTATCCCCCTAATTATCAAAACGATTATTTCCTATATGTCGCCGCGACTAAAATGACTATTTCTATGGTATTATTCCAAGTGGAAAATGGAATTGAACATCTGATCTATTATTTGAGTCGTAATATCAATGATACAGAAGTTAAGTATTCATATGTAGAAAAGCTTGCCTTGGCAGTTGTTCAAGTTGTCCAAAGATTTTTCCATTATATCCTGCTCTGAAAAACAACTATAGTTTCGAATTGAAACCCCATGACTTATATATTATCATGTCAAATATTGTTGGGGGGGGGGGGAATATTCAAAATGGATTTTCATTTTGCAGGAATTTGATTTGGAATTCATTGAATCCAAGTCAAAGAAATCTTTAATTTTGGCTAAGCTTCTCTGTGACCTTCCCTCTGATAGTACTGCAACTACTTCGGAACCATCAATTCCTGATGAGTCTTTGTTTCTGATCAGATCATCTGATCCTTGGTATGGGGATTTCATCATTTATTTCCAAACCCAACTTTTCGACCTGATACCTCTCGCTCTGAACAGTGACGTATTCGTTACCAAGTCAAAGATTATATGATCGTCGGCGATGCACTTTATCTTCATGGTGTCAATTCCATTTTAAGGAGGTGCCTTACTCATGAGGAGGCCAGAAAAGTGTTAAATGATTTTCATGCTGGGGCATGTGGTGGAGATTTATCTGGATATGCTACCGTGGAGAAGATACTCTGCGCCGGTTACTTTTGGCCTACTATTTTTCGAGATAGCATCCTTGCGGTCAGAAGTTGTCATGCATGCCAGATTTTTTATCGTAAAATCCACAAACTGCCAGCACCAATGCATCTTTTTTTCTCTATGGGACCATTTTTGAAATGGGGTATTGACTTCATGACCTATAACCCTCATTTTTTTTGGGGGCACGGTTATATTATTTTCACAGTCGACTATTTTACCAAATGGGCCGAAGCGATGCCTACATTCAACAACACAGGACAGACAACTGCATTATTTTTCTTTAATCATGTTATTGCACGGTTTGGGGTCCCACAGGCTATAGTTATAGATCACGGAAAGCATTTTCGCAACCACATGATGTCTGAATTGACTGCCAAGTTAGGATTTTCACATGATAATTCTACTCCTTATTATCCACAATCAAATGGACAAGTTGAGGCTATCAACAAAATTCTTAAACGTATGCTTCAACGAATGATAGGAGTTCGTAAAAGAAACTGGCATTTGATCCTGTACTCCACTTTGTGGGCGTTTTGAACCTCAGTGAGAAATGAAACTGGCTTTACTCCTTTTCAGTTGGTGTATCGTGTAGAAGCTATCTTACCAATCCAATGTGAAATATCGTCATTAAAACTCGCAATTGACTTGTTACCTGACACCTCAAAAGAAGAAGTGTGTCTCCTTAACCTCATCCATCTTGATGAAACACGTCATGAAGCCCAATTGGCCAATGAAGCGCACAAGAGACGTATAAAGGCACAATACGACAAAAATGTCCAGCCTCACATTTTCTTAAAGGGCAACTTGGTCCTTCTTTACGATCAAGAAGATGATGTAATAAGTACAGGAAAATTTGATCCATTATGGCATGGCCCCTATATTTTCAAAATATTTATTTCTAAGGGTGCCTATGAGTTGGTTGATTACGATGTAATTCCATTGGCGCAGCCTATAAATGGGTTGTATTTGAAACGCTACTATGCTTAATCATGAGCGTAGTAATTTTTTGTATTATATTGTATATATATGTTGTTGATTTGCATTCACTATCTTAATTTGTTTTTAGATTTTTATTGACGTTATTAATCTGCTTTACATTTCATCGCAGATGTCTGAATCTTTAGAACCCTTTGTTGGATATGCTGATGGTGCTAGTCGTAGTACGCAAAATCTATCCTCTGCAGCATGGGCCGTTTTCGCTCCGAATGGCAAGTTAGTGAGTTTTCAAGGGATTTGTATGTTGGCATGTGTTGTCCTTGATGGCAACCTACTTGATGAAATAATATTGTTGGAAATATGATGCAATGTGCTGTCCTTGATGGAAACCTACTTGACGAAGTTTTGATGGCAACCTACTTGATGACGATGGCAACCTACTTAATGAAGTTGTCCTTGATGGAATCTGACTTGTCCTATTTTTTAATGGCAACCTACTTGATGAAGATGGCAACCTGCTTGATAAAGTTGTCCTTGATGGAAATTGACTTGATGAGTTTATTAATGATGTAAATCTGATATATCTACAGAGAAGCTCAAAAGTAACAGAGAAAGAAATTCTAGTAAGTGCCAGAATAATGATAAAAATGTATGTCACAAAGCATATGTGGGTTTGTAAAGGAGAAGTAGCGTATGTACGCGGAAGAGTACGTACCAAGTAGCGTATGGCTATTTGCGCTCTAAATTTATAAAACCAGGGGACATTACCATGGTATTGGCCCACAGTATTGAGCGTTGGATTATCTATTTGATCCCGTCTAGGAATACCATCGGAGGTTGAGTGGTTTTGACTCATGGTATTGAAAAAGGCTAAATATATATAAGGAGAAGAAGATCATAGTGTAAGGGTGTGCATATGTCTGGGTTTTAATGAATACTTCACTCTGAAGTATATCTGTATGGAATGGGTAATAGTTTGTTGATTGATTTGAATTAATAATGCACCTATGAAGAAAATGATGAAGAGGGATCTCGAGATCTGAAATGTATATATATTTTCTAGATCTATTTATGGAATTTTTAGATCTGAGATGTGGCGAATATTTTCTGAAGTAAAGGGTAAGATCTGAGCTATTTGTCTAATCTGAAGAATTGCGCAGCCCTACAAAGTTTGAAGATCTATACGCAGGTTCGTGGCAGAGAAAGTGCATATATACGCGGGTTGGATTCAGCAAAAGTGCGTATGGTATGTGAGATCAGTCCTAAAATATGTGCAAATGTATACGCAGGTTTGTTTTGGTTAAAGCGCGTGCATACGCAGGTTCATTGAAGTAAAAGCATGTATGAAATCTAGGGTTTTGCTGAAGTGTGTGGAATGAAATGTTTGATCTGTTCTACTGTTTTACTGCTATCTGTCAATGATGTATTCATACAGATCTGGGTTGATTGAATGTTGATTATGCTACTGATTATGTTGATAAAATATCAAGCTGTTGGTTAATTGGTTGATGATTCAATGAATGAACTGATGGGGTTATAAGTTTCAGTATGATGTATGTTGAGCTTAAATGTGTGGAGTTGGATCCAATATGAAAATTGATGAAACGTGGTCCGCAATGGTGCTGAGGGTTGAAGCCTTCAGTGAGGGGGTTGTAGCTCCCTTCCAGTGGTAGCTGGTAAACGAGAGCAGGGGGTAGTAGCTCCCTTCCAGGAGAGGCTGGTAAACGAGAGCAGGGGGTAGTAGCTCCCTTCCAGGAGAGGCTGGTAAACGAGAGCAGGGGGTAGTAGCTCCCTTCCAGGAGAGGCTGGTAAACAAGAGGAGGAGGTAGTAGCTCCCTTCCAGGAGAGGCTGGTAAATGAGAGAAGGTTGTAGCCTTCTGCAGGTGGGTTCCTGCGTACTGGTATGAGTCTGCGCCAGTACATGGTTGTAAGAAGTTTTCTTTATAATAAATATTGAAGACTGAGATGGCGGCAGCAGTGGTTTTCTCCCGATTTGGGTTTCCACCTTAAATCCTGGTGTTCATGTGTGTTTCTTATATGTGATGGTTTATTTTGTTATTACTACACATGCTTACTGCTTAATAAACATCTGATGAATGAATGATGCAATGATCTAAGTTAAGAATTAAATACATAATAAGATCTCTATACATACGCATGATTTCTTAAGGATATCTGTGTGCATATGCGAGTTGGCTTCAGTAAAGTAGCGTATGGGTTTTAGAGGAAGAAAAAGCAAAAGTTTTCAGTTAGCACTAAATACTGATTCACCCCCCCCCCCCGCTCAGTATTTTTACCATCAATTGGTATTAGAGGAGATCCTTCTGAAGGAGCTTGATCGCTTGAAGGAGATCCATCACAATGGGAAGGAAGCAAAAGAAGAAGGCTACTCAAAGAAAGGAGATATCTCAGAAAACATGTGCAGCGGAAAATGAAGAAGATGAAACAGGTATTGATTGTTTTTCTTGTGATTCACCTTCTTATGCATGCAATGGTGAAAATAGTGAAAGTAATGTTATGGATCTAGAAGAAGCTCTCAAGATTAAAGTTGAAGATCAACAAAGATCATTTATTGAGAGAGAATCTATCTACAAATAGATGATCTCTAGAATGAATGGACAGATAGAAATGTATCAAAGACTGTAGGATAAAGCAACCTATCAAAGTAGAATACTTGAAGTAGAAATCATCTTTCTCAAAACAAATCTGGAAAAATCAAATAAGAAGAATGAAGAACTTGAAGCAGAAATCATCTCTCTCAAAGAAGATCTGGAAAAATCAAATAAGAAGAATGAAGAACTTCTACAAACATTTGAAGAACAAGAAAATGGGTTGAAGGAAGAGATTTCAAAACTAAATGATCAAGTAGAAGAAGGAAGAAGGGTCGAAGAAAGTATGAAGAAGCAATGCCAAAGATTGGAGGTTGAGGTAAACATTCTAAAAGGTAAATTAGAAGAAAAAGATAAACTTTGGAGGTTTCAAGATAGTACTAAGATTCTGGACAATATTATTAGTAGTCAAAGGTCTCCTTCTATTAAATGGTCTTGGTTTTCATGAAACTGTTAAAGGAGAATCTAGTTCACAAGAAAGTGCTAAAGATTCAAAGGATATCAATGCAAAACTTGAAGTGTTGGAAGAAACAAAAGGTCAACCGACAATCATGAAATCTCAAAAGAAATCATTCCCTCCTTTGATCAATAATGTTGAATGCTTTAAATGTCATAATTATGGACATGTTGCAGCCAATTGCAGAAGCAGATTGTTTCAGTCATAAACAAACAGATTCTCAGGTTTCTTTAAGGGATATTTTTTTTCATGCAGCAAGTATGGTCATAAAGCAGCTGATTGCAATAGAAGAAAGAATAGAAAAACACATTATGATCCCTATGCTTACTTTTCTGGTCATGCAAGATGTTATGCTTGTAACAAGTATGGACATGTAGAAAAAGAATGCAGGATGAATAGATCTGAGAAATTGGATAATTTCCAGCACACAATAAGAAATTTCAAGCAAAGCTGGAAAAATAAGGAGGACCGGTCAAAAACGTAGGGGATAATAATCCTACTGCAGTCATCCGCTTCTAAAGCTTACTTCTCATAATGACTGCAGGAATGAAGTGAGATACATTATAGGAATCAGTAACGTATCATCACAGGGGGATCAATATATGGTGATTTCCATGGTTGGTTTGGTGATTCTGGTTATGTTTATTTCTGACAGTGCATCTGATGTAAAAAAGACAGGTACAGGTGGTACAAGTTCAGGGGGAGATGAAGGAGTGAAATTTTTCTGTATTTCACTTTCTATACATGGGTTCAATGAACTAAAGCCGCATATACACGCGAGTTCCGCTGGAGACAGGAGCGTATGCTTTTCTGTTAAGGAAAACAGTGAGACAACTAAATATTAGGAACACAGGTTCAGGGGGAGCATCAGTCTAACTACTATTTATTGCATTGATTGGCATTGTATCTTCTTATTCCTTAGTTCTCGTAATACTCATGCTCAAATTATGATGACATGATCATGGTTTCTTATGCTAAGATTATGGATGAGCCCTGATTTCTTTTTGCTAAAGAGTATCTTTTTTTTTCACACATGGATGTGATGGAAGTCTTATGATTCAGAGATAAGGATAGATCATGCAGAGTTTTTTGCTGATGACTTTTGTCATGATTGAGACCTTTTATATCATGATTATGAAATAAATATAAATCATGAAGATCTTGGTGATAACAGATCACATGGATGATTGCTTGACACATATTTTCTATTGAAGAAGATTGTTCTGGTATGATAACTCCTTTTGGGAAGAATATGTTGATGTTGCAAAGAGCCTGAAGGATTGGTTACTGATGTGCTTATGCTACAACTATTGGATGACACTTGAAAACACAGCTACATTGTCCTATCTTTCTTCTCTCATATATTCCAGGGAAGCATTCGAATATCTCAGACAGAAGCTGGGAGTAGTCTCTGCCATGCAGAATATTAGATCTGCTTAAATTCAGAAGATTAAATGGGATACACGGATTTCCTGGAGGACAGTCGCATATATACGCGAGTTTATACACAGAAAACCGCGTATGGGTGGTTGCTGACAAATCTTTCCTGGATCAGCATTCTTTAGCACAGTTGTGGTGTTGTTGGGTATCTTTGATGATATTTCAGCTCTCATATTTCTGTTTCATTCTCTGATATTTGATGAAGATGCCTTGATGATTTTCTGTTGAAAGTGTTCAGGATGCACAAGCTAGGGGGAGATTTGGTCATATGGAAAGAATGCATTGTTGGCATTCTAATTAATTTCTATGGTCTGATCTCATGCTTGATATTCTTTAGTCTTGATTGAATAAGTCATTTCTGTAATTTGATGCAAAGGTCATGTTAAGACCTATGATGTAAAATTGTAATATTCAGTCATGTAAGGACTTGATCAAAATTGTAAGCCCACTTGGTTGAGTAGATGAGTCAAAATGTGTAAACCCACTTGGTTGGGTACTTGTGTAAATCCACTTGGTTGGATCATTGATGTAAGTATGAGTTCTTGGTGATAGGAAAGGTCATAGAGTCATGTACTTCATTGAAAAATATGTTTGAAGATTCATCATGAAATCAGGGGGAGCGTGGTAACTTCAGTGCACATCAGATCTACGGAGCTCTTCTTTCTACTTGAGGAGAAAAACCTTGTTTTGGTTTTGATCCGCCCTTTGCCCTTGATGTCAAAGGGGGAGAGTATCATGGTGTTTGAATAGGGGGAGAGTATCATGGTGTTTTTAATAATGGTTATAATCAATGTATCTATCTTTTGTGGTGATCAAACACCATCATGGTTGCCATCAAGTCCAAAGGGGGAGATTGTTGGCATGTGTTGTCCTTGATGGCAACCTACTTGATGAAATAAGATTGTTGGCAATATGATGCAATGTCCTATCCTTGATGGCAACCTACTTGATGACGATGGAAACCTACTTGATGAAGTTGTCCTTGATGGAATCTGACTTGTCCTATTTGTTAATGGGAACCTACCTGATGAAGATGGAAACTTGCTTGATAAAGTTGTCTTTGATGGAAACTGACTTGATGAGTTTATTAATGATGTAAATCTGATATATCTACAGAGCAGCTCAGAAGTAACAGAGAAAGAAATTCCAGTAAGTGCCAGAATAATGATAAAAATGTATGTCAAAAAGCATGCGCGGGTTTGTAAAGGAGAAGTAGCGTATGTACGCGGAAGAGTACGTACCAAGTAGTGTATGGCTATTTGTGCTCTAAATTTATAAAACCAGAGGACATTACCATGGTATTGGCCCACAGTATTGAGCGTTGGATTATCTATTTGATCCCGTCCAAGAATACCATCGGAGGTTGAGTGGTTTTGACTCATGGTATTGACAAAGGCTAAATCTATATAAGGAGAAGAAGATCATAGTGCAAGGGTGTGCATATGTCTGGGTTTTAATGAATACTTCACTCTGAAGTATATCTGTATGGAATGGGTAACAGTTTGTTGATTGATCTGAATTAATAATGCACCTATGAAGAAAATGATGAAGAGGGATCTCGAAATCTGAAATGTATATATATTTTCTAGATCTTTTTATGGAATGTTTAGATCTGATATGTGGCGAATATTTTCTGAAGTAAAGGGTAAGATCTGAGCTATTTGTCTGATCTGAAGAATTGCGCAGCCCTACAAAGTTTGAAGATCTATACGCAGGTTAGTGGCAGAGAAAGCGCGTATATATGCGGGTTGGATTCAGCAAAAGTGCGTATGGTATGTGAGATCAGTCCTAAAATATGTGCAGATGTATATGCAGGTTTGTTTCGGTTAAAGCACGTGCATATGCAGGTTCATTGAAGTAAAAGGGCGTATGAAATCTAGGGTTTTTCTGAAGTGTGTGGAATGAAATGTCTGATCTGTTCTACTGTTTACTGCTATCTGTCAATGATGTATTCATACATATCTGGGTTGATTGAATGTTGATTATGCTGCTGATTATGTTGATCAAAGATCAAGTTGTTGGTTAATTGGTTGATGATTCAATGAATGAACTGATGGGGTTATAAGTTTCAGTATGATGTATGTTGAGCTTAAATGTGTGGAGTTGGATCCAGTATGAAAATTGATGAAGCGTGGTCCGCAATGGTGCTGAGGGTCGAAGCCTTTAGTGAGGGGGTTGTAGCTCCCTTCCAGTGGTAGCTGGTAAACAAGAGCAAGGGGTAGTAGTTCCCTTCCAGGAGAGGCTGGTAAACGAGAGCAGGGGGTAGTATATCCCTTCTAGGAGAGGCTGGTGTTGAGTCTCAAATCTGCATCTTTCCTATACACCTTTCTAGACCTTTTTCATTCACCTGAACCTTCTAAGTTGTCAATATCATTGCATATTAATTGTAAAAGAGCATCTAAAATGGTTTTTAACTATGTTTTGTGTCTGCTGTTTGATTTAGATTTTTGCTCATTTAGCTGCGGAATCTTTCCACTTTCCGCAGCTGCTGCAACTTTCCGCAGCCATTTTGTGAAATTCTATGTTACAGGTGTCTTCAGGCAAATCGAGCCACATGGGCAAGTCATAAATGATGTGGACATGGATTGTGTCCTATTGACTCGAGAAAATTCACCTAAGGAGGCTGTGGTAAAAGGTGGCCAAGTGGAAGTCAACCGTAGAGTCCCACGGTGATAGGACTCTGTTTCTCATCACGTGAAGATTTGTATGACCATTTCTAATTTACTGGAGACACATCAACACCTGTACACGGCTCCATAAGCTGAATCCAACATCCACTCTTCATAGATTTACTTCTCACCCCGGCCATGATGCTAGATCTCTGGACGTGATGGTTCACGTGTCTCTATCAGCACAAACTTTAGGGAATTAGTTATATCACCTTTGTTATAAATAACGCGTTTTCATACGCATAATAGTTAGCCTCCATATAGCTCTGTAATGTAATTGCGTTGCCACTGTGCTTTAATATCATTTCTCTGTTATGACTGCATTTTAATATATAAGAAGACTCTGTTTCCAAGCGTAATTCGTATTTGAAGGCTGTTGCCTGAGGCTGGTGTAGAGGGCCCCTGCACACGCTGAGGTTTTGTGCATTACTGTATAGTTTCTTGTTTTATTTCTTTAAGTTCATTGTGCCATAAGTCATTCACGTGTTTATACATTGCATCTTTGATGGTATTTATGCTTCATCTCTGTTCATAATCTTTCATGCTTTACATTTTACTTCTGTCCATAATCTTTCATGTTTTATGTTGTTGTTAACTGATCAATGTTCTTGTTTCAGATTACAAATAGGTAGCCCGGGCATTTGCATATATTTTGACTAATGACATGGAATCAATATTGTTCTGCTGCTAATTTACTTTTCTTAGTTTTTTGTTTAATTCCAGTACTGCTTTGTTTATTTCAGTCTTGCACATTTGCTTCAGTAGTTAGATTTAGATATATTAAATTGCTCATGTCATTTTCAGTTACCTCCGAAAGCCATAGCTGGACTAATGGTGAGGGATTGAATTATGAGTGTGTAGTTTGATATTAGTTTACTTTCTGCAAGTTAGAAATATTAAATTGCTCATGTCATTTTCAGTTACCTCCGAAAGCCATAGCTGGACTAATGGTGAGGGATTGAATTATGAGTGGGTAGTTTGATATTAGTTTACTTTCTGCAAGTTAGAAATATTAAATTTCTCATGTCATTTTCAGTTACCTCCGAAAGCCATAGCTGGACTAATGGTGAGGGATTGAAGTATGAGTGTGTAGTTTGATATTAGTTTCTTTTTCTGCAAATTAGATATCAGATTGCTCAAGTTGTTTATGGTTACCTCCGAAAGCCATAGCTGGACTAATGGTGAGGGATCGGTATATAAGTTGATGTAATTTGATTTAGATTTACTTTGTTGCAATTCTTGGATTTCTTTAAGCATAGTTTCTTTTGTATTTGGACAGCAGCAAGGATAATGAGTTTCATGATCAGTAGTTCACTATTTGTTTGACTAGAATAGTGATGCAATTTCATTTTCTTTGAAGAATTAATTTTGTCATTGTGTGTTTCAAAATTCTTTTGAAGTTTGGAAAATCATTAGAAGGACATCATTGTCTTGAATATTTGTCTCCATACTTGTCTTTTAGAATTTCATAAAAATCCAAAAACGACAAAAAGTAAGAGATAGGTTATCTTGCACATATACTGCGCCGCACTTCATCAGCTTACGAATCCCGAATTGATAAATTAATGTAGCAATTTAGGACACACTAAATTGACCAAACATTTTGGCGCTGTTGCCGGGGAAGTGTAACTAGGTAGCCAATTTCTTAAAAAAAAAAAAAACAAAATAATAAAAGAAGGGAAAACTTGATAACTTCTTGAAGTATGCTCTCCTCTTGCACCTAGTGTGATCTGGAGGATCAGAAAAGAGAGTTATTGGTTCAATAATTTCTTGAGTATGCTCTCTTCTTGCACCTAGTGTGACCTGGAATATCAGAAAGAGAATTATTAGCCCAACTTTTTTTTTTTTAAATAAAAAAAATAAATAATAAAAATGACATGCATAGAGCAAGAGATTCTAGGGGAAGGTTTATAGCTAAAGCCAAGAGTTCAATTTTCACAACTCCATATTCTTCAAGGCATAGACCAGATTCACCACCATCTACCCCTAGCCTTAAGATTGTTGGAATTCAAGGAACATCTGAATTAGAGGATTCTCCTATACCACCTACTAAATCCCATTTAGAAAACAAAGAGACTCTCTCTCATCCTCCCTTGGTAGAAGAACTAGAGGACTTTAAGGACTCTAAAGAAACTATCATGGCGAGAGGGAAATAATAGATGGATTTGGAGGTAGAGGTAGAGGTAGAAGAGGAGAAACAATGGAAGCAATAATGGTGAAGGTAATAATGGAAGAAATAGGGAAGGAGAAAACTTGTTTGGATTCCCTATAGCTGATGAGGAAACTCATACAACGATGAAAAACATCTCACCATCTATCCTCCCTAACTTTTATGGATTGCAAAGTGAGGATCTTGAAACATTTCTGTTTGAGTTTGAAGTCGAGTGCCGAACCTATGACTATATGGAAGACTCTCAAAAACTCAAACTGTTTCCTTCAACATTGAAGGAGGCACAGCACAAAATGGTTCATGGGATTAGCCACCCAATCTATTAGGACTTGGAATGATATGGAAACAAACATTTTTGGATAGATATTTGAACTGTTGTATGGCCACGATCACAAGGATGAGGTATTCAAAATGATGCGAAGATGAAGAAATTTGGAAGATTTTGCTTGAAAGATTTCAATACAACTTAAAAAGAGCAAAGATGAGCAACTTAGATGATGAAACCTTGAAAGCCCTCTTATTAAAAGCCATTAGAGATGAATGGATAGATATTTTAAACATGATGGGGAAAGGAGACATTTCTCAACTTCCACTTCGTGACATAACAGAACTATGTGTCCATCTCTCAAGAGGAAAATCTAAAACAGGAAAAGGACCTAGGGATCCTTCTCTTATTAGGGCTAACAAATCTGCAACTGGATCAGTAAGTAGGGTAGAGATTGGTAACATGCTTGATGAATTCAAAACTGATATTTTAGGGAGCCTTAGTGAACAACTAGACACCCTTAAAATCCAAAACAAGCAGAAAGCAGAAACAGATGCTCTAGCCATCTTTTGTTCGAAATGTAGGAAGAAACATGCTTTAAGGGAATGTCCCTTGGATGAAAAAGTTGTAGAAACATGTATAATTTGCTCAGAGAATCATGAGATCAAGGATTGTCCTTCAATTCCTGGACTCAAAGTTGTCTTTCAAGAAGACCCAAATTCAGTAGAATCTCTCTGTTTTGTTGCAAGAATACCTTGGCAGCGACAACAAACTCAAGGGTTTAACAACCCTATGAATCTTAAAACCCCACCAAATTGGAATCCTTGGCAACAACCTTGGCCCCAACATTAAAATCCATATCAGCCATGGGTACATGGGATGCAAAATCCTTATGGGAGATTTGCTCAATTTTATCAATATCCTCCATCTTTTCAAAATCAACAAGCTCCACAACTTTCATTGCCATTTCCACAACAACAACCTTCTCAACAAAATCCAAATCCTCAACTCATGCTCCATACCAAAAAAATACAAATCAACTTCCAGCTCAGCCATTTCCAAATCCTAACAATAAAAATCCTCAGAATACTTACATGATAGAAGGACAACAATTTCCTACCTATATGATTGTTCCTCTCAATGATGTACAACTCAGATCTGGTAGAGTTTTAGAAAAACCTTCTATAGATGACCAAGAGAAAGATACCTTTGAGGAGGACTCTCTTGAAGCTAATAAGGGTTCTGAGGAAGTATCTCTTCAAAAATCAAACATTCAAAAAGAGAAAGAAAAGTTAACACCCACAACTCCTATAGTTGAGCAACCTGCATCTTCATCTACACCTCCTTTTCCTGAAAGACTACAAATTGACAAGGGGGTGGAAAAACAAATCTTGTTGCCTAACTATGATTTTCTAGATGAATTGAAGAATGTTTGTGTCAAGATTCCCTTGCTACAAGCCATTCGAGAGATTCCTATTCTAGCAAAAACAATAAAGGAGTTGAGTTTCAAAAGACCAGGAAGGAAACTAAAAGACACAAGAAGAATCCACCTGGTAGGAAAAATTGCAGATATTATGATGAGAAAAATTACCATGCAGAAGTATGTAGATCCAGGAAGTCCAATTGTCAAGACACATATAAATGGGATAGAAATTCCAAACACATTGATTGACTTAGGGGCTGCTATCAACATTATGAGTAGACAGACTATGGAACAGTTAAAACTTCCTAACCTTCTTTTTACACCTGCTTTATTGCAACTTGCAGATCGATCGGTTATTAAACCAGATGGTGTATTAGAAGATATTTCAGTCTCCTTAGATTCTTGGGAATATCCAGTAGACTTTATTATTTTGACTCCCAAGAATAATCTAGGAGGACATCCAATTATCTTAGGAAGACCTTGGCTAGCCACAGCTGATGCTTTTATTAGTTGTAGATCTGGAGACATGTACATTTCTAATGGTAATTCGACAAAGAAATTCAATTTGTATCCTCCAGCAAGAGCAATCACAGAATTAGGAGACAATGAATGGGTTGATGATGAGGACACTATACAACCTGTCTTTACCATTTCTGAAATCAGTGAGGATAGTCAAATTCTGAACACATTAGAAAATTTTAAGACATCTTCAGAATATGACCCCACACAATTTCAGTTGGAATCTGACATAGAATATTTATCATCAAGACAAATGTCTCTTTACTCTATGGAAGAGTTTGGTAGTTCTACTATTGAGATTTTTCCAGGAAAAACATTGAATATCAACAAACATTTGGAAAAGTCACAACAAGAAGAACTAACCAAAATCTTGCAAAAACATTCTATTGCATTTGCATGGGAGTATATTGACATGAAAGGTATTGATCCTAAGACTTGCATCCATCATATCTATATTGAGGAAAATAGTAGACCAATCAGACAACCTCAAAGAAGGATGAATCCAAATCTTAGGGAGATAGTGAAAGAAGAGCTCAAAAAACTACTCAATGTAAACTTCATTTATCCAATTTCAGATAGCCGATGGGTTTCTCCTCTGGTTATAGTACCTAAAAAGAATGGTAAATGGAGGGTATGCATTGATTACAGGGAATTGAACAAAGCAGCTTTGAAGGATCACTTTCCTTTGCCTTTTATCGATCAGCTATTAGATACATTAGCAGGTAAAAATTACTTTTCATTTTTGGATGGTTTTAGTGGCTATAATCAAATTCAGGTAGCACCTGAAGATCAAGATAAGACCACATTTACTTGTCCATGGGGAACTTTTGCCTACCGAGTGCTTCCTTTTGGGTTATGTAATGCACCAGCAACATTCCAAAGAGCAGTACTAGGAATTTTTTCTGATCTAATTCATGATTGTGTAGAGGTTTATATGGATGATTTTACGGTTTATGGTAATTCATTTGAAGAGGCATTAGAAAATTTGGAAAAAGTTCTTATAAGATGTAAAGAAACAAACCTTTCATTAAGCCATGAAAAATGCTTTATGATGTTTATTGAAGGGATTGTTTTAGGACATCATATTTCGGGAGATGGGATTAAGGTTGATAGATCAAAAGTTGAAGTCATCTCCAAGTTGCCTATTCCAAATTGTCAAAGAGATGTTAGAATTTTTCTAGGATTTATTGGTTACTATAGAAGATTTATAGAAAACTTCACTAAAATAGCATCTCCACTCTTCAAATTGCTTACAAAAGACTGTGAATTTAAATGGGATCCTGATTGTCAATCGGCCTTTGAAACTTTGAAAACAAGAATATCTGAAGCACCTATCTTGAGAGGACCAAATTGGAAACTCCCTTTCCATATTTCTACGGATGCTTCAGATACAGCTCTAGGAGCTGTGTTGGGTCAAAAAGATTTAGTTCCTTATGCCATTTATTATACCGGTAAAAATTTGACTCCCACAGAGTTGAACTATACTGTGACTGAAAAAGAGTTTTTAGCTGTTGTTCATGCAATTAATAAGTTTAGACATTACATAACAGGCTATGAAACTTTTATTCATACTAACCATTCTGCAATTAGATATTTGATGAACAAACCTGTTACTAATGGCAGAGTGACAAGATGGCTTTTACTTTTGCAAGAATTCAATATTACTGTGTTGGATAGACCAGGAAAACAAAATACAGTAGCTGATTTCTTGTCTAGGATTGAGAATACTAAAGAAGATTCTCCTGTAGAGGATAAGTTTCCTGATGAATACTTGTTTGCAGTAACTATTAAGACTCCTTGGTATGCAGATATTGCTAACTATTTGGTTACAGGGAAACTGCCTTCACATTTGTTTCCAAGTGAAAAAAGAAAGATTATTCAGGAGAGGTCAAAATATTCATGGATTTCTAACGAATTGTTTAAAACAGGGCCAGATCTTGTGATTAGAAGATGTGTCAGGGAAGATGAAATGCCTGATATCCTTAAGGCATGTCATGATGAACCATGTGGCGGACACTTTGCAGACAAAAGGACAGCCTATAAAATCCTCTCTTTAGGATATTATTGGCCTTCCCTCTTCAAAGATGCAAAACAATATGTCAAAAGGTGTGACAGCTGCCAAAGAGTAGGGAAACCTACCCTTTCAAATGAAATGCCATTACAACCACAGGTACTCATCGAACCCTTTGAAAAATGGGCTTTAGATTTCATAGGACCTATTAATCCACCATCTAAGCAAAAGAAGTATATATTGGTTTGTACTGATTATGTTACTAAATGGGTAGAAGCCAAAGCATTAGTATCTGCTACTGAAAATTCAGATGTTCATTTTCTTTATGAGGATATTTTTACTCGCTTTGGTGTTCCAAGAGAAATTGTGACAGATCAAGGAAGCCAATTCACATCCAATCTGGTGGAGAAGCTGATGGAAGAATACAAAATCAAGCATAGAAGATCTACTTCCTACCATCCGCAAGCAAATGGTCAAGTGGAGTCTACCAACAAAGTTCTCGAAAGTATCATCACCAAAACTGTTCATCTACATAGAAGAGATTGGGCAGAAAGGCTTCTTGAAGCCTTGTGGGCCTACAGAACTACATGGATAAATACAACAGGACATTCTCCCTATGAACTTGTTTATGGGAAGGAAGTCCTGCTCCCCATTGAGTTCCAAGTCAAGACCTTCAAGATAGCAGTTCAGTTGGGGATGGATCTATCAGAAGCCCAAAAGCATAGAATGAAGCAGTTGAACGAGCTAGATGAGATCAGACAAGAGGCAATTTTAAGAACTGATCTAGTTCAATATAAAAGAGCTAAATGGCATGAAAAGTACATCAAAGAGAAGAAGTTTCAAGAAGGAGATTGGGCATTGTTATTTGATTCCAAGTTTAAATATTTTCAAGGAAAATTTCAGACTCATTGGCTTGGGCCATATGAGATTGACAATATCTTTAGCAATGGAGCGGTAAGAATCAAGACCATTGATGAGTTTCAAACTCCTCTTATTGTGAATGGCCACAGATTGAAAGTTTATCATAAGCCACTCTCAAAAGAGGAATTTTTCAAAATGTTTCAAGAAAATTCTGCAATCAGGCTGGTACAGAAGAATTTTTCTTCTCCACCAGCCTAGCTTTTGTTCTTTTCAGTTAAAAATAAATAAATAAATAAATAAAATAAAATTTGTATAAGCCTAAAAACTAATCATTGATTGGAAATCTTATACAGAAAATGTAGGGTGAAAATCAGGAACACCTGACACCCTATATTTTCCAAAAAAATAAAAATAAAAAAATCTCTCTTTCATTTCACAAGTTTTGTGACCACCCACTCCATTCCATTCCACTTCATTTCACTCCACTTCATTCCATTTCACTTCATTTTATCTATTTCATTCCATTTTACCAATAAAATTCTCTTTCATGACCATTTCCATTTAGTCAATTGTCATCCGTTCATTTCCATTCACCCAAATAATAGCTGTGTCAGTTTCCGCAGCTGACATCTGTTTCCGCAGCCAGAAGCAGATTCTGCAGCTACCACTCTGTTTTTCAAAATAATGTATAGCCAGATGTTATTTCCACAATCATGAAATCAAATGCAGGTATGAGGACCAATTATGAAGACATGGGGCATTCAAGATATCAATGAGGAGCAACTAATTGAAGACCAAGGA
Source organism: Pinus albicaulis (assembly GCA_034641835.2). NCBI lineage: Eukaryota > Viridiplantae > Streptophyta > Pinopsida > Pinales > Pinaceae > Pinus > Pinus albicaulis. The sequence continues at coordinate 458,510,896 of CM076581.1, forward strand.
AAAATGGCAAGAATTCCAAGGTATGAGTAAAAAATTATTTCAAATAGCATTTAAGCACATTTTTATATAGTTATAAACCATAAGCTCCATTATGTGCAATGATTGTATCGACAAACTCCGTAACCACTCCATGATCTCTGTACAATCCTCCCACAATCCTTGCATTCATTCTCAAACGATCCCATAATTAAACCTTCGATCTTCACTCAAACTCCGATACTCCACCTGTGATGATGAAACGTGGTTGATTTGACTACGGCTTCTTTCAGCCGCATGAAATCCGTAGCCATTGTATAAACGTGCTTACATTTACTCTGCAGCCACCAAATTTTAAACACTGCCGGATGTGTTATACTCCTCCTATTGTTCTATTAATCTCACAGCCGCATTTCCGCCGTGCTCACGTAACCCTTCTCTATTCCGCTTCACCCCATTTAGTCCTCTGTTACGCTACAATCTGTATACCCATTCTCTGATATCTACCTACAGTCATCATGCTCATTTCCGTTCATTCAGCCGTCCTACTTCCATTGAACCCTCCTCATGCAGGCAAGTTTTTAAAGAGCAGAAAGAAGGATGGGTAAATTGTTGAGAGCAGAACCAGAGGGACCTAAATTCATGGAAGGATACCCGCAAGTCAGGGATATATTGAAGAAGGCAAAGTGGCTGCAGTTTATCCAAAAGTTTAGAGGCTACCATAAAGAGGTGACAAAAGCTTTTGCAAGGTCTTTCAATGGCCTGGAGGTAGAGATTGGAGACCTTAAGTTTACGGTGAATGAGGCATCTATAGCATCTGCCACAGAACTTCCTCAAGAGGGTGAACGCTGGTTTAAGAACAAAATCATTAGTGATGAAGCCTGGAGAACAATTCTACATAACCCAGGTATGGACATAACTATTTTTAAAAGAGGAATTCCTGTTCATGCTTTGAAAGAGGAATGGGCTACTTTGCTGCTAGTTGTTCAAAAATTTATCACCTATGAGGGCCGTTTTGGGTCAATGTATATGTACCATACCAGATTGCTGATGAATTTTCTAGATAACCAGACCCTCAATCTGCCATACTTTTTATTAAATAGTTTGAAGAAGATTTTTGTGACTGTTCAGAAGCATTTAGGGGATGTAGAACCACATCTATATCACCATGGTCTTGTGAAAATTTTGATTGAAAAATAGTTAAAAGAGAACAAGGACACATGGGAACAATTTTTTATCAGAAATTTATTTGAAGAACCCCAAGAAATTCCTGAAGGTAGCACATCAAGAAGGAGTAGGAGAAAAATAACAAATGGTGAAACTCAAAGTACTCCTACTACTACAATTGAAAGAACTAGTAGGGAAGAGAGACTGTCAAAAAGGAAGAATAAAGAAACCAAGGGTAAAAAGCCAATAACATCAAAAGAGAGAAAAAGTATTGAGGCTATGCATCAAACCCCTTCTTCCGAAGAAGATCATCAAGTGTTATTTGAGAGACTAGTTCACCTTCAAGAACAGTCATCTATGGCCAAGAAGAAAGGGAAAGGAAAACAAAAGCAAAAAGATAGTGGTCCACAGCGTGTGAGAAGAAGTTCCAGGCTTAAGGGGAAGTTGAGGAAAACGCAAACGAAAGGACCCCATTTTATTGATTTGGGAGAAGAAACATCTAAACAATCCCCAACTGACCATAGTCCATCTCACTCTCAGTCAGACAGTGAACCTAGTTCATTTCATTCTCAGTCAGACATTGAACATAGTCCATCCCATTCTCAGCCAGACGTTGATGTGAGCCCTTCTCAGCCAGATTTTGAAGACAACTCTCCTCCACGGCATTTTGGGTACAGCCCAATAAAAACGACACCTGATATAGACCCAAAGCAGCAAGAAGTATATGATTATATAGAATCTTTAGAAAAAGCAGCTACGGGTCCCAGTACTTCGTCCACTCAGCCTCACACAGCACAAGATGATCTAGTCCAATCACTGAAACAAAAAGTCTTTGAGCTAGAGCTTTTAAATAGACACATTAAAAATGAAAATGAGACATTGAAGGAACAAAGCAAATTGGACAAAATCATTCATGATAATACCATGCTACATCTGGGACTATGGCAGAAGAAGAACAGGAAATTGAAGAAGAAATGCCAGAAGTTAAGCAGAGCACTAATTAATATCAAATTCAGATGCTTGATGAAAAAGCCCAGGATGTTAGCAGCACCAAGGAAGAGGAGGAGAGGACTAGATGTACTGGCTGAAGTGTCAAGGCATATGAATTGAAGAAGGATTATCAAAATTTTGGTTGCATGAGGACATGCAACATCTTCACAGTGGGGGTATGTTGAGTCTCAAATCTGCATCTTTCCTATACACCTTTCTAGACCTTTTTCATTCACCTGAACCTTCTAAGTCGTCAATATCATTGCATATTAATTGTAAAAGAGCATCTAAAATGGTTTTTAACTATGTTTTGTGTCTGCTGTTTGATTTAGATTTTTACTCATTTAGCTGCGGAATCTTGCCACTTTCCGCAGCTGCTGCAACTTTCCGCAGCCATTTTGTGAAATTCTATGTTACATGTGTCTTCACGCAAATCGAGCCACATCGGCAAGTCAGAAATGATGTGGACATGGATCGTGTCCTATTGGCTCGGGAAAATTCACCTAAGGAGGCTGTGGTCAAAGGTGGCCAAGTGGAAGTCAAACGTAGAGTCCCACGGTGACAGGACTCTGTTTCTCATCACGTGAAGATTTGTATGACCGTTTCTAATTTACAGGAGACACATCAACACCTGTACACGGCTCCATAAGCTGAATCCAACATCCACTCTTCATAGATTTACTCCTCACCGCGGCCATGATGCTAGATCTCTGGATGTGATGGTTCACGTGTCTCTATCAGCACAAACTTTAGGGAATTAGTTATATCACCTTTGTTATAAATAACGCGTTTTCATACGCATAATAGTTAGCCTCCATATAGCTCTGTAATGTAATTGCATTGCCACTGTGCTGTAATATCATTTCTCTGTTATGATTGCATTTTAATATATAAGAAGACTCTGTTTCCAAGCGTAATTCGTATTTGAAGGTTGTTGCCCGAGGCTGGTGCAGAGGGCCCCTGCACACGCTGAGGTTTTGTGCATTATTGTATAGTTTCTTGTTTTATTTCTTTAAGTTCATTATGCCATAAGTCATTCACGTGTTTATACATTGCATCTTTCATGATATTTATGCTTCATCTCTGTTCATAATATTTCATGCTTTACATTTTACTTCTGTCCATAATCTTTCATGTTTTATGTTGTTGTTAACTGATCAGTGTTCTTGTTTCAGATTACAAATAGGTAGCCCGGGCATTTGCATATCTTTTGACTAATGACATGGAATCAATATTGTTCTGCTTCTAATTTACTTTTCTTAGTTTTTTGTTTAATTCCAGTGCTGCTTTATTTATTTCAGTCTTGCACATTTGCTTCAGTAGTTAGATTTAGATATATTAAATTGCTCATGTCATTTTCAGTTACCTCCGAAAGCCATAGCTGGACTAATGGTAAGAGATTGAATTATGAGTGTGTAGTTTGATATTAGTTTACTTTCTGCAAGTTAGAAATATTAAATTGCTCATGTCATTTTCAGTTACCTCCGAAAGCCATAGCTGGACTAATGGTGAGGGATTGAATTATGAGTGTGTAGTTTGATATTAGTTTACTTTCTGCAAGTTAGAAATATTAAATTGCTCATGTCATTTTCAGTTACCTCTGAAAGCCATAGCTGGACTAATGGTGAGGGATTGAAGTATGAGTGTGTAGTTTGATAATAGTTTCTTTTTCTGCAAATTAGATATCAGGTTGCTCAAGTTGTTTATGGTTACCTCTAAAAGCCATAGCTGGACTAATGGTGAGGGATCAGAATATAAGTTGATGTAATTTGATTTAGATTTACTTTGTTGCAATTCTTGGATTTCTTTAAGCATAGTTTCTTTTGTATTTGGACAGCGGAAAGGATAATGAGTTTCATGATCAGTAGTTCACTGTTTGTTTGACTAGAATAGTGATGCAATTTCATTTTCTTTGAAGAATTAATTTTGTCATTGTGTGTTTCAAAATTCTTTTGAAGTTTGGAAAATCATTAGAAGGACATCATTTTCTTGAATATTTGTCTCCATACTTGTCTTTTAAAATTTCATAAAAATCCAAAAACGACAAAAAGTAAGAGATAGGTTATCTTGCACATATAGTGCGCCACACTTCATCAGCTTACGAATCCCGGATTGATAAATTAATGTAGCAATTTAGGACACACTAAATTGACCAAACAGTTGGTAAATGAAGCTTGAGAAGCGATAGCTCCCTTCGGGGAGAGGGTGGGACTTGAGCGAGGGTAGTAGCTCCCTTCGGGAGAGGCTGGTAAACGAGAGAAGGTTGTAGCCTTCTACAGGTGGGTGCCTGCGTGCTGGTATGAGTCTGCGCCAGTACATGGTTGTAAGAAGTTTTCTTTATAATAAATATTGAAGACTGAGACGACAGCAGCGGTGGTTTTCTACCGAATTGGGTTTCCACCTTAAATCCTGGTTTTCATGTGTGTTGCTTATATGTGATGGTTTATTCTGTTATTACTGCACATGCTTACTGCTTAATAAACATCTGATGAATGAATGATGCAATGATCTAAGTTAAGAATTAAATGCATAATAATATCTCTGTACATATGCATGTTTTCTTAAGGATATCCGCGTGCATACGCAAGTTGGCTTCAGTAAAGTAGCGTATGGGTTTTAGAGGAATAAAAAGAAAAAAATTTCAGTCAACACTAAATACTGATTCACCCCCCCCCCCCTCTCAGTATTTTTCCCATCATTGTATTGGTAGATCGACGAACAATATCGCTAAGTATAGCGCATTGATCGAACTTCTCTCTGATGCCATTTCAATTGGCATTAATCGTATCATCATAAGGTTAGACTCACAACTTGTGGTATTACAACTTACTAGTGTTTATACTATTAGAAATCCAACATTGCATAGATTGTTCCTTAGAGTTCGACTTTTGGAAAGACACTTTGATTTTATTCAATATCAACACATTTCCAGAAATTTCAACGCATTGACTGATTCATTAGCTAATCAAGTTTTAGATATACATTTGTAAAGAAAACATTCACATCATTGAATAGGATTGCACAATAAACATAAGAAAACAATGAAATCATATAGATAGATAGTTATAGGTTTTTAAAAAATTGGTGCCCAAGACACATTGGTCATCTAACCTCAAAATGTATGCAAAATGTCACAAGTAAACTAGTGGTGCTCGTGGTAACATGCTATAGATCTAGCTATCCTACGAAGTAACCACATCCAACGGTTAGGAACCCCAATAGTGTGTCACAACATTCGCATAGGAAGCTCTTCGATCTGTCAATCCGGAATCCTGAAGGTCAAACCTTCTATGTGTTATTGAAGCTCAGTTAGAGTCTCGGCCATATTAAGATCCTGAAGGACTTCTCTCCTGACAGCCCTCTCTGTTGGCACATCTACTTCACGCTCTGGTTCCACTACTAGTTGAACATGACCAACATCTACATAACATCAAACATTTATTTTAGTCTTGGGAAAACATAAAAATACAAAAACATTATATAAACCTTAGGATAATCAAAAAACATGGTTGAAACATTCTTACCTATTGCACCCCACTGAGCGCCTTCTAGTAATGCTAAATCTGAATCCCCTTGGAAATCGACGCTTGCGTATGCATACTCATCGATGGCGATAATCTGTCACCGGAACCAGGCAAAGAATGTAGTCGAGAACATAATGGTAGATTGTACTGCATGCCGACTCATGAGTTCTACCCATCTCTGCATCCGAGGATCTCTAGGACTAGCTATATCCAGTGTCACATGTTGTGGTTGCATCAGTGGAATCCATTCCAAAGCGAAGGATATAAGGATAGAACCATAACTGAAATTATTCTTCCTTCCTCCCTTTGATTTATTCAGTTGTTCCTTTATCTGAGATAGAACAGCTTCAGACCAGTTGAAGACTGTTGGCTCCATACACTTTAGTGCATACTGCATATATGATATATTCGCTACATGTAGTGTAACAGTGCTGGCAAGTTTTGCGATCATGAAAAGGATAGTTCTCAAGGGAAAATCTCTAACATCTTGAATGTTAATATTTCCATATTTGGTTGGCTCTAACCCTAGATAACAACGTTGCAAAACATAATCTCTCACTGTCTCTCCTCCAACTATAGACCCTCAGAGCGAAATGGGCAAGCCTCTCCTCCACAAACCTGTGAGAAATTACACATCCTCGACTGTTATAGGAACCACTTAGTTCTTAATATGAAATTCGTCGATAGATGGATCCCATGCTCGAACTAAGAACTCCAATAGTTATATTTATTGCCTCATCCTAGACAATTTGAAGTACTTAAGCAGTCCATAATCTCTTAGGGCTCTTACTGTACCTGGATCATTTAAGGCAATCATATCATGTTCTTCATGTTCTCTTTCCCTCCATGTAATCATCATTGTAATCCAATGGAAACCTGAAATACAACCATAAGATCCATTATATTCCATTCATTGCAAAAAACTAGGTCAATTTTGGGCATAATGAGAAAATCAAAAACTTAAATTGTGCCCAACGCACTCCCTAACAAGAGACAATGCTTTGCATATGCAAGTACCCTTCACTGTACCTGCTATGCAATGCAGGTTTCGACATTTAAGGGTGCGTTCCCCTCTTTTTGGGAAGAATTTACCCTAGGGGCTTTAAAACCCTAAAAATTTGCAGGAATTGGAAATGAAATGAGTACTAAAGGAAGGAGGAGGTTCATATCACTAACTTGGATCAAACTACAACAAAAACCATCCACAGAAACGATCACAATCAGCAGCTGAAGTTCGAGGGCAAAATCAGGTTCAGAGCTCCAATATGCAAAAGGTAACTATGGAATGGTAAAAATGAATAGTGAAACTACTTTTAATAGTCATTTAATTATTTTCAAGTTAAATTTATTGCTATGACTATAGTTTTATTATGTTTTTATCATGAAACATGTATTTTTAATCCATTTGATGTTGTTCTGAACAGGATATACAACTAATGAACAGATTAGTCGTGCAGATTTATTTCAAAGAATGACTTGACCACAAAGCATACTTTTTCTCCTTATTTTTCAAGCTTTGTTAAAAATGAAAAAGGATTTGAAGTGCACTTTTATCTCTTTTTTGAGCTTCTATAACAGCGAAAAAGGAACCCCTGGAGTTTTCTTTCAGCTCTTTTTAGACTCCTATAATGTGAAAAGATTGTCGAGCACTTGTCTTTTTGAGCTTGTAAAAGTAAATGAACCGATATCTACTCAGTATAGGTTTAACCCTTTTACGGACAGAGATAGATTATTTATGAGAAAGAAATACCTTGGTTAAACATGACCAAAGAGGTTCTCTCAGATATTATTTTACACTTTTTTGAATTTGAGTGACAAATTTATGAAAAAGTACTTATGGAGTTTTCTTTCGTCTTCTTTTTCAAACTCTCTAAATATGAAAAAGGACCAGGATATCACTGTCGTTAAGCTCGTTAAAATATAAAATAGATACGGGCTTGTCGATCATGGCAAGAATCGAGTTTCATTCATCGCTAGACTCGTTAAATTATTAAATAGCAATACTTTATTCACTCGAAGGGTTGAATTATAGATCAAGAAAATGTTATCCTCCTCAAGCTTGTTAAAAAATAAAGAGGTACTGTTCAACAAATGACCGGGGAAAATTTGGGAAAAGTGAGCAAAATTTCTTTATGGTAGCAAGTCGCTCTTGAACATGACACTTCCTTCACTACATGTCCATGACTATTTAAGTTGGGTAATCATCTTGACAGTTCATTCATACCTATGGTTCATCATACCTTCACTTCGATTGTGGGTCAATGCTATCAACTCATCACAGTGTCGCCGATATGTTTAAGATAATTCATCTAGTGAATAAACTCATCCTTCTGCAATACTCGTAAACCTTTATTCTCATGACCGTCATCCTTGAAAATTGATATATCAAGTCATGCCTTTTATCTCTAAAATCAGTAACTCCCATTTCACAATAATGTGGCTTCCTGTCGATGACAAATCATTATCTAGGAAGCTCACTTAGAAACATCAAATTCTAGTACCATGAGGCTTGCTACAGCATCGACAAGATCCTCTCTTCCGGACTTTTGACCCAAATATTTTGTTTGGCATTCAACATCAAATCATCTATTCACGCTTTACGAAATATACTATAGTACCTTGAGGACCATTTTCATTAATGGTGGTTCTCTCGTGTTTGTTAACAACTCACATCATTGGCTAGTAATAAAACGATGTCTTTCCATGTTCGACGACAAATTATGTACATGTTATTAGATTGTTTATGTGTTGAACATAGGAATGCCTACCCTTAGCCATTATGATCAAAGAGGATATATCATGATGTAATGTATTGTAAGATTGATGCAGGTCGCCACTCTTCTTCATTTCCAACTCATCACAGTGTGAATCATATCAATCAAAATATTATTGTTATTATTTTGACTTCGTTCTTTAGGGGCAAATTGTTATAGGTCAATTAGGGCATCATTCCCAATGACCTGGTTAACTGGGCATCATCTCCAAGACCAATTTATAGGGTCTATCATCCCCTAAAATTTCAATTGCTATATTCCCTAAGACAAAGAACGAGACAAATCAATCAAGGACTTTCATCTGCAAAGGTTTCCAAGGTATGAAGTTTATAATATATCATATGAGAGCTCATCAATGTTGCCTCTAAAGGGACTAAGTGTGTTTCATATGCAGGTAGCCCCATGCAAGGCTGCTCTGCAAAGCACTTCCTGACATCTATGGGTGCATTGGTCACATTCGGAGCAAAATTCTCATTGTTTCGGATTCTCCACTTGGCCAGTGCCTTCTAGAAGAGTTCACATATGTCAAAATTCGAATCCATGTGTCCATTTGACATCTACAAGATTGGGAACATGTCTTGCCTATTATTGGAAAGTAATTGATTGTAAAACTACCTCATCCTCTCTATAAATTGAGCACAGATCTTAGTGTTTAAGAAGGAAGAATTTGTGTAGAGAAATGCTAGTGGATTTTTCATTGAGGAGATTTATTTGAGTGGCAATTTGCTGGAGATATATGCATTGTGATGAGGTTCGGATGCTGCTAGAGATGGTGACACTAAATCAGTCATTTGGTTGTAACCTCCACTTCTATCATTAATAAATAATACAGCTTACTTTTCCCTATATGCATCTGTATTGGCTTTGATTTTCCATATTGCAAGATATTAGTTGATCTATATGGTTTATGCTTTACTGATTTAGCAAACTAACTTGAATAGACATCTGTATTATTGCTATCTTCTGTTGTTTAGTGTTCATTCTTGCAGGAAATATTTTTCACAGCCGGCTGGAATTTGAAGCTACAACGGAAGCAATAGAAGGAATCATTTGGAAGCACTTGGATTCCAAGTAAGCATCTAATCCATTCTGTGTTTATGTTCTTAGTTAGGAAAAGTAGTCGTATAGTCTTTAACATGTTGTTCTAGTTTAGCACTTGTCTAGGGAAGTGTTTTTAATCCGTAATTCACAATTATGTACAACACCCTTGAAGCCGAAATAACTCTAATACAAATGTAGGTTTTAACCCTATACTAAAATTACCTGCAAAAAAAATCTTAAAATAAAAAAATAAACAATGGAGAGAACAGAAAACAAATATACATAGATATTTTACCTGTATCTCAAAACCGAGGCTACCAGATTGATTTTTCATTATATTCCTTTCAAATTACAATACATATATATACATGTCAAATAATTTATAAACCCCAATCCATTAACCCTGGATTTGTAAATAATTGTAGTTCCCTTGACTGGATCTACAAAATACCATGGGCAGAAAATGATAATGCCCAAAACCATTTGCAAAACCCATGAACAAAACCATGGGTAGGTCTACCCACCATCTTTGGGTCCAGCCCCCATCCTTGGGTTTGCCCAACTATTATATAACACACTCCCAACAAATTCCACCAATAGAATAGAGGAATTTTTACTATTTTTTTTATTCAGAGAAAAAAAGTTCTCTATTGATCTCTTTCTCCTCTTTTCATGTTTCTTGTATAATGATAAAAAAACACAAACTAAACTTCCTCTTCCATTTTACTTCTTCTAATCTTCAATCACTGATCTAGTTTTTTTTTTGCACGCTCTACGAGAGAGGCATTGTTTTTACATATCGACAATCTTTTCCCTTGTGCCCAAAGTTGTCATAGTTGGAGCATTCAACATTGTATAAGAAAAAGGTAAAGGAATTGTGATTCATAGTACCATTCCCACCAAGTATTATGTTGTTTCTACTATATTAATTCCTTGAGAAATTATTAAATCTCATATGGTTGCCACTCAACATGCCCTAATTTATTTCATGCCATCTACATTTTATGGCTTTATGTCTGAAATTATAACAAGAAAAAAAATGACCATTAAATAACCCTTGATACCTGAACGTACTCTGTCTTTTAGGTTTTAGTCCTTGAGCAGGAAATAACCTTTGTTGATTCTTCATTCGATCACTGCGTCTATTTGAATTGTTTCATTCAGAAATTTCTTATTACTGTTGCATCTTCTAGCTATTATTCTCTTTTCCCTTCCATTACTATTGTTTATTATTTTGTTTATGATATTTAATGTTATGAAACCAGCTCACAAAATAGAAGAAAATATACATCAACGACTTAGAAATCAGCCTCTTCAAGGGGGCAACCTCCTTTACATTATGTAAATGAACAATTCTTGGATGATTCAAATGAAAAAACCTCATTTCTATGTATAGGAGTCTAATGGGTCACAATATAATCCTAGCCGACATAACAATAACAATGTAAGGGAAAAATAATAACAATAGTGGGCTTCTATGGGGCACAATAATAACAATATGGCGACTACATGGGCACAAAATTAACAATAAGGGGGCTATACTAACAATAACAATAAGGGGATACACTAATATTATAGGGACCTAACATGCCCCTCTCCTTAAAACAAGTGTTGTCCTCAATGCTTGATTATTTTTGGATCCTTATGTATAAAATTATCATCCTCCCACGTGGAATATTCAGCAGGTAAGTTCTTCCATTGATGTGATGGATGGTGGATGATTTCCATAAAGTGCCATAAATGGGGTCATTTTTGTTGCAGTGTGGAAGGAAGTGTAATATTCCAAAATGGAAAAGACAAGAATATATCACATAAAACTGGAAAATGCAGTGAAATATCAACACATCAAATAAGATTAGATCATAGAGCCATTTTATTAGCCAATATAGTAGAAAATGTATACAATATATTGAGTAAAAAGACACTCAATTTAGGGAAAACAAGTAACCAGAGACCCAATACATGAAATATGAAAAACAACTGCTATATAAGAATGCCGGAGGCTAAGACAACACAGTTTTTGTAGGGGTTAACTTCTACTGTAGATTAAATTACATGGATCTACTAATATAGTTCTTAGAAAATGTCGGGATCAAAGATCTAGGCCTTCTAGCACAATTCCAAGACAACCCAGAAAGTTTTTTCTAGAAATACTAAAAATACAAAAATGATAAAATGCAGCCTTAGGGCTGAATAATGCTCTGTACCTAAATAAATGATAGGAGGTGGCTGATCTGATATGTAAATGGATGATACTCCTCCAATAGATCTCCCAGATGAAGGGCTGCTCATCTCACTAGAAATCTAACTCACAAACTTGGACACTAAGCCCCCACTGCAACTTCCCTATAAAATAATGCAGTTTCTAAAGGAGACTATGCTATAGGTGATGGAAGGAACTTGGCCTGATGCTAGATGACAAAATAATTCTCAAGGACCCTCATTCCTAGACTCCCAGATGAAGGGTTGCTCCCCTCATTGGAAAACAAGCTCAGAAACTGGGTCTATCAATCCTCCACTACTAGTGCCCTGAAAAACAACAAAATCATGAAGGAGACTGCGCTCTGGATATTGGTTGAAGCTTGGCTTGATTTCGGATGGTGGAAATGTATCTCAATGAACCTCTCTTGAGTGGGCACTCAAAGTCCCATGAGGATGAGGGTGGGATTCCCGCTCGGAAACACCTTTGTGCTAAATAACACAACAAACTCCGCTAAACAGCTGAAGTGTGCAGAAAGTCATAAAGACCAAGACATAAAAAATATTTAGAATGTCATATATGGCTTCCATCCCCTTCCTTATATTCTTTGTGAGGCCCCTCACCCTTGGTCCCGCACATTAAAGATGCTACTCTCATGGAGACTCCATCCCACTAACACTGCGATGTCCCTCAATAATTCTCCACTACCTCCATACCAGCATTTTTTATTTGGTCAAAATTGACCCCAACCACATGCTTCAACCTCTATTCACACATAAAAGTTCTTTATCCAGTTGATAAGATTATCCACTTTCACATTAGAGGTGGTTTTATTCCTACTAAGTAGATTTATGGGTCTCCCTCCCCTCTTATTCATCTATCTAAATGACAAAAATAAAATTGATATTCCAACTAGCTTAAAGCTAATTAGGAATATTACAGGAAGTGTTATACCACCATTCAACCAGAGGTAACAACTTGACCGATTGTGTTTGTTTTTCAGATAAAAAACAACGAAGATATACTTCCAAACATTTTTCACTATCTCATTTTTCCCATCGGATTGATGATGATAAGATGAGCTATGAGCTAGTTGAGTACCCAAACAAGAAAATAATTATGTTCAAAAATTTCCAGTGAAAATGGGATCTTTTTCACATACAATAATCTTTGGGTTTCCATGTAGCTTTTGAATTGTTTTCATAAATGCATTAGCAACTGTACTCACTTTAAATGGATGAGATAATGCACAAAAGTGTGCATACTTGATAAGACTATCAACTACCACCATGATGAAACACTTTGCTTCAGAATTAGGTAAACATGTTATAAAATGCATTGAAACCTCCTCCCAATGTTGACTTGGAATGGATAAAGGTTGTAGTAGACCCGGGGTCTTAATTTTATCAACATTATTTTGTTGGCAAACCAAAAATTCCGCCACAAAATTTTGAAAATCATATTTAAGGCCATCCCAAAAAAAAAAATCTTCACCCTATGGTAATTTTTTTAAAATCCTAGTACCCTCCTAAGGAAGAGGTGTGCAATTCCAAAAGAATCTTTTGTTTTATTTGGGAATTATTACAAATATATAAGTGATCTTTGTACCATAAGGAATCATTTTTCCAACTAAATGTATCAGATGTACTAGGATCTTGCTGCAAATTTTGAATGAGTGTCCACACTTCTTCGTCATTCTTCCATTCCTCTCTTGCTTCGGTTATCCAATCTAGTTGGATAATAGAAATGCCACAAAGAAATGCTTCCACATCCTCATCCTTTCTTGAGAGTGCATCTGCAACAACATTTAGCTTTCATTTTTTGTAGATGATTTCAAATTCATAACCTAACATCTTTGTGACCCATTTTTTGTTGCTCTTCTGAAGATATTCTTTGTTCCAAAATGTATTTAAGACCATCATGATCATTTTTTACCTTGAAGTGTCTTCCCATTAGATAAGGTCGTCATTTCTTTAGTGCATGTAGTATTGTCAACATTTCCTTCTCATAAATAGCTTTTTGTAAATACTTTCCTTTGATTGGATGACTTTCAAAAGAAATGAGTCTTCCTTCTTGCATTAAAAAAAAACAATTCCATTTCCTGAGGCATCACATTCCACAATAAAGGTTTTTGTGAAGTCTGGCATAGTTAATACCGGTGCTTGGCACATTTCCTCTTTAATATGTTCAAAGGCCTTAATTGTTTTAGGAGTCCATGAAAATGCATCTTTCTTCAATAATGTTGTTAGAGGTGTTGCTATTCTCCCATAATTCTTAACAAACTTGCTATAATAACTTGTTGACTGGAGAAATCCTTGCAACTGCTTTATGGTTGTGGGGACTTTCCATTCCTTAATGGCTTTAATTTTGTTAGTGTCTACCTTAACACCTTCCTGAGATAGAATATGACCCAAATATTCCACCTCTTGTACTCCAAAGAAACATTTGGAGGTTTTTGCATATAATTGTTTCTCCTCAAATAGTTAGAGCACCCTATCAACATGTTGAACATGATCCTTCCAAGACCTGCTGTAGATTAGTATATAATCAAAAAATACTAACACAATTTTTTTAAGGAAGGTTTTTAAAATGGAATTCATCAACCCTTGAAATGTACAAGGTGCATTAGTAAGGCCAAAAGGCATGAACAAAAATTCATAATGACCCTCGTGAGTTCTAAATGTTGTTTTTGGAATTTCTTCAGTGTTCATTCTAATTTGATGATATCTTGAATGAAGATCCAACTTGGTGAAATAACTTGCTCCATGTAATTCATCCAATAATTCATCAATCATAAGAATGGGAAATTTATCTTTAATAGTGAGCTTATTGAGCTCCCTATAATTTGGACACATGCGCCATGATCCATCCTTCTTGTGCACCAATACTACTGGAGCAGAGAAGGAACTTTGACTAGGCTGAATTATACCTGCCTCTAGCATTTCTACAATCATATGTTCAATTTCAATCTTTTGGACATAAGGATATTTGTAAGGCTCAGTGTTTAGAGGAAAAATTTATGAAATAAAATTAATAGCATGATCATGATCACGAATAGGTGGGAGTCCTTTGGGAGTTTCAAAACCTTGGAATGATTGTCCAAGTCTTTTTGGAGATATGGAGAAATAGATGATTTTGATGTTGGAACTTCTATTGAGAATAATTGTGCAATTACGCCTCAATGTTCTTTCTTCACAAGTTTTGTAATGACATTATAGCTTATTATCTTTCCTGGCTTCCCTGTGATACCTCGTGGTTCAACTTCCTTTCCTTCCAAAAAAAATCAAGAAATGTTCTTGAAAATCAAAAGCTACCATCCCCAAAGATTGTAACCATTGTACTTCTAGTACAAAATCAACACCGCCCATTGAAATGGAGAGAATTTGACTATTCAATACATATTCCCCCATGTTTAACTTGATATTATGGCACTTTCCAGAGAAATTTATAGTTCCTCCATTTGCAAACATCACTTGAAACTTTGGTGCTGAGTATAGGAAGCATTTCAATTCCTTGGCTACCTTACAATGAATAAAATTATGGGTACTACCCGAATCAATTAACACTATTACATTCTTCTTCTTGATATGTCCTTCTATCTTGAGAGTTTGAGTGGTAATTCCTGCCACTGCATTACAGGATATGGTTGGATTCATTTCTTCTTTTTTATATGGTTGGTTCTTGGTGTATATCCTCTTCTTTTGAATTTTCTTGTTCATTTTCTCCTCCTCTTCATAATATATGTAAAATAGTTTATTCTCAACACAATTATGACCTTTGGTGTATTTTCTATCACAAATGTAGCAAAGCCCTTTTGTTATTTTTTCTTCCAATTTTTGTGGTGTAAACCTTGTAGGTTGTCGAAGTCTAGGAGTAGCAACACTTCCATATTTATAGTTGCGAGTGGTAGGCTTCCTTGTCACCATAATATTGCTTTCAATTTTACTTGCCAACCTAAATGCCTTCTCCAATGAATCAGGTTCCCAAAGGTGAACCTCATGTTGGATGCTATCCTCTAAATTCCCTATGAAGACATCAATCGTGTGTTCCTCTGGAATATTAGTTACCCTTATATTCAATTTTTGGAAGTCCTCAATGTGCTCAACCACTGAACCCTTTTGTTTGAGATTTATCAATTTGCTAAAGAAAGTGTTTCTCTTTGTATCCTCATAATGTGCTATCACTTCCCTCATTAAAATTGACCACGTGACAATTCTTTTACGAGAGAAAAGCCATTGATACCATACAAATGTATTGTCTTCTAAATATAAAGTTTCAATACGTACATTTTGTGTGTTTTTCACATTATGGACATCAAAATATTGCTCCATATGTAGTATCCTCGTTACCATATCCTTTCCATCAAACTTCGTCATATCGATATTTGGAATATGGTGGGTCTTCAATTCAACATTAGTCTAGTTTATGAAATCATGATTAACATTTATTTTGTTCTCATCATGAGTTTCCTCTACTACCTTTTTTCCATTAGGAATCATTTCTTGTAACAACTTGGTAAAATCTTCCTTCAAACCTTCCATGTCTTCTTTTATTTTTTATTCTATACCATCAATATTAGCTTCCATACCATTCTTCAAACCATCCATCTTAGCTTCCATGAAATTAATCTTAGCTTCCATGACATTCTTCAAACCATCCATCTTCACTTCCACGCCATTCATCTTAGTTTCCATGACTTTCTTCAAACCATCCATTTTAGCTTGCATTTAATTTTTTGTTACTTTTTTCAATAGCGGCATTTGTTGCACTTGGTCTCGTAATTTTGATACATCATGTTGCACTTCTTCCTCTTCATGAATCATAGTAGAAGTTTCAGAATAATTATTTTTGGGGGTCATTTTATAACCCAATACTAATGTATATGCTTAAATATGCCCTTGGAATCACTTCAAATTGACTTTTCAAACAAACGTTTTCCAATTTTAAAAAAATGATACACACATTTCTCTTGCTTTTGAGGATCTCACTATTGATCCTCATGTATCCCTATGATTTCAAATCCCCAATATTTGAAATTTGGACCTATATTATCCCAATGGGTCTTCTTTCCATTGCCATAGGTTAGACCTGATTTAGATTCTTCAAGACAACGTTATGCCCAATATCCCACAATGACCTAATTAGAGGTTGGTTCAATAGAGCGAACTTGTACGACATTCCAATTGTCACTGTTTCACCTTTCAGTTCTGAAATATATGGAAAAGAAACTAAAGTCCGTGCACATTCAGCCACTTTTTACAGAATTCAAATATGCTACTCAGAGAGAAAGTTATGATGATTTTCCCAAGTTCACCTCTTTGAGATGAAATTATGGAGCCTAAAAAAACTCTAACTTCCTCAGATCATATCTTTGAAACTATATCGAATTGATATCTGTAATTTGTGCACGAATTTCCTCTAGATTTCGGCACACACGGGTTTTGTTTTTTGCATCTGAAAATTTGTAGAACAAAAGTTATAGTCAAAATTCCATGATGGCTTGTTCGCAGCAACAACACCCTAGAATCCAAAGCTCTGATACCACATAAATACCAAATGTTATGAAACAAGCTCACAAAATAGAATAAATTTAGATCAATGACTTAGAAATCATCCTCTTCTAGGGGGAAACCTCCTTTACATTACATAAATGAACAATTCTTGGATGACTCAAATGAAAAAACCTCCTTTATATAAATAGGAGTCCAATGGGTCACAATATAATCCTAGGCAACATAACAATAACAATGTAAGGGCACAATAATAACAATATGGGGACTACAAGGGCACAAAAATAACAATAAGAGGGTTATACTAACAATAACAATAAGGGGATACACTAATATTATAGGGATCTAACATTTAACTCTACTTTTGGCTTTATTGTTGGTTGTATTCTTACTTCCTCCAATATGGCGGTTTATTTATTTACCTTTTGCCTTCTTTGAGCATGATTCTTATTTGAATCCCAAACCAACCTTAATGAGAGGTTATATTTGCTTACTAAGAATTTCATCCAAAGTATTGGAGCCCTTTTCAAGATTTTAATATAAAGACAACTCTACAATTTGTTAGGTCCCTATATTACTAGTGTAGTCCCTTATTGTCATTAGTGTAGCCCCATTATTGTTATTGTTGTACCCCTGTAACCCCCATATTGTTAGTATTGTGCCCTTACATTATTATTGTTAGGTCAGCTATGATTATATTGTGACCCCATGGACTCCTATATATAGAAAGAAGGTTTTTTCATTTGTATCATCCAAGAATTGTTCATTTATGTAAGGTAAAGGATGTTTCCCCCTCGAATTGGTTGATTTCCAAGGCTTTGATCTCTCTTTTCTTCTATTTTTTGAGTTGGTTTCATAACATTTGGTATCAAAGATTTGGATTCTAGGGTTTCGCTACTCCAAACATGTCATCGTGGAATTTCCGCTATAACATTTTTTCTACAAAGGTTCGGAAGCTGAATTTTTTACCATGAGAAGCTAAAATCCTGAGAAAAATCGTGTAAAAATTTTAGATCTTGGTTCGGAATATTTGCAAAGATATGATCTGTGGAAGTTAGGGTTTTTGCACGCTCCTGAATTTCCTCTAAAAGAGGTGACCTTGGGAAAATCGTCATAACTCTCTCTCTGAGCATTGGATTGAAATTCTAAACGTAGTCGAAAGTACACAGACTGTAGTTTCCTATATATCAATTTCAGAGCCAAAGGAGGAAACAGTGACATGCGGCACGATGTACAAGTTTGATCTACTGAACCAGTCCATAATTAGGTCATTGTGGGAGATTGCACATAACTTTTTCTTGAAGCATCCAAATCAGGTCAGACCTGTGGAATTCGAAAGAATATTCAGAGGGATAATACTAGACCAAAATTTAGATATTGAGGATCTGAAATCACAGATATAATTCAGTTTCCATATCGAGCTCCTCAAAAGCAATAAAAAAGTGTTTATTGTTTTTTTTCAAATTTCATAAGTCTTATTTGAAAAATCAATTTGAAGTTATTCCAAGGGCATATTGAAGCATAGATATTAGTATTGGGTTCTAAAATCCCCCCTAAAAGTAATTCAACACCCATTAAGCCCTCAGAATACTCTACTATGACTCATTAAGAGGAAGAAGTGCAACATGATATATCAAAATTACAGGAGCAAGTACCAAATTTCACTCTCGCAAAGAGCATAAAAAAATGAAAGGGAAGTTTTGAAGAAAGGTGTGGAAGCTAAGATGGATGATTTGAAGAAATGAATGGAAGCTAAGATGAATTGCATGGAAGCTAAGATGGATCGCACCAAGCTAATATGGATGACATTGACGAAAAAATGAAAGACAACATGGAAGACATGAATAATGATCTAAAAGCAAACATGGAAGGTTTGAAGGAAGGTTTGACAAAGTTGATACAAGAAATGATTCCTAATGGAGAAAATATAGTATAGTACACTCATGATGAGAACAAAATAAATGTTAATCATGATTTCATAAACTCTAATGTTGGATGTAAGACCCACCATATTCCAAATATGGATATGAGGAAGTTCGATGGGAAGGATCCCGTAACATGGATACTACAGATGGAGCAATATTCTGATCTCCATAATGTGAAAATCACACAAAAGGTATGCATTTCAACTTTAAATTTAAAACAAAATACATTTGTATGGTATCAATTGCTTTGCACGCGTAAAAAATTTGTCATTTGGTCAATTTTTATGGAGGATTGATAGCACATTATGAGGATACAAAGAGCAGCACCTTCATTAGCCAATTGAAAAATATCAAACAAAAGGGTTCAATGGTGGAGCACATTGAGGACTTCAAAAAATTGAATATAAGGGTAGCTAATATCCCAGTGGAACACATGATTGATGTCTTCATAGGGACTTTAAAGGATAACATCCAACATGAGGTTCGACTTTGGGAACCTAATTCATTGGAGAAGGCATTCAGGTTGGAAAGAAAAATTGAATGTAAAATTATGGTGATGCTATAGGGTAATATTCTTGGGTGGTGGTTATTGAATATCCCTCTCAAGGCTTTCCAGTGCATGAGGGAGACTATAAGATTAGTTGTAAAGTTCCAAAAGTATTGCATACATGTTCATACTAATATCTAATTGACAAAGCAAGATTTGGAATGATTACCTCTTTGTGGATGGAATTTCCTATGGAGAACGCTAAGCGGTGGGGTAGGAGTCCTTCCTCACCGGCTCCAAACCCAGATCCTGCAACCAATCAAAGCACTCGTGTAATCCTCACAACAATATAGCTTTCTAACAATTAAACTAGTATATAACTGACATTAAACTATGCATATCTAAGCCATTCATATCATGCTACATAGAAAAATGAACAACAAATGTGACATTGATGCATGGAATGGACAAAACAGATACAGTTATATTGATTTATAAAAAGGAGGATTATAACCATCAGTTGCACCAAGCCCTCCTCAGCCTTCCAAATCCTACCTCTCTTTCTCTATCTTTGAGTGTGATGATGCTCAAGGAAAAGAGTCCTTAATGAACCTCATCGATATTCAAGCTTCACGCTACAAAAATTAAATTCTGCTCCACATATATTCAAACTTCGACCTTATACCAAGAGCCCACACCTCCAATTTATAGTAAATGGAGAGGACAAACCTTGCCAAATCTTTCAACGAGTTCAAATCGGGAAAGATCTAGATGTGTCCTAGATTTTCTTTGCTTTTTCCTTCCATAGGATTTCAGTTGTGTTTGGAAATGTCTAATAATTTTTTATGCAATTAGTTTCTAATTTTGAACTGACTCTTTCTGAGGAAAAGATTTAAATGCCAGTTAGTTTTCCACAAGATATTTCCCTTTTCACATTCAAACACGGATAACACTTTCCCTTGGGCAAGACAAAGCATTACCCTAGGCATTAATTCTCCCTTTGCATGGCTAGGGTGTGTTATAACTCTACCTAGTTGTTCTTGGGGTACATTACCTTGGAAAAAATGGGTCTTGTCAGGGTCATTTTCTTCCTTCCATGTTACCTTCTCCTCTGAGTTGATGAGGAGGTCATTTGTCCTGTAACATATGCCCCCTAAAGTGTGAGGTCAGAGGTGAAGACGATGGTCGAAATACTTTATAATAAGTGTAGTAGAATGAGAGGAATTTGAAGGACTGAAGAAAACCTGAAACAACAACATGTTTCAGAAATATAGTATCTGTCTTGAGTCGGGTATTCCCATGCTTAGTAGCTATATCAAAATGATTTCTCTAAAACAGAGATATGACTAGTGTGTCCACCGATAAGCACAATGTGGAAGCTTCTGCCATGACAAGATAAAACTGATAAGTTGTCTCTGAAAACAATATCGAAACTTGGGAGAGGAAACACAACTGAAATGATGTAAGCCTCAACCCAAGGTCTTGGTCATCGCTTCATTAAACTGCATATTTCCACACATGTGAATGAAGGAGTTGTAGTCAAACATGCGGGAAATCGTCTGATTACCAGTCAATAAAAAAAAACTATTAATAGACGCGATGGTGGCAACTGATAAGGATGATGGTCCCCAAGATGTACAGTACAATCTAGGGAGTGTGAATAAAAGGATTTGATGTCGAACACTCTTAGAATCATTCGATCAAGAGCCAATAATGATAGCACCCAACCAAACACAAGGTGACCTGCCACTAATGTTTGTAAGTACTCGGGTACTGATGTGTTTCTTAATCGACTTCCTAGATAAGATGTTGAAGTCAATAGGAAGAGATATGTCGAAAGGTAGGCACTGAGGCATCCTACATTAGTCACCACGAAATGGGAAAAGATGATTTTTTTTTGGAGATATTCAAGAGAAAATGGGAGTAATTGACGACAAATAATTTCTGGTATATAATGGCTTGGTTGATACAAGGAGCAGTAGATAACAGGATCCTCTTGAAAAATAAAAGGCACAGTAACAGGGTAACAGGTAGCTTAGACTTAATGAACACCAAAGAGTGTCAGGATTCACCCATGCAGGAACATTAGCATATTAAGGCTAAACTCATAGATTGTAGGGTTCGGCTAATTATGAGTGATTTTTCTGGGAAGTGCCATGTTCGAAATTTTGTGCTCCCAAATCGACCTTTAAAATGTAACAGAATAAGTATCCAGTTTATCCAAATGTTCCCCGTCTGAATAAGTTTAACGATTCCATACAGGTAAACTCAGTGATCTTTTCATATTTAGAGAGTCTGAAAAACATTGTAAAAGAAAACTTCGAGGGGTACCTTTGTCATGTATGATAACCAGGCACGATGAAGGGAGAATAGTAAGCTCGAAACAGTTCATTTTCCGTAAGTTATTCCATTGAATCTGGATAAAGTGCTAAACCTATGTTCAATGGACATCTGCCTCATTTTTTATGAGTATGAGGAGACAGAGTAAACTCAATGTTCTTCATGAAATTTTAACGAGTCCAACGAAAAAAAATTCAATGCTCTCCGTGAATTTTTAATGAGTCCAACAGAGAAAAACTCGAGTACTTTTTTGGTTTTTTAACAAGCTAAAAAAATATGGAAAAGAATGGCTCATATTTTTTCATCGTAGTAGTTTAACGAGCCTAATGAAGACAACTCGGGGTTTTTCAGTTTTATGAGCTAGAAAAAGTCCCTAAAAATAAATCTCGTCATTGGGTCGAACACGGTCAAATTTGCACATGAACACTAACAACTCATCAGAGCATCGATGACATTTAAAAACCAATAGTTACAACAAAATATAGCAGGAATTTACCAATTTTAACAGACTAGTTGATTGAGTCATACCTCCAGAATGGCTATAAGAAGGTAACAGACCTTCATTTTCACTTTTTTGAGTGTTGCGATAGAGCTCTGGAGTGAAAAAATAGGTGAAACCTCTGTTTTCGATTGTGGACGAACTGGGAAACGGTTTTTTATTCCACGAGATCTAGGAAAGAGCTTGAACATTTATCTAGCTCTCCATTGTCATTTTAGTTGTTTTTACTCGTTGAAATTTTAGTTTTTAGGAGGCCCTAAAAATTTTGAGCGTCTAACGTGGGCGCCCAATGTCAAGGCCGCGTTAAATGCACTTCCCATTAAGGGACAATGCATTAGCATGCACTGATTTGCACTAGGGCCCATGTTAGCCAATAGAAACATTTTTTAAACTTGTTTTTCTCAATTCCAAAGTGTTTCAGCCTAAAACTAATCCATTGGAAATCTTTCTTATGTATGTGTGAAGCAATTTACCATGAGTATTTGGTGTGAAAGAGAGCATGAACGGGAAGAACGTGAAATGTTTACCAATGTTGCTACTTTTCTAGTTCTCCATAGATGCGGATTATAGAATTATGCTCGTTTAGAGCTGATGAGAGGGCAGGAAGACCTTATGAGATGGATCATCCAGTAGTGGGATGATCAGAAGCATGTCTTTTACATCAAGGATAATGAACTCTCGATCGAGAAAGATGACATATACTAGTTGACTGGTCTGTCATGCAGAGGACCGAGGCCTAATCTGATAAGTTCTAGGGCTGATCCCTACACTACTACAGATCTAATCCGAACTCACTACATAAACAATACTGTGGTGGTAAGTAACCGGGTGCCTATAATATGAGTGGTCTCGAGACCGATGAGGTCTCTCTTGTGGATGATAGTTTACTTCGCAAGAGCTAAGAGTCAACACGTGGCCACCAAGGCCTAGGTAATTTTGGCATTGGATTGCATGCAGCCTCAGGTTTTCAACTAGTGCAAAGGTGTTATCCGTTGGGTTCGAGAAGAATTGATGGCATGTAAGACCTGGACCCAATGAGAGTTTGGGTATGGCACACTGATTGTGTCCTTCATACTAGATTGGGTGCCCACAATGAGGCCAAGGATGATCAAAGATGCATTGGGACCACGGGAGCCAAGACAGGCTCGTTGGTCAGCTTTGACACTGTCGGTTAGAGAGGGTCCAATACGTCACTGTTTTGATGATGCATTATTCGAGTGGCTAGATGGCCAGATCCTAATTATTGAAGATTATCCCTATGTAGGTATGAACTACATAGGAGATCCGGAATTGATACTACCACCAGGCACTCAGTGGGGTCCAAATGGTAAGAAGGAACATGATCGGCATTGAAGTACTTTTTATCTTTTGAATTTTTACACAAATTTTTTGTTTAATGGGTGAAAATGTTTTCACATGAAGCTTTTTTCTTGACACAGATGTGGCACCTGTCCGTCCATCCAGAGCCCCTCGTTATGCAAGGCGAGGAATGCAGCTGCCTAGATTTGGCGCAGCAACAAAGGCTGCAGTAGTCGCCAAAGAGGGTGATGATGCACATAGTTTGCACGAGCTTGCTAGGAACCTCGAGGGTTTAAGCATGGGCGTGCCGCCTCTTCCCATGAGGGAGATCCCGGTTCACCTACACTGGCACACAGTGGGTGTGCCGAAGATATTCTTGGTGCCTCTTAGGAGGTTAGCCAGAGCAGTTATCTTCTACCATGAGTAGCAGGGTCAGGAGCAATAGTGGATAGATGTGTAAATGTCAGAGCGAGGCTTAGGAGAGCCAATTTTTGTGAAACACCCAAGTTTTGGGAACTTTTTTTATGTAACTTGACTGGACACGACATATATATATACATATACATATTTTGGTGATTTTTATTCTTGTGTTTTTAATTTTTTGTTTATTTTTTATGGTGGAAAAATATACACTCATGCATAACTCTTTCTATAATAAATGTGACAAATGCCAATCTAACACATAATTTTCCAATGAATCAGCTAATGTATTATATCCTCTAGGAATGTGCTTAAATGTGATGATTTGAAATTGGTGCTCTAGAAGTCATCCCCTTAAGTAATAATGCATTAAGACTGGATGACGGATGCGATAACAATTGTTTAAATGCACTACAATGAGCTGGGAATCTAACCTGACCACCAGATTAGAGATGTTGCGAGAAGAAGCTTCCGTGAGGAGTTGTATCATCGACATGTACTCAACAATATTTTTGGTGGAATTGCCCAGGAAGATTCCCTTAGAACCAAGTAGCTCCAACTCAGGTGTGTAGAGGACCAAAGCATCTGATGCAATGTGTTGAGTATGACGACTGGCACCATCCACGTATCCAACATATGGTAAGGATGACGAAGACATCTATGTAAAAGAAGAGAGTCTTCATGAGAAAAACACTCAAAAACCCAAAATATCTAGACACACTGAACAAAGAAAAAACTGATATACATAAAATTACAAAGCATATGCTTCTTCAGATAGAGCCTGTTGCGAGGCTCCGTGAGTGGAATTCCATTACAGTCCTGAAGTTCATAAGCTCCTTTTGAAAGGACTTTCATGATGACGTAAGGACCAAGCCATAATGGTTGAAGTGTTTCTTCCCCCAAGAGGTTGTGTCTCTGATCGTGAAGTAGAATGAGATCACCCTCTTGGAAAGAATGAGGCTTGATAGATTTTTCGTATTAGGCCTTTACTCGGTGCTTGTGAGCTTCGAGTGCCAGTGTGGCATCTCGACGAGTTTCGTCCAATTGATCGAGTATGAGCAAGCACCCTTCTTCGGAAATGGTGTCGGGTAGGATTTCAACAACGAGCTTGAGTGATGGAATCTCACACTTGATTGGAGGTACTAGTTCCAGACTGAATGCTAGTTGTAATGGCGTGAAGCCTGTAGCATTTTTTGCTGACGTTCGGTATGCCAATAATGCGGAGTATAACTTCCGGTGCCATATGGTTTTATGGTTGCGAACTTACCGATGAATCATGGTTTTGAGGATGCCATTTACGACTTCGACTTAACCATTCGCTTGTGGATAGTAGGACTAATACTGATCTTGTCAAAAACCTAGCATGGAATTTAATTCCTTCGAAAACCCATGATCTATGATGATTGAGAGGGGTACATCGAACTGGAAAATGACCTGATTGAATAGGAACAGAGCGGCATTTTCTCCATTGACCTTAAAAATGGGAATGGCTTCTACCCATTTTTTGAAGTAGTCGACCAAAACTACAATGCAGTTGTGCCCATCCATAGAAGTGGGATTGCATGTGACAAATTTTATTCCCAATTTAGTGAAATGACCAACAAAGATAACTAGATGAAGAGGGGCGAGATGGGCGCTCATTTTCTTCATGAAAATCTGACACGAATGGCACTTCTAGACCACTACGATGCAGTATTTAAACAAAGTGGGCTAGTAGTATCCTGCATGCAATATTTTATGGGCAGTAGCTATGCCAGAAAGATGACTGTCGCATGCCCCTGCATGACAGTCATTTAAAACGTGTTCCACCTCATTAAGAGTGAGACAATGCTAAATAATAGTATCGACACCACGACGATATAGAGTATCGTTTAGCACGAGGTAGTGTTTCACTTGGTGACGAATATGACGATGGTCATCTGACGTGAGAGTTGGGAGGAATCATTGACTTTGGAGATAGAACAAAATGTCTCCATACCAAGGATCAGAAGAATCAACCAGGTAAACAGATTCATCAGGAAATGGATCATGAGCTACATCTTCCGGGTCAATTCTTGGAAGGTCCAATAGTAATTCGGCGAATACTAGAGATTTCTTTGCTTTGGATGAAGTGAAAACCAAATCAAACTATTGGAGTATCACAATCCATTTGGAATATTTTCCTCTAATAATTTGTCAAGACAATATGTGTCACATGGGATTCTCCAAATCAATTATGGTAGTATGCCAGAGAGAGATTTTCTCCACATGTGAATATCTTAGTTCAGGTCCAATGAGACCTTTTGACAAATAATATATCACATGCTCACTATCTTCATTGTGAACTTGAACCAAAATCATTCCTAACGAGGATGGTGAGGCTGCCAGGTAGAGGAGAAAGTAGCGTGAATAGTTAGGGGCACTAAGTAGTGGGGCAGAAAAGAGTGCTCGTTTCAATGTGTCAAATGACAGTTAAACCTTATCATCGCACAAATACTGTATCCCTTTCTTAAGCAAGCGCATAAAGCCTTTCGTCATCTCGGCATAGTTTACTAGGAAACAACGTAAGAAGTTTGCCTTCCCTTGAAAATTTTGGAGTTGTAGAATGGATTGTGGACCAGGTAATTCAATGATTGCCTTAACCTTATCGGGATCAAACCTAATCCCATGCTTGGAAACAATGAAGCCAAGAAGATGTCCATACTTGATTAAAAATATTCACTTATGCAGATTCAGACATATGTTGTAGAACCTACACCGAGCGAAGATTTGTTTAAGATGCGCAACATGATGGGTTCGCTTCTTGGAGTGAGCCGGAAGGTCATCCATGTAAGCTTGTACAATTTGTCAGATATCGTGAAATGCATAGTCCATAGCCCTTTGAAAATTTTCTCTTGCATTCTTCAGACCGAATGGGAGTTTACGATACGCAAATTTTCCCCAAGGACAGATGAAGGCATTTTTATGTTGATCATATTTTTTAATCGATATCTAGTTGTATCCCGAGAAGCCATCCATAAAGGATAAATATTCACATCTATCACAGTCGTCGAGAATCTGATCTATAAACCGCATAGGATAATTATCTTTTGGATAGGTGGCATTCAAATCACGATAATCAACACAGACCTAGATGGTGCCTTGTTTTTTATCTACGGGAACCGGATTGGAAACCCATTCCATTAGAGGAATAGGATAGATGAAACCAGCATGTAAGATTTTTTCAACCTCAGTCTTGATGGCAGCTGCTTTGCGAGGGTGGACAGGTCGGAGCCTTTTCTAGTTAGGCTTGGCATTTTCATAATTCTTGATTTCGTGCTCGACAATAGATGGATCTATTACAGGAATTTTTTCATAAGACCAAGCAAAAACATCACGAAATTCTTTAAAAAGGGATGTGAAGCGTGCAATATCCTCAGTATTGCAATCGGCTCCAATCTGAATATTTTCCACGATACTTGTTTTGACCGAGATATCTATGAGCATAGTCTTGGAAATATTGCCCATGTTCCTCTCTATATCGATAGTTTGAACAATCGTGTAAGTGGAGGAAACGATCTCAGGTGGGTCAAAATATGGGATTTGAGTAGTGATCGCATCCGAATCAAACATCGAAGCGCGATTATGGAACTCTCCCCAAGGTCGTTCTTCTAGAGACGTGATCTCTCAAATAGCTTCATCCGTAGGAAGGACTTAATCAAGGAGATCTTAAGAAGGAACTGTGATGGACCAGAGGTTGGTACCATTGGTCAAAACCAAAGAAGTGGAGGGTTCAGATGCTATTTGGATGGCCTGATAAGTCAAGTTGGCTGGTGATAGTGGCATCTAATCTCCGTAGGAATCAATTTTTGAAGGCACCGGTAGGATCCATGGATCGATAGAGCCATCCACAATGGTGGATATAATTGCAATTGTGTGTGGAACCATAGGCAGTGGGAGAGGAAAAAAAACCATCAGGGAAGATGCCTTCAAAAGACTGGTACCAACGCTGACGTACGAGTCAGGAACGCATCCTACTAGGGGTACAGTGCTACTTGGTAATGTGGAATAATCGAGGGTGCAAAGGGATAATTGATCCACTGTAACTATTTTCCTATCCAATGGAAAGAGGATGAGTTAGAATACCGAAGAGATAATGGCAGTCATTGTGTAAGACCAAATGCGACCCAACAATATATTATAGTCGAGTTGACGATCTACGAATTATATGTCCACCGTTATCGTTTTCCCACTAAATGAAATGGGAAAGATAGCAAGGTATCCTTTTGGGAGGAAAGTGTGGCCATCGAAAGCTTTAAGGAAATTCGACGATGGAGACAAAGTTGCAAAACCCAAAGTGAGCCAGCATGCAGTTGACATAACACAGGTCGAAGCACCTTCGTCTATGACAGTGCCATGGATTGGTCTCCCTTTAGACACAACTTGTACCTGGAAAGAAAGTTGGTGTGAGAGATGAGGTTTGGATTTATCCATGTCGAAGATGGCTAGCATAGAATCCTTGGGGTTGATTCCACCAATCGCCAAAAGTAGAGCTTTCATTTGCGTTGTGCAGGTTTTCAATACTTCGAGTGCAGACATGGCTGATGGTGCTTATGCTAAATATTCTACAATGTTGTAGTTTTGGGCAGCATGTGCAGAGGTGTTATGATTCGTGCGTCAAAGTTTCCCTTTAGGGGGACAAATCGTGGGGTCAGCAGTAGGCCTTTCTGTATACAAATCATTGGGTGGTGGTGGATTCAAACTTGTACTAGGTTCCTGAGCCTCAATGACTGGATTACCATAGCGTTTAGCTCAGGTTTGGAGTTCAACACTTTCTACGCCATAAATGGTAGATGATACTTCACCGGAAGGATGAGTACCACCGTTGCCCCTTTGCGGGGGTTGTAGTGGGTTTGCAACCATGTGTTGTTGTTGCTGTTGTGGATTAGGGAAGGGATTGTGAAGGATGGAAGGTGTCCTCCCAGAGTCCTTGTTTGTGATAAAATATGTTAATTCTTGCTGTCAAGGACATTTTATGTCAAGTGGTCCTCCGCACAAATTCCGCAAGGAAATATCATGGGTTTCTCCATTCCTTTGTCGTTCTTAGCAGTACTTTTTCTGATTGGGATTATTCTGAGTATTGGGCTACTCTTTAGAAGGACAGGTATTTATCTTGTTCTTCTTGTTCTTGCCACTAGGTTTTTGTGTAGACTGCATATATTTTACCTCAGCGGTAGGAAGAGTAGTTGATTGGTTAGGGGTGATGGCAGCCGAAGATGGCTGGGAGGTCTGCCCACTAAGATGTTTTATGGCTACGTTGGAGGTGGCACCAATGAGGCCATCAGCGTGCACTCCAAGTAATTGAGTAGCAGGAGGATTCAGATTGCCAGGGGCATGGGCGAGTAAGTCATATAGCGTGCCAGATTGTGAATAGATAAGATCTAAATGTTGTGCACGAAGGATGGATTGGTCTTGTGTGACCGCACTAGACAATAAAATGTCCTTAGCTAGGGGTGGTAAGAGTGACTTGCAAAACCAGTTGGATAAGAGATGATCCAGGATTGGCTCTTTGATGAGCCTCTCCCTACGCCTCCATTCATGAATGTGATCAGAGATGTCGGTAGCGGTGTCTTGGCGCAGTGAGGTTAAGAGTTTCGTGCTAGTTTCATATAGAATAGGTAGATGGAAGTTCTTAATAAATTTTGTAACTAAGGTGCCAAAAGTATTGACGACCCCACGTGGTAACTCAATGCACCATTTGGCAATGTTTCCTGTGAGAGTGCGGGGGAAAAGTCTAATCCAGATACTATCATCTACCATGGAGTTACAAACATACCATAGATGAAAGGTGGTGACGTGTGTAGCCAGATCATCCCCTTGTTTCCCTTCGAATTTAGGGATGTCAAACGGAATCTTGTGCGGTACTGGAGGCCAGAGTAGGTTGTGGTTGATGGGATCATTGGTTAGTTTGTAGAGGTCAGGTATGTCTAGAGCTGTTAAGAATGGAAATTACGTGTTTTCCCCCAGATCTAGCCAAGGAAGTATTGGCTGACCATTCGGGGCGTAGGGTCCGCCCATCAGTGTGTTACCAATGGGATAACTAGGACTATGTTGGTAAAATTTCCCAGTGAGTGGGGGTGTAGGGGTGTATGGTTGTTGTCCGTAAGGTATGTTGTACTGGGCTAGCGAACTATTGGTTTCCCCCATTGTAATAGTTGCCCCCTTTCCCAAGTTGACTTTGGGGTTGGTTCGCCCATATGGATGTGATAGAGGTAGCCAAAGGCATACTGTTATTCGCATAGTTAAGCATCAACATAGACCCTACACTAGAAGTTTGACCACTCAAAGGAACAACATTAATAATGGGTTGTCCTGTTTGTCCTAATGACTGTAGGGGTTCTGAAGTGCCCCTAGGCATATATGTATCAGTGACACTGCCCCCTAACATGATAGCCAAGGGGTTTGAACTAAGTAAAGAGTTCCAACCGAAAGGGCTGCTATGACTGGGTCCCGACACAGTCATAATAGGAGCAGATCCTGAAGGGTTCAGAGGTCCGCTAAAAATCGTGGTGATTGGATTTCTGGGACCAGGTATAGCCTCGCTACTGGGGTTACCAATCATTGGCGTATAAATGACAACTGGCGAGCAATATGGTGGTGGACCAAAGTTGGTTGCCAAAGGCATCGACCCCATGGGCACCGGTTGTGAAACGGATATTGGTGCACCCAAAGACATATCTTGGCCTGGTGTAACCTGAACTAACAATGGCCCTAATAGGTCAGTGAGAGGAGGATTGTAAGGAGGTACGACTCCTTCCATAATAGGATCCTTTGGAAACTCCGTATGATATGGAGCTATATGAAACTTAGGGGTTGTCACTGGAGACTGCTCTTTTGAAGAAGGAACTGGCTCACCGAGACTCAAATCCTCCCCCGGTGTCAACGGAGGGAGACCTCACTATCATCGAGAAAGACGACGAGGTTCGAAGGACACCACAGTGACCTTTTTACTTTTATAACATTTTAATTATTGTGATGTATTATAAAGTCTCAGTGATAGTAACCACACACCTAAAAAAGAAAAAAAGAAAAAATAACTTCTAAAATCAATCAAGCAAGCAGCCAGAACAGGTATGACACTGTCTGAGTACTATCATTTGCTGGAGATGAAACCCAGTATGACAATATCATACAGAGAGAATTGGTTAAAAATACAGTTACAGTTAGTCTAGAGCTTTGCCTGAACCTCAAACAATAGGTGTAAGCACTCTCGTGAAGATGAGTACCCTCCCAAAGACTGAAGACAGAGTAGGTCCATCTGTTTTAGGTAGTAGGGCAGCCCTCCACAGTCACCTTGTGTAAGCCCCTAAAAATTCTGGCAACTAAAGATACCTCAAATCACAAACACTTTCAAGGGGGTCACAGTCATAGATAGCATGCTATATGGGCAAAACACTAGATCCCCGATCTAGTTTTGACATCCACGAAGGGAACCCCAATATATAGCATGCCCACTGAATGCACACGAAGGTGTGCTACCTTCTTATGCACTCTGGTGTTTTCTTGCGCTTAACTCTAGTGGTAGTGGAGTGGTCCCGACAGTATGACTGCAGTAGGATTTCACTTTTGAGATCTTGGGTGATTTTCTCACTTATCCTTCCCCAAGATCCTAACCTGAACTACTATTGGTGTGAGCTTAGAAAAATTAATATGATTAATTTTATTATCGCTTGATTCTTAGTGTACTTGATTCTTAGTCTTGTGGAGGGGGAGTGGACGTATTAAATGTGATAATACTCTGACTCAAAAACAATGCAGAAACATGCTCTAAATATTCAATTCAATGAAGCTTTTATTCTACAGGGAGAGATATTTCCAACATCCATGCATCAAACATTAAAATAACATAGTTCAACCTTAAAAGATTCAGACATCTATCTATCTTCTCTAACATCTTTTTAACCAAAATATTCAGAATGAATTTAGCCTATGTTCAGAAAACTAAAAAAAAAATCTTCTCCAAAAAGTAGATGCTACTAACATCAACTTTTTAAACAAGAACTAAAAAAAAAAAATGCTAACTGGTAACCAAGCACAGGGATTTAGAAAAAGTAGCTAATTTGGTAGCCAATAACTCCATATCCAAAGGGAATCACAACATGGGTGTAAACAACATATTTTGGTTGGGTAACGTTGGCAAGAAGAGGCTACATAGTGTTAATTATGGGACTAATGCACTATATATGAGCATAAGCAGCGTTATAATGCACTGAAAAACTCTTAGGGGGAGCGTTACTCATGGTAAAGTTGTACAGATGGCTAGGCAGGGTCTATTCTGGACTCTGTGAGCTGCTGAGATGATTACTGAGCACAAAAACTGATCAAAAGGGGATGTGAGCAGAGGGAAAAAGGTTAAGTTCTGGAAACTTGGGTTTAACTCCCCACTGGAGTCACCATTTCTTCTATAGGGTAATAAGCTTGGGTGGTGGTTATTAAATATCCCTCTCAAGGCTTTCTAGTGCCCAAGGCAAACTGTAAGATCAGTTGTAAAGTTCCAAAGGTATTGCATACATGTTCATACTAATATGCAATTGACAAAACAAGATTTGGAATGATTATCTGTTTGTGGACGGCAGATTCTATGGAGAGCACTAAGTGGCGGGGTAGGAGTCCTTCCTCACCGGCTCCAAATCCGGATCCTGCAACCAATCAAAGCACACGTGTAATCCTCACAATAGTGTAGATTTCTAACAATTAAACTAGTATATAACTTACATTAATCCATGCAGATCTAAGCCATTCATATCATGCTACATACGCAAATGAACAAAAAATGTGACATTGATGCATCGAATGGAAAAAATAGATACAGTTCTATTAATTTATAAAAAGGAGGATTACAACCATCAGTTGTAGCAAGCCCTCCTCAACCTTCCAATTTGTTGTGAAACTAGCTCCAAAAAGAGAAGAAAAGAGATATTAACACCTTAGAAATAATCCACTTCGAGGGGGCAACCTCCAATACATTACATGGATGAACAATTCTTGGATGATTAAAAAACCTCCTTTCTATATATAGGAGTCCATGGGGCCACAATGTAATCCTAGTGGGGCCACAATGTAATCCTAGCCACCCTAACAATAATAATTGAAGGGCACAATAATAACAATATGGGGGTTACAAGGGTACAATAATAACAATAAGGGGGTTACACTAACAAAAATAAGGGACTATACTAGTAATATAGGGACCTAACATGCCCCTCTCCTTCAAAAGAGTGTTGTCCTCAATGCTTTGAGTAGCTATGGGTGCTTCTATATAAAATTCTCATCCTCCAATGTAGAATCTTCAGTGGGTAAGTTCTTCCACTTGATGAGATACTCTGAAATTGATCGATTCCATAACTGTCGAGTTCTTTTTTTCGTGACCGCTTCAGGTTCCAATATGTTTTTTCCTTCCTCATCAAGTTCTAGCAATATTTTTTGAACTGGAAGATTTTCACCTATAACCTTTTTTAAGCATGAAACATGGAAAATTGGATGCACTCGTGAAGAAGCAGGAAGCTCCAATTTGTATGCCATAGTACCAATCTTTTGCAACACCTTGTAAGGACCATAGTAATTTGGCGATAACTTATTATCCTTCTTAGCTTGCTTGAGGGACATTTGTTTGTATGGTTGTCGTCGTAGAAATACCTAGTCTCCTACATCAAAACTTCTCTCGCTGCGATGTTGATCTGCCTATTGTTTAATTCGATTTTGTGCCAAATTCTGGTTGTCCTTTAAGAGTTGGAGAACTTCTTGTTGATGCTCGATGTGATCTTCCACTACTTGAACCTTCGAATTTTCTCTTAAAGATGATGTGATGGATGGTGGATGATATCCATAAAGTGCCATAAATGGGGTCATTTTTTCCGCAGTATGGAAGGAAGTGTTATACCACCATTCAGCGAGAGGTAACCACTTGACCCATTGTGTTTGTTTATCAGATACAAAACAACGAAGATATCCTTCCAAAAATTTATTTACTATCTCAGTTTGACCATCTGATTGAGGATGATAAGATGAGCTATGAGCTAATTGAGTACCCAAACAAGAAAATAACTCCGTCCAAAAATTTCCAGTAAAAATGGGATCTCTGTCGCTCACAATAACCCTTGGGCTTCCATGTAGCTTTTGAATTCTATCCATAAATGTAGTAGCAACTGTATTTGCTTTAAATGGATGAGATAATGCACAAAAGTGTGCATACTTGGTAAGTCTATCAACTACCACCATGATGACATTCTTTCCTTCGGACTTAGGTAAACCTGTGATAAAATCGATTGAAATCTCCTCCCAACGTTGACTTGGAATGGATAAAGGTTGTAGAAGTCCCGGGGTCTTAATTGTCTCCACTTTATTCTGCTGGCAAACCAAACATTCCGCCACAAACTTTTGAATATCAGATTTAAGGCCATCCCCAAAAAAATCTTTCTTCACCCTGTGGTAAGTTTTTAAAAATCCTGAGTGTCCTCCTAAAGGAGAAGTGTGCAATTCCAGAAGAATCTTTTGTTTTAGTTGGGAATTCTTACAAAGATATAAGTGATTTTTGTACCATAAGGAATCATTTTTCCAACTAAATGTATCAGATGTACTAGGATCTTGCTGCAACTTTTGAATGAGTGTCCACACTTCTTCGTCCTTCTTCCATTCATCTCTTGCTTTGGCTATCCAATCTAGTTGGATAATAGAAATGGCACAAAGCAATGCTTCCACCTCTTCATTCTTTCTTGAAAGTGCATTTGCAACAACATTTAGCTTCCCTTTTTTGTATATTATTTCAAATTCATAACCCAACATCTTTGTGACCCATTTTTGCTGCTCTTCTGAAGATAGTCTTTGTTCCAAAAAGTTTTTAAGACTATCATGATCAGTTTTTGCCTTGAAGTGTCTTCCCATTAGGTAAGTTCTCCATTTCTTTAGTGCATGCAGTATTGCTAACATTTCCTTCTCATAAATAGGTTTCTGTAAATACTTTCCTTTGATTGGATGACTTTAAAAAGCAATGGGTCTTCCTTCTTTCATTAAAATAGCACCAGTTCCATTTCTTGAGGCATCACATTCCACAATAAAGGTTTTTGTGAAGTCTGGTGTAGCTAAGACTGGTGCTAGGCACATTCCCTCTTTAATATGTTCAAAGGCCTTAGTTGCTTCAGGAGTCCATGAAAATGCATATTTATTCAATAATGTTGTTAGAGGTGCTGCTATTCTCCCATAATTCTTAACAAACATTCAATAATACCCTGTTAACCCGAGAAATCCTCGCAATTGCTTTATGGTTGTGGGGACTTTCCATTCCTTAATGGATTTAATTTTGTTAGGGTCTACCTTAACACCCTCATGAGATACAATATGACCCAGATATTCCACCTCTTGTACTCTAAAGAAACATTTTGATGTTTTTGCATATAATTGTTTCTCCTGCAATAGTTTGAGCACCCTGTCAACATGTTGAACATGATCCTTCCAAGACCTGCTATAGATTAGTATATCATCAAAAAATACTAGCACAAATTTTCTAAGAAAGGGTTTGAAAATGGAATTCATCAACCCTTGAAATGTAGAAGGTTCATTGGCAAGGCCAAAAAGCATGACCAAAAATTCATAATGACCCTCATGAGTTCGAAATGCTATTTTCGGAATATCTTCAGTCTTCATTCTAATTTGATGATACCTTGAACGAAGATCCAATTTGGTAAAACAAATTGCTCCATGTAATTCATCCAATAATTCATCAATCACAGGAATGGGAAATTTATCTTTAATGGTGAGCTTATTGAGCTCCCTATAATCCGGACACATGCGCCATGATCCATCCTTCTTGTGTACCAATACTACAGAAGCAGAGAAAGAACTTTGACTAGGTTGAATTATACCTGCCTCTAACATTTCTGCAATCATACGTTCAATTTCGCTCTTTTGGACGTAAGGATATCTATAAGGCCTGATGTTTGGAGGAACACTTCCTGGAATCAAATGAATAGCATGATCATGATCACAAATAGGTGGGAGTCCTTTTTGAGTTTCAAAAACCTTGGAATGATTGTCCAAGACTTTTTGGAGATCTGCAGAAATAGATGATTTTGATGTTGGAACTTCTAGTGAGCATAATTGTGCAATTATGCCTCGTTGTTCTTTCTTTATAAGCTTTGTCATGACATTAGAGCTTATTATCCTTCCCTGCAATATCCCGTAATTCAACTTCCTTTCCTTCTGAAAAAAAAAAATCAAGAAAAGTTCTTGAAAATTAAAAGCTATCGTCCCCAAAGATTGTAACCAATGTACTCCTAGTACAACATCACACCTCCCATAGGAATGTAAAGCATTGGACTATTCAATACATATTCCCCCATGGTTAGCTTGATATTATGGCATTTTCCAGAGCAATTTATAGTTCCTCCATTTGCAACCATCACTTGACATTTTGGTGCTTGGTATAGGAAACAATTCAATTCCTTGGCTACCTTACAATGAATAAAATTATGGGTACTACCTGAATCAATCAACACTATTACCTTTTTCTTCTTGATATGTCCTTCTATATTGAGAGTTTGAGGAGTGGTAATTCCCGCCAATGCATTACACGATATGGTCAGACTCATTTCTTCCTCTTCTAGGGTTGGTTCCTGGTGTATATCCTCTTCTTGTTCATTTTCTTCTTCCTCTTCACAATCTATGTAAAATAATTTCTTCTCAGCACACTTATGACCTTTAGTGTATTTTCTATCACAACTGTAGCAAATCCCTTTTGCTCTTTTTCTTCCAATTTTTGTGGTGTCAACCTTGTAGGTTGTGGAAATCTAGGAGTAGCAACACTTCCATCTTTATAGAAGTGAGTGGTAGGCTTCCTTGTCGCCATAATTTTACATTCAATTTTTCTTGCCAACCTAAATGCCTTCTCTAATGAATCAGGTTCCAAAACATGAACTTCATGTTGGATGTTATCCTTTAAAGTACCTATGAAGAGATCAATCCTGTGTTCCTCTGGAATATCAGTTACCCTTATATTCAATTTTTGGAAGTCCTCAATGTGCTCCCCCATTAAACCATTTTGTTTGATATTTATCAATTGGCTAAAGAAGGTATTGCTCTGTGTATCCTCATAATTTGCTATCATTTCCTCCGTAAAAATTGACCAAGTGACAATATTTTTACAAGAGCAAAGCCATCGATACCATACAAATGTATTTTGTTCTAAATGTAAAGTTGCAATGCATACCTTTTGTGTGTTTTGCACATTATGGAGATCAAAATATTGCTCCATCTGTAGTATCCATGTTACAGGATCCTTAGCATCAAACTTCCTCATATCAATTTTTGGAATATGGTGGTTCTTCCCGCCAACATTAGATTTTATGGAATCACGATTAACATTTATTTTGTTCTCATCATGAGTTTCCTCTACTATCTTTTCACCATTAGGAAACATTTATTGTATCAACTTTGTCAAACCTTCCATGTCTGCTTTTAGATCATTCTTATATTTTCCATTTTCTCATCGATCTTAGCTTCCATGCCATCTATCTTAGATTCCATGCCATCCATCTTAGATTCCATGCCAGCTTCCATGCCATCTATCTTAGATTCCATGTCATTCTTCAAACCATCCATCTTAGATTCCATGCCTTTATTCAAACCATCCATCTTAGTTTCCACCCCTTTCTTCAAAACTTCCATGTCATTTTTTGTTGCTCTTCGCGAGAGCGAAATTTGTTGCACTTGCTCTTGTAATTTTCATATGTCATGTTCCCATTCTTCGTCTTCATGAGTCATAGTAGAGCTTTCTAAAGGCTTAATGGGTGTTGAATTATTTTTAGGGGCAATTTTAGAATCTAATACTAATATCTATTCTACAATATGCCCTTGGAATCAATTCAACTTGATTCTTCAAACAAGACTTATTGAATTCAAAAAAAAAATACACACCTTTTACTTGCTTTTGAGGAGCTCGATATTGAAATTGAATTATCTCTATAATTGTGGATCCTCAATATCTAAAATTCAGCCCTGTAGTAGCCCTCTTAAGCTTCTTTCAAATGCCACAGGTTTGATCTGATTTGGATTCTTCAAGGCAAAGTTATGTCCAATCTCCCACAATTACCCAATTTTGGACTAGTTCGGTAGAGCGAACTTGTATGAATTTCCACGTGTCACTGTTTCATCCTTTGGCTCTAAAATTGATAGAATGAAAACTATAGTCCATGCACTTGTGGTCACTTTTTACAGCATTCCAATCCGATGCTCAGAGAGAGAGCTATGAATATTTTCCCATGATCACCTCTTTGAGATGAAATTCAGAAGCCTCAAAAATCCCTAACTTCCACAGATCATATCTCCGAAAATATTGCGAACCGATATCTGAAATTTATTGAAGATGTTCCTCGGGATTGTGGCTTCACACTCTAAAATTTCAGCTTCTGAACCTTCGTAAGAAAAAAAATATTATGAAAATACAATGATGACTTGTTTAGGTTAAATTCAAGAGCCTGCAAAATGACCTAACTTGCACAGATCATAACTCCAAAAATATTGCGAACCAAGCTCTGAAATATTGTGATGATGTTCCTCAATATTTTTTCTTCGCACTCTAAAAATTTCAAATTCTGAACCTTTGTAGAAACAAAATTATAGAGAAAATTCCACGATGACCTGTTTGGAGCAACGAAACCCTTGAATCTCAAAGCTCTGATACCAAATGTTGTGAAACCAGCTCCGAAAATAGAAGAAAAGAGATATCAATGCCTTCAAAATAAGCCACTTCAAGGGGGCAACCTCCAATACATTACGTGAATGAACAATTCTTGGATGATTACAAAACCTCCTTTCTATATATAGGAGTCCATGGGGCCACAATGTAATCCTAGTGGGGCAACAATGTAATCCTAGCCGCCCTAAAAATAGTAATTGAAGGGCACGATAATAAAAATATGAGGTTTACAAGGGTACAATAATAACAATAAGGGGGTTACACTAACAACAATAAGGGACTATACTAGTAATATAGGGACCTAACACAATTCCTCTTTCTCTTTATCTATCTCCGAGTGTGATGATGCTCAAGGCAAAGAATCCTCAATTAACCTCACCAATATTCAAGCCTCACACTACAACAATTAAATTTTACTCCACATATATTCAAACCTTCGACCTTAGACCAAGAGCCCACACCTCTAATTTATAGGAAATGGAGAGGACAAACCTTGCCAACTCTTTCAACCAGTTAAAATCGAGGAAGATCTAGATGTGTCCTAGATTTTCTTTGTTTTTTCCTTCAATAGGAGTTCAGTTGTGTTTGGAAATCTCTAATAAAAGGTTTTTGCCATTATTTTCTAATTTTGAACTGACTCTTTCTGAGGAAAAGCTGGAAATTCTAGTCAGTTTTCCGCAAGATATTTCCCTTTTCACATTCAAACATGGATAATGCTGCCCCTTGGTCAAGGCAGAGCATTACCCTAGGAATAAACGCTCCCTTTGCATGGCTAGGGTGCATTATAAATCTGCCTAGTTGTTCTTGGGGTGTGTTACCTTGGCAAAAATGGGTCTTGTCTGGGTCATTTGCTTCCTTCCATGTTACCTTCTACTCTGAGCTGATGAGGAGGTCATTTTTCCTGTAACAGGAAAAAAGGAAGCCTACCACTCACATCTATAAAGATGGAAGTGTTGCTACTCCTAGACTTCCACAACCTACAAGGTTGACATCACAACAATTGGAAGAAAAAAGAGAAAAAGGGCTTTGCTACAGTTGTGATAGAAAATACACTAAAGGTCATAAGTGTGCTGAGAACAAATTATTTTACATAGATTGTGAAGAGGAGGAATAAAATGAACAATAAACTTCAAAAGAAGAGGATATACACCAATAACCAACCCTAGAGAAAGAATAAATGAGTCTGACCATATCCTGTAATGCATTGGAAGGAATTACTACTCCTCAAACTCTCAAGATATAAGGGCAAAGCAAGAATAAAAAGGTAATAGTGTTGATTGAATCGGGTAGTACCAATAACTTTATTCATTGTAAGGTAGCCAAGGAGTTGAATTTCTTCCTATACCTAGCACCAACATGTCAAGTGATGGTTGGAAATGGAGGAACTATAAATTTATCTAGAAAATGCCATAATATCCAGCTAACCATGGGGGAATATTTATTGAATAGTCCAATGCTTTCCATTCCAATGGGAGGTGTTGATGTTGTACTAGGAGTACAATGGATACAATCTTTTGGGACGATAGCTTTTAATTTTCAAGAAATTTTATTGAAATTTTTTTTGGAAGGAAAGGAAGTTTAATGATGAGGTATCGCGGGGGAGCCAGAAAAGAATATAATCTTTAATGTCATGACAAAGCTTCTGAAAAAAGAACAATGATGTGTAATTGCACAATTATGCTCACTAGTAGTTCCAACATCAAAATCATTTATTTCTCCATATCTCCAAAAAGTCTTGGACACTCATTCCAAGGTGTTTGAAACTCCCAAAGGACTCCCATCTATTCATGATCATGATCATGCTATTCATTTGATTCCGGGAATTTTTCCTCCAAACATCAAGCCTTACAGATATCGTTATGTCCAAAAGAGCGAAATTGAACGTATGATTGCAGAAATGTTAGAGGCTGGTATAATTCAACTGAGCCAAATTTCTTTCTCTGCTCTAGTAGTATTGGTGCACAATAAGGATGGATCATGGCGCATGTGTCCAAATTATAGGGAGCTCAATAAGCTCACTATTAAATATAAATTTCCCATTCCTCTTATTGATGAATTATTGGATGAATTACATGGAGAAATTTATTTTACCAAGTTGGATCTCCGTTCAAGATATCATAAAATTAGAATGAATACTGAAGATATTCTGAAAACATCATTTTGAACTCATGAGGGTCATTATGAATTTTTGGTCATGCCTTTTGGCCTTACCAATGCACCCTCTACATTTCAAGGGTTGATGAATTCCATTTTCAAACCCTTCCTTAGAAATTTTTTGTTAGTATTTTTTGATGATATACTAATCTACAGCAGGTCTTGGAAGGATCATGTTCAACATGTTGACAAGGTGCTCAAACTATTGGAGGAGAAACAATTATATGAAAAAACCTCCAAATTTTTCTTTGGAGTACAAGAGGTGGAATATCTGGGTCATATTGTATCTCACGAGGGTGTTAAGTTAGACCCTAACAAAATTAAAGGCATTAAGGAATGGAAAGTCCCCACAACCATAAAGAAGTTGTGAGGAATTCTCGGGTTTACAGGGTATGATCGCAAGTTTGTTAATAATTATGGGAGAATAGAGGCACCTCTAACAACATTATTGAAGAAAGATGCATTTTCATGGACTCCTGAAGCAACTAATGCCTTTGAACATCTTAAAGAGGCAATGTGCATAGCATCAGTCTTAGCTATGCCAGACTTCACATAAACCTTTATTGGGGAATGTGATGCCTTAGGAAATGGAATTGGCATTGTTTTAATCCAAGAAGGAAGATCCATTGATTTTGAAAGTCGTCCAATCAAAGGAAAGTATTTATAGAAAGATATTTATGAGAAGGAAATGTTGGCAATAGTACATGCACTGAATAAATGGCGACCTTACCTAATGAGAAGACAATTCAAGGTAAAAACTGATCATGATAGTCTTAAATACTTTTTGGAAGAAAGACTATCTTCAAAAGAGCAGCAAAAATGGGTCACAAAGATCTTGGGTTATGACTTTCAAATCATCTACAAAAAATGGAAGCTAAATGTTGTTTCAGATGCACTCTCAAGAAAGGATGAAGAGGTGGAAGCATTGCTTTGTTCCATTTCTATTATCCAACCAAATCGGATGATCGAAGCAAGGGATGAATGGAAAAAGGAAAAAGAAGTGTGGACACTCATTCAAAATTTGCAACATGATCCTACTACATCTGATACATTTATTTGGAAAAATGATTCCTTATGGTACAAATATCACTTATATCTTTTTAAGAATTCCCAAATAAAATAGAATATTCTTTTGGAATTTCACACTTCTCCCTTAGGATGACACTAAGGATTTTTAAAACTTACCACACGGTGAAGAGAGAATATTTTTGGGATGGCCCTAAATCTAATATTCAAAATTTTGTGGCGGAATGTTTGGTTTTCCAGCAAAATAAAGTTGAGACAATTAAGACCATGGGTCTTCTACAGCCTTTATCCATTCCAACTCAACATTGGGAGGAGATTTCAATGGATTTTATCATAGTTTTACCTAAGTCCAAAGGAAAGAGTGTCATTATGGTGGTAGTTGATAGAATTACCAAGTATGCACACTTTTTTTCATTATCTCATCCATTTAAAGCAAGTACAGTTGCTACTACATTTATGGAAACAATTCAAAAGCTACATGGAAACCAAAATATTATTGTAAGTGACAGAGATCCAATTTTTACTGGAAATTTTTGGATGGAATTATTTTCTTGTTTGGGTATTGTTGAGGAGGTAAATCCCCTCTGCGGACAGAGGCGATCCCTACTAGCCCAGTAGGGGTCTAGCAACAATCAGAAATGTTACGACGCAAGTTCCTAGTTATGAATGAAAAGACTAGGGATAGAAGCCTACCTGGATTCCAACGTTATGATCTGAAGAAGAGAGCGTTCCCGTTCCTTATCCTCGGCAGATCACGATCCTCCAACGATCTCCGTGGGTGGACACCTACACATGCAAGAAACAAACAGATACAAGCATAAAATCCGGCATACGTAACTCAATATCAGTCAGAAAGGATACTACTCATATTAACATCATTGAAAACAGAGTGGAACCATAATCGTAATCATTCATTAAATAACGATTGAAAGAGATTACAACCAAAGTTCTGACGTCGTGGTCTCCTTCGGATGGGTCTCTAGTCGTTCACGTCTCGAAAAGCTCGCCAGGGAAAGGGAAAACCTCTCCTGAATCTCTCGACAATAGTCTCCTTACTTGAGTCGGCCTTAAGGGGAGAAAGAGGGCTCTTACAGCACAAAGGCTCTTGGGAATTTGGAGATTCAAATCTTAGGCACTTCAAGGCTAGCTTGCCATGGAATTGAGCAGGCTTTTATAGATGGGGAAGGAGGGAGTTGGGATCCCTATTATTGTGGGATTGGCCCTATCAACAAGGAAGGTTCCATGGGAGGTGGAAACACCACTTCCCTTCCATAGAACTTCCGCAGCCAAACCTCCCAACTCAAGATAGGCAATGGTTTCTGAGTTTGTTGAAACTCAACTTCCGCCATCTTTATTTAAAAAACATTCCTCAAATTGGGTGGCGCGATTACTGCTCTGGGACAGAGCGCCAGTTGGCGCGACCTCTTTGCAGGATTTTCCCCATTGGCGCGAGTGATTAACTGTCTGCCCGCGCCAATGCAAAAAGGGATGTTTTTCATGATTTTTGCAAGGAGATGTCTTTAGGGCAAATGGAGCTCATGCTTAGAGGAATGCATTGATGATGTTTTCAAGGCATGACAATGTTCACAGGTCACAAAATGGGTCCTCCATTGTGCAGGACGGGGAATGGTAGGGACGGTGAAAAATTACTATGTGACAGATGCCCCCTAAAGTATGAGGCCCGAGAGAGAGAGGGGTGAAATGCTTTACGAGAACATGTTCAACTGAAGGCCCGCCATCGGAAAACCTGCGCAGAAAAAATACAACTGATATCTCAAGTACATGATGTATATGTGGTATGGGCGCAGCCATCCGAAACAGAGTACACTATAATCCGGATCCAGGGTATGGGCGCAGCCATCCAGCGAGGATCAAATAAATAGACTCAGGTATGGTCGCAGCCATCCAAGCAATGAGTCATATACATAATGATAATAATCCACAATCGCAGCCTGGATTACAACAGACACAATCCAGGGTCTTGCGCTCCATCTCGACCCAAAAAAAGTACAAGTTCTAGCATGTGAATATGTGAGCTGAAGTCGAACATGCAGGAACATCGTCTGATTACCAGCCAATGATGAAAGCTGTTAACAGACGCGAGAGGAACCACCAATGATGACAATGGCTCTCAAGGTACTACAAGTACAATCTACGGCGTGTGAATCAATGGGTTAGCGTCGAACACCCGCAGAATCACTCGATCGGAGGCCAATGATGAGAACCTCAGGTCGAATGCGACGAACCTACCATTGAGGCATGCAGGCTCCAAGGTACCATAAAGGAGTCTCTAGATCATCTTCCTGGATAATGAGCTGATGTCGACAGGAAGTGACCTTGATCGAAGGTGGGCCATAATGATTCCCACATCATCGACACGAGACAGAGGAACATGATGTTTTGTTGTGAATCAGAATCGTATGAGAAACAGAGGAAGGTTGATATTTGCAGAGGCCAACTTCTCTTGAACATATAAACGGCACGACAGTGGACTTGGTAGTATTTGACATCAACGGATCAGAGGTCATGGTGACGAGGCAATGAGCAGATGAGAGGTCAAAAGGGATTAT
Source organism: Pinus albicaulis (assembly GCA_034641835.2). Lineage (NCBI taxonomy): Eukaryota > Viridiplantae > Streptophyta > Pinopsida > Pinales > Pinaceae > Pinus > Pinus albicaulis. The sequence goes on from CM076581.1 coordinate 458,555,505, forward strand.
CCAAACCCATGGAGGCAAAGTGAAGAAACGAGATGAGATGTCCCCAACCCGACACGAATGCAGACAAGTGCCATGTTCAAGAGCGACATACTGCCGATGACAACGACGATGGTTCCATTTTCCCCCCACCATTTCTGGCGAGTACCCCAATTATTTTTAATAACAAGCTTGAAGGGGATAGCATATGCTTGCAATATAAGTCCGCCCTTCGGGCGAATCCATCCTAGTGCATTTAACGAGTCCTAGGAAGGAGAAACTCGGAGAACGTCATTTCGACGGAATCCAATGTCATCAGGGTTTAACGAGTCCGACAAAGGAAGAACTCGGCGTCTTTTCATGTTTAGAGAGTTTGAAAAGACAGCGGAAAAGAAAACTCCACAGGTCCCTTTTCGTAAATAGTTCCCCAGATCCGAAAAGGTAGAAAACAATATCCGGGAAAACCTCCTAGTCGCGATAGGCTAGGGTATTCCTTTTTCGTAATCAATCCATCCTAGCCCGAAAAAGGGTTAAACGTATACTGGGTAGATGTCGATTCGTGTCCAATTTAACGAGATCGAAACGACAAGGGCCTCGACAATCTTTTCATGTTTAGAGAGTCAGAAAAGAGCTGAAAGATGACTCCAAAGTGACTTTTTCGTGTATTTACCGAGTCCGAAAAATTATAAAATACAACTCGTTTCCATCGTTAAAGTCGCAAAAACCTGCTGCTGCACATACCAAGCAAGCGTAAAATCCATTTTCGACATAACATATAAAAATATTCGATAAAAATGACTTTTTACAACTCATTTCATGTCAAAAAGTTATAAATATGTCAAATTGGTAAAAAATGAAATTACATTTACTATTTACCTTGGTAAAAAGCAACAGTGGTCCATTTGGAGCAGAAACTTCTGACGGTGATTGCGACAAATCCAGTTGGCCATTCAGCTTCTCGTCTGTCACAGGTAAGAGGCGCTCCCTTGCTCTTCATTTTCATCCAAATTTTAATAGTTTTACCCTGTAAATTAGTTTTCTAGAGCCATTTTTTGAAAATTTAGGGCCGGGCTCATTGGGGCGGGTATCGGGCATGGACCCGCGCCAATGAGCTCTTTTATACAAAGGGCCCGCGCCAGCGGCCGAACCTAAAAATATGCCTAAAATTTCGACATTTAGACCAAATTGTATGGAATTTGAGACTCATCAGAGACCTAACTAAGGGTTAATGACCATATGAATGCAGTTAGTCAATCAAAATGGCAATTGAATGGAAAGAACGAGAACATGGAGAAGAGGATGAACAAGCCATGCAAAGTCAAGCTTGCATGAATGCACTTAGAAACTGTGGACTGAAAAAATTCTTCCTTACACTGTGTTTACGAGCTCAGCCCGAGCTCCTCCAGCATTTAATCAGTATCTGGGATGAACGTGACCAAGTGTTCAGGTTACGAGACCAGGTATTAGAGCTGGAGGTTTCCGATGTTTATTTTATCACTGGATTGTCCCGCAGAGGTCCGATCCCGGTGTTGACTGGAAGCGGACCATCTGGGGAAAATATGGAAGAAGTGATGGCACGAGTTTGCCAAGGAGCTCAAACGGGATCAGGTAGCAAGAAAGTGGATATCCACACTATCCCTGATCTGGCATTGAGAGTGGTTCTCCATACCATCACGCGGGCTGCTGGGTCGCAGGCACCGCACGAGGCCACAAAGGCCCAACTCCTGCTAGCTTCAGAATGCATGAGTCCCCTGCTGTACGACTGGGCAACAACAGTAACAATTAATATGAAAAGGCAGCTCACGAAATGCAAATAGGGTAAACTGAAACAGTTCGGTTATGGTTCCATCTTGGTATCGTTCATTCTGGAACGTTTACCAATCTTCCAGGGCCAAGGGGCCGCAGTAGCAGACCCGATACCACGAGAGCCAAGAATGGCTCGCTGGGCAGCATTGATGCCCAGATCTGGAGGCGGCCAACAGATGTCCTGGAGGCCGGAGTTCTTTAGGTGGTTACGGCGCCAGCTGATTGTCGTGGAAGACTGGCCCTATGCAGGAACTAACTTTACCAGGGACCCAGATCTCCCACTACCAGAAGGAGACGACTGGGACGAGGAGTTGGGTAAGACCTCATGCTTTTTGATTTTATGTTTATATGTTTTTTTTTTAATACACATTCGTCTTAATACATTTTACATATGCATGCAGATGTGGGACCTGAGAGACCAGCTGGGATGTCTCCTATCTCACGGAGGACACAACTCTCCCCTGATCCTCAGGGAGAGGGCACCGGAGGAGAGGAGCTGATCCAGAATCTCGAGGGCATTGCCCACAGGATCCCAGACTATGCTCGGCTGGCAAACGTATCGATGGCATACCAGCGCCACACAGTGGGAGTTCCGAGTCAGATCCACCGAATCCTGAGACGCTTAGTGCGTGCAGTCACGTGCTATCATGAGCACCATGCGGATTAGCTCTTAGAATTTATACCACACTTATTTTTTGAGAGACGTATCGTCTCCGAATGTATTTAAGACGACTATGTATATTTTTTACTTTTATGTGACACACTCTATGTAAACATTTCGATATCTATATATATACATATCTATTTCTAGATGGATCTTTCTTTACATGTGATGATAATTTATAAATTGCGCAAATGTCTGTCTAATACCAAATTTGCTACTGCATCTGTTAGTGTATTCAAACGCCTAGGTATATGATGATATGTAATGTAGTCAAAATTCCTTTCCAGTAATCGAATACGCAGATACAGACGTAAGATGGAGGGGTTCCTTACCGAATAGTGTCCGTTCAGTTGTAATACCACAAGCTGCGAATCTAGATACACGAGCAATTCACGGATACCAAGGTTTACTGCCTCGGTTAATAATTCTAACACAACACTATATTCCGCGATGTTGTTCGTGGTACGTCCTAGACACACTCCTTGCAGATCAATCAACTCACCAGCAGGATCATAGATTACCCAGGCTGCTGAAGACAGATTCCTGGTACTGCGGGAGGCACCATCCGTGAAACCGACAAATGGATGAAAAGACATCTGCACAACCAGGAAGACCCGATCAACAGAAAGATGTTTACAAAGCACACCACACAATACATGCACACAAATGAAAATCACACACCTATGTACACACACCACACCAAGAAATTACTTCAGGCATAGTACTTTTTAAGGTACAACCCATTTCTGGGCTGCGCCAGCGGAACTCCTTCATAATCTATAAGCTCGTAGGCCCCATTTTTAAAAACACGCTTTACTATATAGGGCCCGTGCCACATAGGCTGAAGCTTACCGGCTCCAAGCTTATCATGCGCTTGATCATACAGGAGGACGAGGTCTCCTTCGATAAAAGAACGGGGAGAAACAGATTGATCAAAATGAGTTTTGACCCTCTTCTTTTGTGCTTCGATAATCAAAGCAGCCAGACGACGGGTTTCATCTAACCGTTCCAGATACAGAAGATGTTCTTCCTTGGCAGAAGTACCAGGTAGAAGCTCCACAGCTAATTTCAATGAAGGAATTTCACATTCAACCGGCAGAGTGGCTTCCAGACCGTACACCAATTGAAATGGTGTGAATCCAGTTTCACTCTTAGCAGATGTTCGGTATGCCCAGAGAGCTGAGAACAGTTGGAGATGCCAATTGGATTTATGAATACCAACTGTTCGCTGAAGCATAGTGACCAAAACCTTGTTCACTGCTTCAACCTGACCATTCGCTTGAGGGTAGTATGGTGTTGAGTTGTCGTGACGCAAGCCCAACATTGAAGTCAGCTCCGCCATCATGTAGTCACGGAAATGAGTACCGTGATCAGTGATGATGGCTTGAGGAACCCCGAACCGTGCGATAACGTGGTTGAATATAAATTGAGCAGCCGTTTTCCCGTCAGCAGCTAGTGTAGGCATCGCCTCGGCCCACTTAGTGAAGTAGTCGACAGCGAAAATAATATACGCATGCCCCCCGGCCGAGTGAGGGTTACACGTCATAAAATCCATGCCCCATTTTGCAAAAGGGCCGACGGTAATAACGGGATGCAATGGCAACGGCGGCGCGCGCATCTTGCGCTGAAAAATCTGGCATGGATGACATTTACGGACTGCAGTGATACAGTCCTTGAATATGGAAGGCCAGAAATAACCTGCTCGCAGAATCTTCTGGGCAGTAGCATACCCGGACATATGTCTGCCACAGGCGCCACTGTGGCAGTCATTTAAGACCTTCTCAGCCTCTTCCAAGGTTAGGCATCATCGGAGCACCGAATCTACTCCAACACGATATAAGGTATCTCCTACTATACGGTAGGGTTGGGACTGGTGCCGAATCCGACGGTGGGCAGCTTTATCCAACTCAGACCGAAATGTCGAGGTCTGAAGATACACTATTATGTCACCGTACCAAGGGTCACGAGTACTGATGAGGAAAAGCGTTTCGTCTGGTATATGGTCTTCAGAGTGTGAGGGAACAGAGTCTGTAGGGAGAGAACATATCAAATCCGCGAAGACCAGTGATTTAGTTGACTTAGCAGTGGTGAACTCCAAGTCAAACTCCTGCAAGATCACAATCCATTTGGAGTACTTGCCCCCCAGTAATTGTCTAGAAAGAATATACGTCATAGGGTTGCAGTCTGAAACCACTGTTATCGTGCGCAAAAGGATGTAATGGCGAAAGCGTTGTACAGCGTGTACTGCTGCTAAAGCCAATTTCTCGACATGTGCATAACGTGTTTCCGGGTCGAGAAGGTTCTGAGATAGGTAATAAACGACATGTTCATCACCGTGATCGTCATCATACACCAAGACCATGGCTATGGTGCTAAATGCGGCGACTAGATATAAAGTGAAGTCGCGGTGGTAGTCCGGAGGATGAAGCAACAGAGCATTGACTAGCAACGTCTTCAGCTTCTCAAAGGATTGCTGAGCAATTTCGTCCCAGTGAAAGGGAACGTTCTTCTTTAACAAACGAGTGAATCCTTTGGCCACCTCGGCATAATTCGAGATAAAGCACCAAAGAAAATTCGCTTTCCCTTGCAGACTCTGTAACTGATACAGGGAGGAGGGTGATGGGAGATTTACGATGGCCTCGACCTTTAGAGGGTCAAGGCGAATTCCATCTTTCGAGACAATGAATCCTAAAAGATAGCCAGAATCAACGCAGAAGACGCATTTATGAGGATTGAGCCTGATATTGTAGCGTCTGCAACAAAGAAAGATCTGGCGGAGATGCTCAGGATGGTCCTCTCGCTTACCCGAGTGGGCTGGCAAGTCGTCCAGATAAGGCTGAACGATATGACGAATGTCATGAAAAGCGTAGGACATCGCACGCTGAAACGTGGCTCCAGCGTTCTTTAAGCCGAACGGGAGTTTTTTGTACGCGAAAGTGCCCCACGGACAGATGAATGTGGTCTTATGTTGATCCTCAGGTGCAATATTGATTTGGTTATAACCTGAGAAACCGTCCATTAAGGAATAGATCTCACTCTCGGCACATTCGTCGATGATCTGGTCGATAAACGGAGTGGGATAATTATCCTTTGGACAGGCGCGATTGATGTCGCGATAATCCACACAGACTCGAATTGTACCCTGCTTTTTATCGACAGGGACAATGTTGGACACCCATTCTATAAGGGGGATGGGATAAATAAAACCCGCGTTCAGAAGTTTTTCAACTTCTGCCTTGATAGCGGCGGCTTTCCGAGGATGCATGGGACGTAAGCGTTGGCGCACGGGTTTCGCACCTGGATAGGTTGGAATCTCGTGCACTACAATACTAGGATCAATCCCCGGCATTTCCTCGTAAGACCATGCGAAAACATCTCTGAATTCTTTGAAAAGCTCAGTATAGACTTGAATCTCATCGGGAGAACAAGTCACACCCACATGAATATTCTCAACAATCCTCGGTTTAACGGAGATGTTGATTGGAACAGTTTGAGTAATGTTACTCAGATTACCCTCTGAAAAAACCTCGTGCATCAAGATTGGTGTTTGAAGAGGAGGGGAAGGAACCTGAGTAGCATAACGCTCCAGACAGTCAGTCATTGCCCCCAAGCTAGGCATAAACGAGGAGCGATGATGTCCATCGCCCCAAGGCAGCTCCTCAAGAGACATAGTTTCAATGATAGCCTCATCTGAAGGAAAAGTCTCTCTGAGAGGATCAGGTGAATCAGCCTGACCAAGCCAGGGGGATTGGGAGTAGACGTCGAGAGCCATGCTCATCGGAGCATGCTGAGGAGGTGGAGGATCCGATGCGGCAACAATCTCACAGTAGCTGATCTCTACCGGCGTTAAAGGCATGGATTCTCCAAACTCATATACCTGCTCAGGTGTAGGAATAAGCCAGGGGTCATCGGACCTGGACAACATGTTGACTTGAGCGGTATGCGGTGGCGGTGCAGGAAATATACCCATGAGGACTGGGTCTTTGAAGAGACCAGGCCCTACACTGTCTGGGGGATTCGAAATTTGATCCACGTATGGCACGTTGTTCTCAGAGTTAGAGGTGAAAAATGACAACTGATCCACTGTGACAATCTTGCCCTCGTGAGGGAACTTAATGAATCGAAAGACGGTGGACGGCACGTAGAGCATGGCATGGGTCCAGCTACGGCCAAGAAGTATATTGTAGTTGAGTTTAGCGTCAACCACTTCCACTTATACGTTGACAGTTTTCCCCTGTAATGTGATCGCGAGACTCTCGAGAACGCCCAGGGGTTTAGATTCCCGACCATCAAATGCCTCAAGGGCATTGGGGGATGACGACAAGGCTAGAGAGCCGATGGCCTTCCAGCAAGCGGAGGACATAACGCAGGTAGATGCACCCTCATCTACGACGGCCCTATGAATGTTCAGACCGTTAATCCCGACTTGAATGACCAAAGCGATTTGATGTGGAAGCCGGGGAGTAAAATTCTCCAGATCGAAGGTGAGAAGGCTCGAGTCGGCGGGATCTATGCCCCCGATTTCAGACAGTAATGCCTTCCGTTGTGAAGGACAACTTTGAAGAACCTCAAGTGCGGACATGGCACATGGCGCCTGTGCCAGATCCTCAACAATGCTGTAATGTTGAGCGGCACGAGCATTTGGATTATAAGAAGATCTTCGAAGGACACCTTTGGGAGGTGGCTTCACAACGGGTTCCAGAGAAGGCTTCTCGATTTCCAATGGACTGAGACAGGTGGGGGAGGCGTCCCATCCGCAACTGCCTTCCCGGATGCCTGCCGCGGTTCATTGTAATCCTTCGACCGTGTAGCGATAGAGATAGGTGCAACACTCTTCACCATGAAAACCTGAGACCCAAATGGTGCAGATGGTGATGCCTGTTCGACCATCTGGGTCTGCTGAGATGGAAATGGCTCTTTCAAAACAGCCGGAGTCCCTTTAGGGCCTTTAAGAAGTTGACTAACCTCGGATCATCGTGGACAATCCTTAGTATAATGGTCCTCTTCACAGATGAGGCAAGGGTACTTCGGTTTACGCTGGGAGCCATCCTCAGTACGAGACTTAGATTCTGGTTTCGGGGCATCAAATTTTGATTTTCTTTTGCCCTTCTTCTTCCCCTTGGAGGATTTGTCCGCAGGATTGGCCTGAATGGCATTTACCTCCGCAGTTTTACCAGAATCAGATGAGGTGGGATTGGCAGAGGTATTGTTGGAAGAATTAGCCTTCTGCTTCCCATTCGAATACTTTTTCGAATTTTGAGAGACAGAACCAATGACAACATCCACCGCAGGGGTGGGCGGGGCCTTAGTGGTTCCGGGCCATGGAGCATCAATCAAGATGTCGTAAAGCGTGCCAGACTGTGAATAGACAAGATCCAGGTATTGGGCACGCGCGATGGCTTGCTCCTCAGTCACGCACGCTCCCATCGCGATATCCTGAGCGATTTTATTCACAAAGGAGGTGGTAAACCAATGAGTCAATATCTGATCAGGTATGTGAAACTTGATTAGTCGACGACGGCGCCGCCACTCATGGATGTGATCTGAGATGTGGGTGGCTTTATCCTGCTTCAGGGAAGTCAGGAGGTGCGTCCCGGCTTCATACCGAACCGGTAACTGGAAATGCGTGAGGAAAGCCATGGCTAAAGAGTTGAAATATTGAAAAATTCCACGGGATAGCTCTATGTACCACTTAGCAGCAGCTCCAGTTAAGGTACGCTGGAAGAGGCGTAGGCGAATCGAATCGTCAACCCAAGAGTTAGATGAACACCAAAGGTGATACGTCATCACATGCGCCTGGGGGTCCTCCCCATCTTTCCCCTCAAACTTGGGACAGTCACCTGGTATCTTGGTGGGAACCGGAGACCAATATGGATTATGTAAAATTGGATCATTGGTCAACTTTGAAACGTCCGGCAGTTCCAAGGTAGCCAGGAACGGAAATGGAGGGTTAATTGCCATGCCAGGCCCAGGATGAGGTCCGGTACCCATACTCCACGATGGTTGTGAATATCCTTGCCCCCACGGGTTCTGTCCCGTAGGATTATGACCGTAGGGGGCATAGGTCGTATAACCAGACTGATTTGGATGCTGGTAACCATAGTGTGGGGTTTGATAACCAGGGTACGGACCCTGATTATGCGTTGGCCCCGTATAAGCAGCGTTTGGATTTGGCTGCTAAGTGTAGGTAGAACCGGGTGGAGGAGGATAATACTGAGAGCCTCTGGGGTGGTTATAGTTCGGTTGAGACTGACCATGAGGATAATAACCACCCTGAGGATGAGTAGGCTGCTGAAAAGTGGAACCCTGCGGAGCCTGATACGTAGGGCGCAGCTGCTAATTTGGCTGCGGCATTGAATGAACCGGCTACTATGTAGGGTTGATGGAATGAGCGGGCTGCCCTGAATGAACAGGTTGACCCGACTGAGAGGGCTGACCTGAGTCAACAGGTTGACCCGGGTGCAAAGGTTGACCTGAATGATCAGGCTGACCCGGATAGACAGGTCGTGCCAGTTGCGCAGGTTAACCTGGTTGTAAGTGAGCCCCAGGTTGTACCGGATGGACCGTTTGGCCTGGAGGCGGAACACCGGGTTGTACCGGATGAGCCAGTTGGCCTGGTGGTGGAACAGGACCAGGTATTTTCTGGAAACCGGTTTGACCTGAAGCAGAACCATAGGATGGTCCTGGCTGATATGCGACGTTAGAAACAACAGGATACTGCGGTTGCATCGGTAAAGAAGGCTGGATTTTCCCCCCAGGACCATAGACCGGTCCCGGTTGGTACCCCGGCTGAGGTTGGATAGGTTGACCGGAAGGGCTGTAATACTGTCCTTGTGGACTGTACGATGGTCCTTGCTGGCCCACAGGGTAGCCCTGAATGGGTTGCCCCTGTGGATCATAGAGATAGCCAGGTGGGCCCGCAGGTTGGCCTTGGAAAGGTTGCCCCTGCGGGTTATAAGCCTGGTTGTATGGTAAACCTTGAGCATAAAGATGAGCCTCAGGAGCGGGTAGACGCAAAATCTCCCCGTGCTCGTCATACTGACTAGGGAAAGCATACACGGGAGTACCATCCTGTGCATAGTGCGAAAAGTAAGGTCGGTAGGGTTCCTGGGTGGACGGTCCAGCCTCGGCGTTCGGCTGTTGCAAAGACAACCGATACTCCTCCGGAGAGATGTTCTCCGGTATAGCAGTAGCTAGATAAACATCTTCAGGAGTTGGCCTAGCCCTGGTAGCAGATGCTGAGACAACAGGAGAAGAGGCGGCCACACAGACAGTGGGCCGGACGGGAACAGATGTGACAGGCATCTGAGGAGACACCCCGGGTGTAGTAGCAGCTGGCCTCGAAGCAGGAGATGAAATTCCCATAGAGGCTGCAGCTAAAATGATCTGACCCAAAGATCTGTATCCCTGTGGTAAAGAAGGACTGTTTTTTGACATGTTAGCCAGCTCAGAGTTGTCTCCCTCAAACAATCTATGCGGGAAGAGCTGATATTCTTCATCGGACGTCAAGATTTCCTCACCAGAATCACTCATGGTCGATCCTGCCGTCAAATCACGCAAAAGACGGCGAGGACTAGGAGGAAATACAGCAGCAACAAAGGGCGAACCCGAGGTAAGAGAAAGGAAATCAGCTCCTAATCTCAATTCAGACACAGGGTCTGAAAAGGGCCAATTGAACTCAACTGGTCCTCCAAAGGGTTGCTCAGCGAGAACCGGTCCCCTATCAGGAAACTCAGAAACAACAGGCTGCTGTGGTTTGACAGAGGATTGGGAAGCCTCTGAAGAATCGTCCGTGTAAGGACTACCAGTCGACGAAACCGAAGGTTCCGCCACTGTGGCAAAAGACCGGAGAAAAAGAAGCAAACACACACACGGGCTGAAAACGAGTTAAGGGCACACGATCAAACGGTCAACAAGCAATATCTAAGCGGGCGTGTAATCGTGGGTGATTAATTTTACCACATTGAAAAGTAAGAAACTCTATCATTTCATATTTTAAGAGTCAAGAAACAATAGAAAGATGACTCTATCTCTTTCAGATTTGATACAAGCGTGAAAGGACAAGCGCTCAACGGTCTTTTCAAGTTTAGGGAGTCAGAAAAGACCAAATGACTACTTAGGAAAAAACTAGGCACAAAGGGTGTACCAAATATCCGTGAACTGCCATATACACCTTGGTTTCAGTAATGAAACAGAAATCGACCAAGGACTTTCCGTACGTGCAGGTAGTCTCCCCGAATGCTGTGTTCGGTGTATCACGGGTATAGGGCGGCAGACTCGGCTTCCTGTGGATAAAGGATTGAAAACCTAGAGGGGTCTCCCTTTATATACGCGACGGCACGGGGAGCACAAGTCCGTACTAGCGCTGTCTAAAACCAAACGGCGAGCGACAGCTGCTAGGTTTAAAGACGCCGGAACACGTCTCTAGCCTAGACCTCTAAAAATGTTTCGTTAAGTTCCAATGTTGCCTTAGGTTAATTGAATAGATTTTAAAGTTGATCTTCGATTAAGTTTCAGTTTTCAGTCCCTATCGTATGTAGTGTCTTAAAAAACTCCTAAATGCAAAGCTACATGCCATAGTCCAACATTTCGTTCGATGAAAACTAATTAAAGAAGAGTTGAGAGCTTTTACACAAATGAAATGAACGGAAGACAACAATGAGATCTCTAATGCAACTAATGAAATTGAAAACTTTTCATTTAGATCACTAATCACTAGCAAAATCGAAAAGATCACAATTTGCACTAATTCAACCAAAAGCACAAGAGATTTTTTTTTTCAATTTTCAATGTTTGATAGCTAATATGCACTAAACAATCTTGAAAACAAACGGAACAACTTGAGAAACGATATTCGATAGAGAAAAACAAAAAAAAATCACTCAACAATGCAAGCAATCAAATCCCAAATCGACCAAAGTCTCTCAAAACCAAGAAAAGACTCAAAAGGCTCCAATGGGCTGTGTGATCTAGGCCCAATGCAAGACCAAACGAAATTCGAATGAAGGAATGAACAATCACCCAAAAATCGCAACAAAACAATGAAAAACTACTAAGAGGATGTGGAGAATCAATCAGAAAGTTGACCGGACAAACCAAACACCAAAATTCCCAAGGAGGGCTCGATACACTAGGCCACTAGATGCCCTAGGGCTCAAAACGTGAAATCGATAGATAAAAGCAAACAACCAAAGGACAGAGGTGAATTATCAGTCAAACAGGACTCCAACACACTTAGGTAGTTGGAAAATCAAGAAGAAAAACACTGACCAAACTCATAGAGCTCAAAAATGAAGAAACTCAAAAACCTTACAGGAGTGGCGCGACTGTAAGGATGAAACTGGCGCCAGAAAGCAATTGGCGCAGGCTAAACAAAAGCAACATGCGCCAATTGGCGCGACTGTCGAGCTAAAAAGCGCGCCAGTCGAGTTTCTCAGCCAAAAAAGAAAAAGAACTACTCCAGAAGCAGATCAATGCATACTAAGCAAACCAAGAAGTAAACAACAGCAAAAGAACCCAACCCAGAAGGCTCATCAAGCAAGGAAAAACATAAAATAATCAAAACGAGACAATGAAATCTAGACGATCCCCAGCGGAGTCGCCAAATTGTTGAGGAGGTAAATCCCCTCTACGGACAGAGGCAATCCCTACTAGCCCAGCAGGGGTCTAGCAACAATCATAAATGTTACGACGCAAGTTCCTAGTTACAAATGAAAGACTAGGGATAGAAGCCTACCTGGATTCCAACGCTATGATCTGAAGAAGAGAGCATTCCCGTTCCTTAGCCTCGGCAGATCACGATCCTCCAACGATCTCCGTGGGTGGACACCTGCACATGCAAGAAACAAACAGATACAAGCATAAAATCCGGCATACGTAACTCAATATCAGTCAGAAAGGATACTACTCATATTAACATCATTGAAAACAGAGTGGAACCATAATCGTAATCATTCATTAAATAACGATCGAAAGATATTACAACCAAAGTTCTGACGTCGTGGTCTCCTTCGGATGGGTCTCCAGTCATTCACGTCTCGCAAAGCTCGCCAGGGAAAGGGAAAACCTCTCCTGAGTCTCTCGACAATAGTCTCCTTACTTGAGTCGACCTTAAGGGAGGAAAGAGGGCTCTTACAGCACAAAGGCTCTTGGGAATTTGGAGATTCAAAGCTTAGGCACTTCAAGACTAGCTTGCCATGGAATTGAGCAGGCTTTTATAGATGGGGAAGGAGGGAGTTGGGATCCCTATTTTTGTGGGATTGGCCCTATCAACAAGGAAGGTTCCCTGGGAGGTGGCAAAACCACTTCCCTTCCATAGAACTTCCGCAGCCAAACCTCCCAACTCAAGATAGGCAATGGTTTCTGAGTTTGTTGGAACTCAACTTCCGCCATCTTTATTTAAAAAACATTCCTCAAATTGGGTGGCACGATTACTGCTCTGGGACAGAGCGCCAGTTGGCGCGACCTCTTTGCAGGATTTTCCCCATTGGCGCGAGTGATGAACTGTCTGCCCACGCCAATGCAAAAAGGGATGTTTTTCATGATTTTTGCAAGGATATGTCTTTAGGGCAAATGAAGCTCATGCTTAGAGGAATGCATTGATGATGTTTTCAGGGCATGACAATGTTCACAGGTCACAAAATGGGTCCTCCATTGTGCGGGACGGGGAATGGTAGGGACAGTGACAAATTACTGTGTAACAGTACTCAACTAGCTCATAGCTCATCTTATCATCCTCAATCTTATGGGAAAAATAAGACAGTGAACAAATGTTTGGAAGGATATCTTTGTTGTTTTGTATATGATAAACAAACACAATGGATCAAGTGGTTACCTCTGGTTGAATGGTGGTATAACACTTCCTTCCATACTGCAGTAAAAATGACCCCATTTATGGCACTTTATGGATATCATCCACCATCCATCACATCATCTTTAAGAGAAAATTATAAGATTTAAGCAGTGGAAGATCACATCGAGCATCAACAACAAGTTCTCCAACTCTTAAAGGATAACCTAAATTTGGCACAAAATCGAATGAAACTACAGGCAGATCAACATCGCAGCGAGAGAAGTTTTGATGTAGGAGAATGGGTATTTTTACGGCTACAACCATACAAACAAATGTCCCTCAAGCAAGCTAACAAGGATAATAAATTATCGCCAAAGTACTATGGTCCTTACATGGTGTTGCAAAAGATTGGTACTATCGCATAGAAATTGGAGCTTCCTACTTCTTCTTGAGTGCATCCCACTTTCCATGTTTCATGCTTAAAGAAGGTTATAAGTGAAAAACTTCCAATTCAAACTATATTTCTAGAACTTGATGAGGAAGGAAAAATCATATTGGAACCTGAAGCAGTCACAGGAACAAGAACTCAATAGCTACGAAATCTACCAATTTCATAGTATCTCATCAAGTGGAAGAACTTACCCACTGAAGATTCTACATGGGAGGATGATAATTTTATACAGAAGAATCTGGAGCTACTCAAGCATTGAGGACAACACTTTTTTGAAGGAGAGGGGCATGTTAGGTCCTTATATTACTAGTGCAGTCACTTATTGTTGTTAGTGTAGCCCCCTTATTGTTATTGTTGTACCCTTGTAACCCCCATATTGTTATTATTGTGCCCTTAAATTATTATTGTTAGGTCGACTAGGGTTATATTGTGACCCCATGGACTCCTATATATAGAAAGGTGGTTTTTTCATTTGGATCATCCAAGAATTGTTCAATGTAAAGGAGTTTTCCCCCTCGAAGTGGCTGATTTCTAAGGCATTGATCTCTCTTTTCTTCTATTTTTGTAGCTGGTTTCATAACACAATTTCCTTTTCTAATTCATGTCTCAATGAGACTATGTTATTATATAGTCTCTCATAATAGGATTCTCTCTTATTTAACTTATTTTTCAACATATTGTTCAGTTTTTTTACTTCTCCTTCTTGAGCATTTAGATCAATAATTGTTTTTCACAACTCTTCATTATAAAACTTGTTTTTGTAGCTGCTCCTTTTGCTTTTGGTTTGCCTATGCAAGCTCCTTGATATATTATAAATAAGATATGAGTTTATTTCAGAGGTAGACGCTTTCATCTAGACCCTTTTTTTACCTATTAGAACAACTAGAAAATTCACAACCAAGTTCGTGATTCCTTTCTGAATCTATGGAATCCTCCATGGACCTAAGAAGTATTCCTTATTCATCATTGTAATAAATTCTCTTATTTTCTTCTTCTGATGAATTATCATGATACCTTTTCTCATTGATCATTCCTTCCTCTTCTTGAGAGGTATCCTCATCTGCTATTGATATGAAAGTAGGTATTTAGTCACAACTATTAGCTGTGTATCTATCTCTATATTCATAGGATGCACATGAACATATATAGAATAAATGACCTATTTCCTTACATTTATGGCAAAAAAATAACTTACCTTCTAAACTACATGGCCTCTCATCTAATTCTTCTTCATCTTTGGAGCGATGAACAAAAACTTGCACATTGTGAGGAAGATATTCAATATCCTGAGCATATTTCCTCTAGGATGCTTTCTTCTTACTCTTCCTTATTTTCTTCTCTTTATCTCTAGTATTAGGGCTTCTTGCAAGATGATATTCTTTAAGATTTGATTCACTGCAACAGAAGAAAGGTTCTTAAACCTTCTCTTGAGACTTGTGACCTTCTACCCCATATATACATAGGAGCTTAGCCGATATTTCTTTCATTGTATCACATTGTCGCACTTTATCTTGGTCTGGACCTGATTGTCCCTTCAAGAAAAATTTCCTTGCTTCACTATCATAGTCATTAATCACTCCATACTCTATGGATAACCATATATCTAAATCAAGAGCCATTAGATATGTATCCATTCTAAATTTCTAGAGCACATACTATGACCCATTCAAAAATGGTACTCCTTCTTGTGTTATCCAATCCTGATTAGCCATTTTTATTTTTGATCTACCTTGAAGTGGTTAATTTGTTCCCGAAGGAACCTATTCTAATACCAATAGTTAGAGACAAGATTAATACTGGGATGCGGGTGAATAAATATTAAGTCTAATTTAAACACTTATTTCCAGTTTACAATTTCAATTACTTGCTAATCATCATGTCAGCAACCAACGACATATTATGAAAAAAAAAAATTAAAACATCACAACAACACCATGAGAAACATACAATACACATGAACATAAAGATTTAATGTGGAAACCCATAAAGGGAGAAAAGAAAAAATCTTGTTTTGTTATGATTTGAATCTAATGCCACCACTCAGATTACATAATGATTAATGATCACCAACTCACAGGAAGCACCAATTCCCTTATGTGTGCTTCTAGAACCCACTAGCAAGAAGCACCAACTCCCTCTTTGTAGACACCTAATCAACTTACAAGAAGCATAAACTCCTTGAGTTTGCAAGCACCCACTTGTGAGAGGTACCAATACCAAAAAAATTTTTTTGACACCCACTTAGACGGAATCACCGACTTTATTTTTTGCAGGAACCAACCTGCTGACCATAAGTGATCAGGAGTTCATGAATTTTTCTCAAAATTGAAATTTCTCGAAAGTTTACCCATCCTGAGCGCTTGGGTAGATCTCGTTGTTCTGATTAAGGCGTCATGAACAGTTCAAAAAACCGATTTCGTATGAGGGAGATATCGTGTTCTGATTGATTTCCCAAACAACTAAAATTGTGACAAGTTTGACTGGGATGCCTAGTCAGAATGCAGGTGTACAGTCAGCAAAAAGGGGAATATTCTTGAGAATATTCCATTCTCCAAACCAGTGAGATCTTTCTACTTGGCACATTCTGGATCGTTTGATGTGTTTGTATGTATGTTGATGGGCCTATGGTTGGGTGACATGTGGCCAGCCTTGAGGCTACCACGTGTCCCCTATTTGTTTGACCAAAATTTTGTTAGGTTTGGGGGTTCAACCGCATGACCTCCAGTGCGCATGAAACATTCTACACCATCTCCTCTATGCATGTGGTTCTTACCCCATTAGTGTGTTGTATGTATTTATGTTTTAAACTAAAGGTAAATGGGGGGGGTGACACCGACGACCCCGTTTACATTAGTCACATGCCACATTTATAAAACTGTGAAATTTTTTGCAGTCTGATTGTTTTGAAACCGTAACACTCAGTGGTGTTAACAATTCAAACTTATCACATGTGCATTCACCGTGATTTAAGCCTACGGTTAGGCTCGGTGGTTGGCCTAACCGAGGGGTTTGGGGGTCGGCATGGGTCCACCCCCTCCCCCTTAACCATAAAATTTAATACAATGGTTAGTTGATTGGCAGGAATTTAGTGCACCCACTAAAATTCAAATATTATGCCATTTTAACTGCAATTAACTGCAATCCTCCATTTTTAGTGGAGGTTTTGTAGGAGACATTGGGAAAAATCCTAGCCAAGTCAATTTTCGACCAATTTGGGTGAAACAAGAGGCTACCTAGACTAATTTGAGCATTCTGGAGCCATTGGTGTAGATTAAAAAACCATTTGAGGCTTGTAAACACATGTATTTGCAAAATTTTGAGCATAATGAAAGATGGACATGTCATTGGGAGCTGGACCAGCAGATGTAGCCCAGGAGGGGTGAACTACTTCATCATGCATGTTGTGTAAATCTTATGTGTGGTTTATTTCTATGTTATACACTATTGTTTAGTGTTATTTAGGCTTATTTACATGCTTAAAATTTACAATTTCATCTACATTTCACGATTAAATTCCTCAATCCTTAAGCAAAATGGAGACAAATATGTACATGTTTTGTAACTGGAAAGAAACTTAGCACATCAAACTAATACAGTCCTTTCATATCAGGTTGGTATCAGAGCTAGATTTTATTCTCTGGTGTTGTTGTGTGCAAATATTTGTTTAATTGTTTGCAAGTTTTCACATGCTTACTAGGCTCAAGCTCAAGAGAGGAGAAGGCAAATTGGTGGAAGCAAGAAGGTATCAAAGTGAGCCACAAAAAAGGAGGGAAATATTTCCACATTCTCCACCACCTATTTCACCTCCTAAATAAGCAGAAATAGCATTATGCATGCCTCCAGAGGAAGGATAAATACATGAAGAAATGGATCCCAAAGAAGAAGAAAGGGTGTTCAATAAATAATTCCTTGACATGACTGAGATGGTGAGAATCCTTTATCAAGAAAGGAATGAGAAACTAGAAGGAGAAGGATCCAAACTTCACAAGGAAGGACATGGATCATCAGGAGGTCAAAATGATGAAGATAAATCAAAGAAGGGCAATGGAGGAAATGGAGGCAGTGGAAAGTCACCATCCTCACCCTCATCATCATCATCCTCTACCTCATCTTCAGTACATCAGCCACACAATTCTAAGAACACTGGTAAAAGTTCTTTTCTAAAACTTGATGTTAAGTTTGAATTGCCAATTTTTAATGGTGGAGTCAATTCAGAAAATCTTGATAATTTGATTAGGCAATTGGAGGTCTATTTGAGAATTCAGAACCTTAATGATGATGATACCAAAATCCAATTAGCTTCATTTAGAATGGAAGGTGCATCACTTGTTTGGTGGGAAGCTAAGACAAAGTAGGAGATCAAGAAGCATGGTAAGATTATCCTATCATGGACTGATTTCATTACTGCAATAAAACAACCATTTTATCCATTAGCTCATATGAAGAAAGCCATAATGAACTGGAAAAACTTTATACAATTGAAAGGACAGAATGTGCAAGTTTACACCCAAGAATTTAGGAGAAGAGCTCTCTTATTAAGGGTATATTTCCATAGCCAAGATACTTTGCTCAAGTATGTAGGAGGCTTACATAGCTACCTAATACATACTATTCTCATGTTTAACCCAACAAGTCTAGATGAGGTATGTGTTCAAGCCACACATCTAGAAGCTAGAGGGAAAAACATTTCTGATGAGGGTAGAAACAAACCTTTTAAGGGGAAAAACAAAGAGAAGACCTCAAAAGGTAAGGGAAAAAAGAATTCATCTGTCAAGAAAGAGCGAGAAAAAGTGGTCTGTAAACATTGTTCAAAAGAAATCCATGATGAAAATCATTGTTAGAAATTACATCCTGAAAAGAGGCCCAAACATCAGAACAACAAAGGGAAACAGAAAAATGCAGCTACAACTCAAAATGATTTAGGAGAGGATTCAGGTGATGAATCTAAAATTACAGCCATGGGATTGAAGAACATGAAGGGGAGAGAAATTGAAACTAAACCCATTACTAGTACATCAAAATGTCACATACAAGCTCCAAATGTAGAAGAGAGAATTGAATAGTTCCATGTGAGGGTCATATCCAAACATACCAAGATTGACACATTGTTTGATAGTGGGTCACAAGAAAACTTAATCTTGGAAGACTTGGTCAAGAAACTTAATCTTGAGACCATTCCACATCCAAAACCATATTCACTTGGGTGGATTTATAAGGAAGCAAATTTACAGGTTTCAAAAAGTGCATATTGTGGTTTGCAATAATTGCACATTTTGTTGACACAGTTGAATTAGATGTGGTTCCACTTGATATTACAGGTATTGTGTTGGGAAGTCCTTACTTTTATGACAAGAAAGCGATCTTCCATTTCCATGAGAAAAATTACCATTTATTCAAATATGGCAAGGAGTACATTGTTAGAGCACATTGCAAGAAGACAAATATTGTTATGGTAAATGTCGGACAGGTAAAGAGGCTGGTAAATTCAAGTAAGAATGTTGTTCTTATAACAATTAATCCTAAAGCTGATGTTAATCATGAATCATTTGAGGATTGTGATCCTAAGTTGAAATCATATTTATATTATGTATTTGATGCACAACATGAGATGTTTCAGGAGCCAACAGGATTGCCTCCAAAAAGGGAGATTCAACATGAGATTCAGTTGCAGCAAGATTTTCCTCTTCCAAGCATCGGCATGTATCGCATGTCGATAATGGAGAATGCTGAAATAAAGAGGAAAATAAAGGACATGTTGGACAAGGGACTCATAAGGCCAAGCACTTCGCCATGCAATTCACCCATAGTCTTGATTCCGAAGAAAGATGGAACTTGGCACATGTGTGTAGACTTAAGAGATTTGAACAAGATAACAGTAAAGAATTGATACCCACTCCCAAGGATAGGTGATTTGCTTGATCAGATGAAAGAAGCAAAGTTTTCACTAAGTTATATTTACGAAGTGAAAATCATCAAGTAAGAATTGCAGAAAGTGATATATGGAAGACTGCATTCAAAACCAAACAAGGACTCTTTGAGTGGTTGGTTATGCCATTTGGTTTGTGTAATGCACCAGAAACTTTCATGCGTGTTATGGATAATGTTTTGTGTCCATTTCTTGATGAATTTGTGATTGTGTATTTAGATGATATACTAATTTTCAGCAGAACAAGAGAAGAACATGTCTTGCATGTGAATAGGGTGCTTGATGTTTTGAAGAAAGAGAAATTGTTTCTTAAGACATCAAAGTGTGAGTTTGGAAAGACTTCTTTGGTTTATTTGGGACACATTATAGGAGGAGGCAAGTTGAGAATTGATCCTTCTAAAGTGGAAGCCATTGTGAATTGTCCCACTCCCAAAATAGTAACCGAGGTAAGAATTTTATTAAGTGCAGCTCAGTATTGGAGAAAGTTTATTGCTAAATTTTCTGCCATAGAAGCTCCACTGCATGCAGTTACAAGCGTGAAGAAAGGCTTCCAATGGGGAGGAAAACAATAGCAAGCTTTTGAAGCTTTAAAATACAAGATCAGTTCAGCTCCAATCCTTGCATTACCGAATTTGAGACAGCCATTCAAGATACAAAACGATGCTAGTGATTATGCCATGGGCACAGTACTTTTGCAGCATGGTAAGCCTATCGCTTTTCATTATGAAACATTCGATGGTGTTGTAACTAATTATCCTACATATGAAAAAGAGTTGTATGTGTTGGTACAAAGCATCAAGAAGTGGAAACACTACTTGATGGGTAAAGAGATGATTATACATACCATTCACCAACCATTACAGTACTTGCAGTCGCAAACAAAATTACAGCGATCACGACATTTCAGGTGGATGGGATTTCTTCAACAGTTTCACTTGGTTATAAGGTACAAGAAAGGTATTTTAAATAAAGTTGCTGATATGCTTTCAAGACCAATCATAAGTGCTTCTAATTTACTTTAAAATTATTCTATTGTACATGAGAATTACATAGAACAATATGCACATGATGTTGATTTTCAAGATGTGTATGCTAGTTTGAGTGAAGGGAATCAAGTTGAGGAAAATGATTATCACATGCATAACAATTTGTTGTTTCATTTTGGCAAGTTGTTTATACCACAAGGAGAGAGGTTAAGTGTCATGAGAGAGGCTCATTTGTCTCTTATTGCTAGACACTTTGGGGTAAGAAAAAAAGTGGTGCATTTATAGAGGTATTTCTATTAGCCTCGCATGATAGATAATGTGTCGTGTTTTATAAGAGGTTTTTCTATATGTGCAACAAGCAAGCCTAGCAATAGGAAGCTTGGGTTGTACACGCCACTATCGGTACCATCAAGGCCATGGGAGAGTGTCTCCATGGACTTTGTTGGAGGTCTACCTATGTCAAGAAAACAACATGATTATCTTTATGTAGTTGTGGATATATTCAGTAAAATGTGTATAATTATTCCATGTAAGAAAACCATAACTACTGAACAAACTGCTGAACTTTATTTTCAATATGTATGGGTTCATTATGGATTGCCAACTTCTATTGTTAGTGACAGGGGTTCCAGGTTCATTAGGAATTTTTGGTCCAATCTTTGGAAGATGATGGACACAAATTTTAAAAAGAGTACTTCTTTTCATTCGCAAACTGATGGCCAAACTGAGGTGGTGAACATAACCATTGTGCATCTAATGAGAGGATATTGCAGGAAACATCCCAAGTTGTGGGATGAAAAACTGCATTACATTCAACATGCTTACAACCGGGAAAAGCACTCTTCTACAAATACATCACCTTTTGAAGCATGCTTTGGGTATTTGCCTAAATCGCCATTAGAATTCATCTTTGAGATGGATGTTGCAATTTATGGGAATAGTGATATTGAAAAGTCTTGAAATTTCATTGAGAAAATTCAGATTATTCATCAACAAGTTCAAGAACAACTTTAGAAGAGTCAACACAAATACAAGGAGAGGCATGACAAACATAGAGTTGATCACAAGTTTCAATAAGGAGATGAGGTATGGTTGCACATAAGTAAAGAAACAATGCAAGGAGAAGGTAAAAAGCTCAAACCCGTTTGCTATGGTCCATTCAAGATCATAAAGCAAGTTGGTAGCAATGCATTTCAACTTGACTTGCCTTCATATATGAAAATGTATTTAGTTGTTAATGTTGAAAACTTACGTTTGTATGAGCCACCTTTGATCGATGATCAAGGAAGTGATGTTAAACTTCCTTCTATTGAAGATTTTTTGCCAAAATTTCTGGATGAGCTCAAATAAGATACAACTCTTGACAGGAGGACAAGAGCATCTAGAGAGGAAGTGTTGACTACCTTCGAGTTGGGATCAAAGGCAGTAAGCAAGCAAGGCAAAGTGGATGGAATTTGAAAGGTGAGGGAGTTGTACCCTCACATACTAAATAGGTAATCAAGTCTTTTGGGGTTCAAAAGCTTCCCAATGGGGAGGTGTGATTAGGAGTTCATGAATTTTGTTCAAAATTGAAAGTGCTCAAAATTGTTTTGAACCTGAGCGGCTGGGTAGATCTTATTGTTCTAATTCCAGCGCCCTGAACGGTTCGAAAAACCGATGTTGTATGAGGGAGATATCGCGTTCTAATCAATTTCCCAAACAACTAAAATTGTGACAGGTTTGACTGGGATGCCCAGTCAGCATGTAGGTGTACAATCAGCAAAAGGGGGAATATTCTTGAGAATATTTCGTTCTCCAAGCCAATGATATCTTGCCACATGGCGCATTCTGGATCGTTTGATGTGTTTGTATGTATGTTGATGGGCCTATGGTTGGGTGACACATGGCCAACCCTAAGGCTTCCATGTGCCCCCTGCTTGTTTGACCAAAATTTTGTTAGATCCAGGGGTTCAACCTCGTGACCTCCGGTGTGCCCGCAATGTTATATACCATCTCCACTACGCATGTGGTTCTTATCCCATTAGTGCGTCGTATGTATTCATGTTTTAAACTAAAGGTATATGGGGGTGGGGAACGCTGGTGATCCCAACCCACCGACGGCCCCATTTACATTGGTCACATGCCACATTTATAAACCTGCGACATTTGTTGCGGTCCAGCAGTTTTGAAACTGTAGCACTCGATGGTGTTAACACTTCAAACTTATCACATGTGCATTCACCGCGAATTAAGCCTACGGTTGGGCTCGGAGGTTGGCCTAACTGTGGGGTTTGGGAGTCGGCATGTGGCCACCCCCTCCCCCTTAACCACAAAATTTAATACGACGGTTAGTTGATTGGCGAGAATTTAGCGCGCCCACTAAAATTTTGGGATTATGCCATTTTAACTACAGTTAACTGCAGTCCTCCATTTTTAGTGGAGGTTTTGTAGGAGACATTGGGAAAAAGCCTAGGCAGGTCAATTTTCGACCAATTTGGGTGAAACAAGAGTCTACCTAGACTAATTTGAGATTATAGAGCCATTGATGCAGAGAAAGCAACCATTGGAGGCTTGTAAACACATGTATTTGCAAAATTTTGAGCATAATGAAAGATGGACATGCCATTGGGAGCTGGACTAGCAGATGTACCCCAAGAGGGGTGAACTGCTTCATCATGACTGTTGTGTAAATATTATGTGTGGTTTTATTTCTCTATTATACATTGTTGTTTAGTGTTATTTAGGCTTATTTACGTGCTTAAAATTCACAATTTCATCTATATTTCATGCTTAAATTCCTCAATCCTTAAGCAAACAAATGGAGACAAATATGTACATGTTTTGTAACAGAAAAGACACTTAGCACATTAAACTAATACAATCCTTTCAAATCAATAAGGAATTTATTTCTCTCTGCTTTGGATCCCACTCAGCTTGATTTCAATGCTTTCTATGCTCTACTCTTTTTTTTTCATACACACCTCTACCCACACTCAACCCTCTGTTCTCTTCATAGACACACAAAACAACACTCTCTTTTGTTCTCTTCTCTTCTCTTAAAAAAGCACATACAACACTCAACCTTCTCTTTCAATTTGCATGAAAAAACACTCAAGCTTCTTTTCTTAATAGGCTCTCTCAGCCTCACTTTGAAACTCTCTCTCATAATTATCCTCAGACCCAACACTGCTGCATTCCCAATCTCTCTCTACACACCAATGTTTTATTCCTCTGTTACACAAGGCTTAATGAGTCTCTTCAACACAACACATAGAGATCATATATGACTTCCATTTACTTCTGCATGGTTTGAGGAAGTACTTAGGTACAAATCACCATTTCTCTTATCTGTCTTATTTCTTAGTCATTGCAGCTAAATTAATCAGAGAATGGGATTCGGTATGGTTTTCCATGTTGAGAATTGAATTCCATTACAACCTGCACATCTCCAGGAGTGCCTACATTAATTCATTACCCAAATTTGAGTATGGGTAGCATTAAATTCCTTGCATCTCAAGGGGTAATTTCTCTAACACTGCAATAAACTTACAAGATTTCCCATGCCGGCATGTTATCCACTCTTGCAGTAATCACTCCTTTCCCATATTCCTGTCAGACACATAAAAATGAGAAAATTTTCTATAATAAACTACTCGACGAGGGAAAAATCCTAACTGAGGCCATCAACATCATCTACCTTATCCACTCCTGTATTAGTTTATGCTACCATCTCTTTTCAAGTTATGGATTTGGCACTCGACTGCGTTTCTGGAGTTATGGAAACTTGATCCCCATTTTCCAAGATAGATTTGTACATCTAACTTTGGCCCCTTTCACAAAAGCAATTGTTGTCCCTCCCGGGCTTTTTCAAAGAAGCCATTAATCACTCAACCCTTGTGCATGAGACTTGGTTCCATGACCATAGATAAAAAACTAGAGGTGCTTTCCATATGCCTTGGTTCCATATGTGTGAGGGAAAAGAACAAATATTTATCATGGTACCACACCATTCCAACATCCCCTTAAATTACCTTCCTCTAGCAGATTGGGCCGCGATTTTATTTTCT
Source organism: Pinus albicaulis (assembly GCA_034641835.2). NCBI lineage: Eukaryota > Viridiplantae > Streptophyta > Pinopsida > Pinales > Pinaceae > Pinus > Pinus albicaulis. Next base: position 458,580,152 of record CM076581.1, read on the forward strand.
TTTTCTAGTGCTGGGAAACTTCCTATTCCTTGGTTCTTGCCTCTTGGTACCATAGAACATTATACCTCCTTGTGCCATACCAGGGAAAGAACTTCCCAACAGATGACAGTGATGGTGAGAATTCTCGTCTCTTGGGGTTTGTCTCTCAGAGGTATTCCATAGTATCTCCTCCTTAAGCCATCTCGGGGTACAATTTTTACATTAAGTGCTTGTTGTATGCACTTTTCCTCTTGAGCTTGAAACTTGTCCAAAATTCCATAACACGAGAGAAGTCCACCAAACAAAACACCCTCACATATATTTCAAGGATTATCCACATCATCTACTAATGCCACTGCTTCCACGTGTCATCCATATATGGTTGATTCGACCACCTGAAAATTCCAAATTTGCATGCCACGTGTCATGGTCTTGGATTTCCACATCATCATTGTTGATGTATTACTGATGTCAACATGCCATGTCACCTACTACTTATAATCCACGTCATCTCTGTCAACAAATATGGTTTTGCCATTTGTCATTCTGACATTGGTCCATGGTGTCAACTTTGTTGCCACATCACCTACCTACTCATCATCAATGGCCAATGGGGGAATACCATGTGTCATGTTTCCACTTGTTTCCTATACGAAAGAGGTGTCTCAAGCTTGTGTTTTTCGACTGTTTTCTTTGTTAATTAAAAAAGGCATGGGGCGAGATTTTTAACTTTAAAGCCATTCTCTGTAATTTTCCAACTTTCTCTCTGTATGTGTCTCTTAAGTTGTTAATCTCAACCTGCTCCACTGCATATCATAACACCATCCACTAGTCCCAAGGCGGGACATGAATTATTTATGGTAGTTGTTGGGAATTGCCCCATCCCTCAGTTTCTATCTCTTGGCTCACTCCACTTTCATGAATTAACTCCTCCCACCTGTCCCAGGGTGGGACATGAATATACAAGCAAGTAACGAGATCTATTCATGTTTCTCGGGTTTTGTTTGTCTCAGGACTGTGAGACCTTTACATATAATGCTCTGATAATAAAAGGACTAGGGAACGATGATTTGTCACTTGTTGGGATCAAAACCCTAACTCCCATCATGATTTATTATGTTGTTTTGTGTTTATCCCTCTTGAGCTTAGAATTCCATTAACAAAGGAATTTTCTAGCAAACACAAGGTTTTGTGGAATCTTTAGGCCCAAAACCCTACCTAAACTTCAAACTGCAATATCTTTTATCCCTTGGGAGATTTTCAGGATGCCAATGCCGTTGGAAAGGTATTTCTGAGGCCTATTCAACTATTCCATTTTCAGGAGCATCTAGACACCTTTCTTAAGGAAAAAAAGTTCCTGCAAAGCCTACGCAATCCAACCATTAAAGTTATAATATTTTTCAGCTTCATCATTTAACCTCCTACTATGATGGTTCTTCATTAAAGATTACAACTACTGGAACCCTCCCCCTGATCTTGACACTACTTAACAAGCTCCAACTCCTTTTGAGCTAAGCAAGGAAATACACTCAACTACAATAACATGTATGTTCAATCAATACCTCATAATCATGTCAACACTCTCCTTGACATAATCATCTCATCCATGCATTGAGGCTGACATCACTACACTTAGGTTGACATCGATGCTAACACAACAATGCCAACTTCCAACCTAGTAATGGCAACATTTTGGTGTTTGAGTAAAGGGCCATTTTAAAAATTGCATTTACAAATACCTAAATATTGCAGTGTTCAAAGGTTGAAGTTAATGGAAGAAGATGAAGAATGAGAGAGACTCGACAAACATAATGCACACAAACAATAATATGAGAAAGAAAAATACAATTTAAGAAATATGTTGTTTATTAGAGTTATTCTTACTTATATTGATCTAAATTTCATTTACTTGAACACTTGTATTAGATTAATAACACATTTGATAACTTTGATAACTTTACATTATTAATTGAATTGATAAACTATATTATTAGAAAAATTTGAGCATATCCAATAAAATTAATAAATATGAAGAAATACCCGTTTAAAAAAACAATCACCATAAACCATGTTTATATGAATTAAAACATTGTTATTAATGTAATAACACATTATTAATTAAATAGATAAAATATATCATAAAATAATTTTGAGTATATCAAATAAAGTTAATAAATATTAAAAAGTATTGGTGTTAAAAACAATCCCCATAAACCATGTTTATACGAATTAAAACACTCATATTAATGTAATAATGCATTTATAATTTTTTTTAAATAGTTTAATACTCCATAAAAATTCCAAAAAAAAGACAAAATCCTAGGATGAAGGGGAAAATTACTATGGTCATCGCGAATAATGACATAATAGTTTTAGCATTGCCAGTGATGTTATCGAAGCTGGCTGGTGGAGACATTTCAATGATGGTCACTTTCGCGTATTAAAAAAGTAATGGGATTTGGGGATTCGAAAAAATAAAATGTCGGGGATAAGATGTGACCATTTTGAAATGAGTAAATAATTAGTTTTACTTTTGCAGATTGATATTGATATGCAATAGTTATATGAATTTACAAAACATATACAATATTCTTGATCATTTTATAAACTGAATTTTACATATATAATATACTCGATCATCTTATAAACTGAATTTTTAAGAATTGAGAAATGGCTTCGAATTATAGTAAATTATTTTACAATGATAAATTATTTATCATAACCATAATTCTTTATTATAGTAAATTATTTTACAATGATAAATTATTTATCATAACCATAATTCTTTATTATGACAAGAATATTGCATTAAAACAACCTCTATCTCCCGTGAAAATGATTTAGTAAAATTTATAATTAGTTGATATAATAATAATTAAGTGACGTTGATATGTGGGACCTTTTTTAATTTAAAGTGGGAAATTTTACATAGAATAATTAAGTGACGTTGATATGTGGGACTTTTTTAATAATTAATTGATATAATAGTTAAGTGAGATTGATGTGTGAGGCATATTCTATTTAAAGTGAGAAATTTTACAAGTTTGCATAAAGTACAATAATGCGCATAATTCGTACCCATTTACTTAGACATTATTGTATGATGGAATATTGTATACATTATTATATGATATGGAATGGCATCTGTTTGTGAAACTTATTTTAAAGTTGGATAATTAACATATACCGTGAAATAAAGTAGGCATAATGGTATCGTGTGGTACTCATACACATGAGTGACGCCCATTTCCTCTAATAAAATATGCTTTCAAGTTTGGATAAAACTTATTTTATTTTAAAGTGGGATGTCCTTTATATCATTGAATTATATTTGATACAAAATATAACAATATGTAAGTTATAATTATAATAATATTTATATTTAAGGAGTAAATATTTTAAATATTGATTTATTATTTATAAATATATAAAAATATTATAGTTATTAAAATAATATTGAATTAAAGTTTTAAGGTTAATTAGATTATAAAGATTATGCGGTTATTCTGTAAATTTTACTAATTAAAAAAATGAGTTAAACTCATTAAAATTAAAATAAATTATAGTTAAAGGTCCCTTTTTATTAGAAAAATTTACTATAAATTTATATACTATCGTTTATAGATAAATAACTTGTTTTATTGATTTATTTTTATCGTTACTCTTCTCAAGGTTTTAAACAATTTTGATTTGTAAATATTAAAAAAGAAAAGAAAACCATTATTGATTTGTAAACATTAAAAAAGAAAAGAAAACAATATATCCATTTTACTAAATGTAATTATAGTTTAAGGGGTTAGTTCATTAAGTGGGAGGTGTAGGAAGCAATAAATATGAGGGGTGTATAAACGCTTATGGATATTGGTGACACTATTGAGGTTGTCACTAAAATTACCATGGAAGAGAGAGTGGGTAGTGGCTAGGTTGGGTGTGTAACATGGTTAGTGTAAGTGATAGGTAGAAGAATAGTGTGGTTGGTGTAATGACGATTATGTACGGGTTGAGTAGTTATGTTAGGGTTTGCTTTTTGTTAATTTGGTAGATCAGGGACAAATTCTTTCCTTTGGACAACCTTCCTCATCAAGAAAGACCACTCCTACCCCTTGGAATAATTTAATTTGGTTGAGGAAAAATATATTTTTATTACGGAAACCCACATGTGCACAAAAGGATAGGTCGGCCTAAAAGAAAAATTGGACACCCTTGGAAACCTATAAATACAAGTCAAGTGAACCTAATTTGGACATCATCATCAAAAATCTTCTTCTTCTCTCTTCTTTGATTTGGTTCGGACATGTCTGAAGTTGATTTGCAGAGATTGGTTCACATAGGTCAGAATTACAAGTTCTGAGCTAGCATTTGCGGATTAGGGTTTTGGTTTGTAGCTGTAGGGTTGGAACATGGAAATTTTAGATGTAGTCTCTTATTTCTCATTACATTTATTGTTCTATCTACAATTGCTTTTGATAATTGAAAGGTTTATTTTTTTTAAAAGATTGCTAATTGAGATAAGAATTGGGCTAAAGTGATTGTAGTAGCATAAAACAACACAAAATTAACTTGTAATCAGAGCTAAGGTGAAGAGAAAAGCCCAAGGAGACAAGAGAGAAGAGAAATCATCTTTGAAAGATGTTGAAAATGCAGCAAGATGATGGAGCTTAGTGAAATGAAGTCGCCTTCACTAAGTGGGCCCGCAGGCAAATTCTAGCGCAAAGTCTATTTTTAGACTATGTCTATTTTTAGACATATGGAGCATGGTCCAGGGGTTGCAGTATGTTATTATTGGAGTATTGGTCATGTTGGTAAAAATAGATGGACCTCTATTTTTTGACCTATAGGTCGAAGTCTATATTTAGACTGCTTATCCTAAAAATAGGGAAGTCAAATATTATTTACCCTTAATAATATTTGGACTATAAACTTCAGTTTACTCTCTTGGAGCACTTCAGTTCGAGCCTTGGAAGTGGCTCATGCATCTGACAGAGGAATTACGCTATTCCTAAGGGTTTGGTGAGCTCATGCATGGTTGACTTCAATTAGAACTTCAGTGGCAGAAGTTTGGTGGAGTTAATGAGACAGCTAGTGGAGTTGTGTTCGGTTTAACTTAGTTGAACTAGTTGAGATTAGTTTAACTAGCTAATCAACTAATAATGAGTGGAGTGAATTAAATATTATTTAATTCATTAATTAGTAACTCATTATTCAACTCAAGAACACATCAGTTCACTACAGTGCATGGACAGTTCAATGGAGACTAGTGAAAGAGGTAGATGAAAGGGTGGAGTTAGCTATCAGTGGCGACATCAGTTGTGCATGAGATTTGCACCACACTTGGAGGAATTTCCCATGATGATTGCGCTGTCAAGCCAAGGAGATTCGAACCTTGGATCTCTATTTAGATAGGCCATGATTGCACAATAGAGGCAAGGCAATTGGTGGTGAGTTTTGAACCAGTAACCTGTTCAAAACCAAGCTAGTTTGTGTGTAACTTCGTGAGAAAGTACTGAGTACTTGTGAGGAGTATTGTACTGAGTTGTTACATGATTTCTCCATTATAATATACACAATAGCTGCGGGGTTTTCAGCTATAATCTTTCCCCATACATACTGTGTTAATGTGTATGATGATTTGATGTGCTATCGTTTGTTTTATTTCCGCATGTGTGATGATCTGAGTGGAAGAGATTATGTGTTGCATATGAATTCGAATTGATATGTGATCAGGATAGTCTCGGTGGATAATTAATCATTATTCAGCAAATTTCTACATGGTATCAGAGCTATTGAAGCAGAGATTGATCATCACAGTGATTACAAACTTATTTCGTTAGACAGAGTCTGCATGCGGGCCAGGTAGCCTCTGGATCCATCCTTTCTTTGAAAGGTGATATATCCAGTAAACGCCCCTTGCAGTCAATCTCTGTGCTAGAAATAATTTTTTCTCACAGATCTAGAGCGGTTGAGCTTTGAGGTGGAATTCGAATTTTGCAGTAGTTTTGTTTTCTTGGTGCCAGTGTTGAAAATGTCTTTCAACGGTTTGCGACTCGAATATGCTCTTGAAGGCAGTTCGAATTATGTTGCATGGAAGGATCGCATGGAAGAAGTATTAGAAGATAATGGTCTCAAGGAGTTCATAGATACGGATGTCCAAAAGCCCACTGATCCTGCTGAAGTCGATGCATGGCAAAAGAAGATGGCGAAGTGTCGAAGGATCCTGTTGGAGGGCGTCAAGGATCATATTGTATCCAGCCTGCATGGAAAGGCTTCTCCATATTTAATGTGGAAATATTTGACGGATCTATTCCAGAGTAAGAGCGACCAAAGGAAGCCGGCGCTCAAAGATAAGCTCAGGAACATCAAGATGGAGAAAGGCGACAGTATCGCCAAATACCTCACGAAGTTCACTCAGTGCAGAGATGAGCCGGGAAGTGTGGGGGTGACTGTCGAAGACGAGGACATGGTCGACCTGGCTCTCCTTGGTCTTCCGAAGGCTTGGCACTCATATCAAGATAGTGTCAATGGTCGGGAGAAGCTGCCGGGATGGGAGCGCCTTTGGGCGTATCTCATGCAGGAGGAGATAAGGAGGACTACTCGAGATGGATCTTCATCAAAGGGAGCCGATGAAGAAAATTGCGCTTTGGTGGCCAAAGCAAAGAAGGGGAAGGGTAAGAAAACCTCTCATTCTGGTGCAAAGGGCAAGAAGCAGGATATGGCGAAAGTGAAGTGTTTTCACTGCCATGATCACGGACATTATGCTACCAATTGTCCGAAGAAGAAGAAAAACAAGCAAGCGGGAAGATCTGTAGATGGAGAAGCTTTGGCTTCGCAGTTCGAGCTTGAATTTTCACTGATTGCATGCTTGGTTTCAAGTGTGATGGGATCGGTGTGGTTCTTGGACAGCGGTGCGTCATTTCATATGACGGGAGATCGGGATTTGTTCTCAGATCTAGAGGACAAAGATTTGGGTGTGCACATCGAGATGGGCGATGATGGTAGATACAGTGCGACTGGTATCGGTACCATATCCTTTCAGAGGGAGTCTGGTAAACCCTTTGTATTGAAGGATGTCATGCATGTACCTGGATTGAAGAAGAACCTGATTTCTGTGGCGATGTTGGAGGACAAGGGGTATGATGTGGTCTTCATCGAAGGAAAAGCATTCCTGCGCAATAAGACTACTGGAGAGACCCGGAAGATAGGGGTTCGAACCAAGAACCTTTATCAGTTGCAGGTAGATGGCTGCGCAACTATGGCATGCAAGGTGGGAGAAGTGGTGAGCCGGGATGATGAGGGCGAACTGTGGCACAGGATATTGGGCCACCTTCACCATGGAGCTTTGAAGATTCTGCAGCAAATTTCTACTGGGCTTCCTAAGGGCACTCTTGCATAGTCAGATCAGTGCAAGGGGTGTACTTTAGGGAAGTATGTGAAAGCCACCTTTCACGAGAAGGATAGTCGCGCCACGACGATCCTTGAGAGAGTTCACACAGACGTGTGTGGTCCTTTCTCAGTTGCTTCAACAACAAAGCACAAGTATTATGTGATCTTTGTTGATGATTTCTCTCGAAAGTGCTATCTTATTCATGCAGAAGAAGAGCGATACATTCGCGAAGTTCTGTGAGTTTAAAGCACTAGTCTAGAAGGAGTCGGGGAAGAAGGTGATTTCTCTAAGGAGCGACAATGGTGGTGAATTCATCTCGGCTGAATTCAAGGAGTTCTGTAGCGCAGAAGGGATTCGGAGAGAGCTCATCTCACCCCATAACCCATAGCAGAATGGGGTGGCTGAGCGGAAGAACAGAACGATCGTGGGTGCTGCACGGGCGATGTTGCATGATCAGGGCCTACCCCTTCACTTGTGGGCTGAGGCATGCAATACAGCAGTATATGTGCCGAACCGTTGTCCTCACAAGGTTCTTGGCATGAGTACACTGGAGGAGGCTTATTCTGGCAAGAGGCCCGATATTTCCCATTTGCGGATTTTTGGTTCTCCTGTCTACATGCATGTGACGAAGGATGCGAGAAGGAAGCTGGATCCAACTGCTGAGGTTGGAATATTTGTGGGGTACACTGATACACCTCACAACTATCTGGTGTATGTGCCAGACAGTCGCAAGACTGTTGTGCGACGGGATATAAAATTTCAGGAGGAGAAAGCCATGCAGTGTTCGCTTGAGAGGGAGCTACACTTGCATGCAGATGAGGAGCTGTTAGCTCCTAAGGAGGAGCTTCTGGATGTGGATCAGCCACAAGAGGAGGTTCAGGAGGTGGAAGAAACCACCCAGGCAGCGCCAACCATCAGAGGGCGCATGCGCACTACAGAAGCTGAGCGACTGGCTCGGGATGCAGAGAAGGTTGTAGGACCACCTATAGCACAGCGCAGATAGAGACAGTCACCGGATCGGTACACTGGATACATGGCTCTTATGAGTCAATGTGTTGTGACAGAGCCATCCTCTTTTGAGGAAGCTGTGGAGGAACCCGCACGGGTTGATGCCATGATCGAAGAATATGATTCGATCATCAGGAACAGTGCATGGGAGATTGTCCCAAGACCGGTTGGGAAATCAGTTGTAGGTTCGCGATGGATCTACAAGGTGAAGCAGGCGGCTGACGGGAGTGTGGAGAAGTACAAGGCGAGATTTGTCACCCATGGCTTCTCACAGATCGAGGGGATTGACTATGAGGAGACTTTTGCACCTGTCGCAAGGTACTCTTCCATACGGACGATCCTTGCTCTCTCAGCGCAGATGGGGTGGCACATTCATCAGATGGATGTGAAGACTGCGTTCCTCAATGGAGTCACGAGGAGGAGGTGTACACGTAGGCGGCACCTCGAAGGGATTTGAGATCTTCGCAGCGAGTCGCTGTGTGCCCACTCAAGAGAGCACTTCAGACGGTTGAAGCAAGTATCTTCGTGGCTTACACACCTTTGACAGATACCATTTTCACCGGCTTGGATTCTCCAAGAGAGGCGCATCCTAACCCGTACCCGATCGTGCGGAGCCGTCGATCATCGTACCGTATGTAGACATCCGACCGAACGCGATGTGAGCAACAGATACTTTCATGTAAGGAGGATCTTGCACGAGAGTTTGAGATGAAGGACTTGGGCATCCTTCATTATTTCCTGGGATTGGAGATTTGGCAGCGCAGCGGAGGACTGTTTGTTTCTCAGGGAAAGTATGCCCGGGAGATTCCGGAGAGGTTCAACATGCAAGGCTGCAAGCCTGTTGACACTCCTCTTCCTGGTGGTTGGAGGAAGGAGGATGCTACTTCAGCGGAGGTAGTGGATGCCACTGTCTATCGACAGTTGGTGGGGTCGCTTATGTATCCGGTCAATACACGACCCGATATACGCCATGCAGTTAACCAGCTTTCGTAAGCTATGGTTAAGCCTACCAAGTTTCTTTATAAGCAAAGGTATCAAGGGCCATATTAGAGGCACACTCAGATATGGATCATGGTACAGCATGAGGATGAGCGGGGGAGGCGCGCGCTAAGCTCGTACCTGGTACCATCATATCAGAGATTGTGTTCAGCGGAGAATCACGATGCTTTCATATGTTCCCACGGAGGATCAGGATGCCGACATCCTGACGAAGGCGCTCACCAGGAGCAAGTTCGAATTCCACAGAGGCAGGATAGGGGTTGCAGATAATCCATATCTTGCCGAGAGGGAGTGTTGAGAATGCAGCAAGATGATGGAGCTTAGTGAAATGAAGTCGCCTTCACTAAGTGGGCCCGCAGGCAAATTCTGGCGCAAAGTCTATTTTTAGACTATGTCTATTTTTAGACACATGGAGCATGGTCCAGGGGTTGCAGTATGTTATTCTTGGAGTATTGGTCATGTTGGTAAAAATAGATGGACCTTTGTTTTTGGACCTATAGGTCGAAGTCTATTTTTAGACTGCCTATCCTAAAAATAGGGAAGTCAAATATTATTTACCCTTAATAATATTTGGACTCTAAACTTCAGTTTACTCTCTTGGAGCACTTCAGTTCGAGCTACAGAAGTGGCTCATGCATCCGACAGAGGAATTACGCTATTCCTAGGGGTTTGGTGAGCTCATGCATGGTTGACTTCAGTTAGGACTTCAGTGGCAGAAGTTTGGTGGAGTTGATGAGACAGTTGGTGGAGTTGTGTTCGGTTTAACCTAGTTGAACTAGTTGAGATTAGTTTAACTAGCTAATCAACTAGTAATGAGTGGAGTGAATTAAATATTATTTAATTCATTAATTAGTAACTCATTATTCAACTCAAGAACACATCAGCTCACTACAGTGCATGGACAGTTCAGTGGAGACCAGTGAAAGAGGTAGATGAAAGGGTTGAGTTAGCTATCAGTGGCGACATCAGTTGTGCATGAGATTTGCACCACACTTGGAGGAATTTCCCATGATGATTGCGCTGTCAAGCCAAGGAGATTCGAACTTGGATCTCTATTTAGACAAGCCATGATTGCGCAATAGAGGAAAGGCAATTAGTGGTGAGTTTTGAACCAGTAACCTGTTCAAAACCAAGCTAGTTTGTGTGTAACTTTATGAGAAAGTACTGAGTACTTGTGAGGAGTATTGTACTGAGTTTGTTACATGATTTATCCATTATAATATACACAATAGCTGCGGGTTTTTCAGCTATAAGCTTTCCCCATACATACTGTGTTAATGTGTATGATGAATTGATGTGCTATCGCTTGTTTTATTTCCGCATGTGTGATGATCTGAGTGGAAGAGATTATGTGTTGCATATAAATTCGAATTGTATGTGATCAGGATAGTGTCGGTGGATAATTAATCATTATTCAGCAAATTTCTACACAAGAAGCTAACAAAGCCTATTTGGTTTGGTCAAGATGTTTACTTCCTACTTCAAGGATAATGAGAAGCTTGGTGACTCATCTAACTTTGTTGCATGGAAGATAAAGTTGGAAGTCATATTGGATGGCAACGATGTTTTTGAGTATGTGCAAGGGAAGGTACCCGAGCCTCCAATAGATTCTTATGCTGCTATAAAATCCAGGTACAAGAAAGGTGATATTAAAGCTAAGAAGATTATCATTAATGGTTAACAATATCATTTTCTTGTTTACATTGGTAACTTGAAGGAATATAAGTATATGTATGACAAGTTGGTTAGGATGTATGAGGTCAACAACTTGAATCACATTATTTCTTTGAAGTATTAACTCAAAGAGATAAATATGAACAAGGGAGAATCGGTGCATTCCTATATTATGAGGGTATCATTTTTAAGGGATCAATTTCAAGTTGCAGGTGAACAAGTATATGATAGGGAGTTGGTATTGGTCACTCTCCGAGGTCTTCCTCCTATTTGGGAAACCTTCATTACCACACTAAGCAACAAAATTTTATTCCCAACATTTGATGAGCTCGTTGGAAAATGTACTCAAGAGGAGACTAGTATTATTAAAAGAGGGAAAATTCAAAAGCGTGAAGAAGGAGATCCCTCCAAATTTGTTACTCAAGATAAGAAAAATAAAGGTAAAGGGAGACCATCCAATAAAAGGAATTTCTCTCTCCGAATTGAAATAATCCAAGAGAATATTTAGAAAATAAATGCCTCAAATTGAAGGCTACAGTTGTCAAAACTATGGTCACTATGCACAAGACCCTCCGATAAAGAGAGATGCTCCAAGATCCAACCGAGGAAAAGAAACAGGTACAATGATAAGAGAAGGAATGATGATGGAAGAGGAGATGATAGAAGAAGAGGAGAAGATGGAAGAAGAAGACATGATATAAGGATAAGGGACACTTTGGATGACTATGAAGAAGGACATCGTCCTCAAAAGAAAACATGAAATTCGAGGTATGAAAATAATGCATTTGTTTTTCAATCTAAATATATTCTTATTTATTATGTTTCTAGTTTTATCCTTCAGATTCACATGATAGTTGGTTGGTATATAGTGGGGCTTATAGAAACTTTTGAGGATACAAGGAAGTCCTCTCAAATCTAGATGAGGGAGATGAGTTTGAATATCATTCTTTGGTATAACTCTAGATATCAGGTGAAGGGATTTTCTTCTGTCAAATTTGATTTGTACTCAGGGGAATGCATCCTTCTTCATGATGTAATGTATTTTATGAAACTAAATAATAATATAATGTCTATTTCTACTTTGGAATACAAGGGCATGAGAGTAGATTTCATAAAGGGAAAATTCATCACTTGGCCTAAGGAATCTCACATGAGTGATGCATTCACATTGATATCTAGAGTTGAAGGTCTCTGTAGAGTTAATGGGAGACATATATGGGAAATGTTCCATGAAACCATCACCAAAGTGAGCTATGGAACTGTAGATTGACACATCTACATTATGATTCCCTCTCGAAGTTGAAGAAACTAGTTTATGGGATGCGTGATTTTCAAGAAAGTCATGATGGAATTTATCTGGGATGCACCAATGGAAAGAAGACAAGGGGACCATTCCCCTCTAGTAGAAATAAGATAGATGATATACTTTAACTCATTCATTTTGATCTTTTTGGACCTATGCCAATGCATTCTCTTGGTGTCCATCTATATTATATCACATTCATTGATGATTTATTCAGGAAGACATGGATCTACTATTTGAAGCACAAGGATGAGGATTTTGATATGTTCAAAGACTTTAAGGAATTGATAAAGAATCAAACATGGAATAAAATTAAGGTCTTTAGGTCTGACATTGGTGTAGAGTGTACTTCAAATGATTTCATTGACTTATGAAAGAAGGAAGGTATCAAGAAGGAGACTATTGTACCCTACAATCCTAAGAAAAATGGAGTGGCTAAAAGAAAGAACATGTCTACTGTGGATGTTGCTCGAGCCATGCTACATGATCAAAGGTTACCAAAGTTCCTTTGGGGAGAAGAAAAAAATACAACGGTCTATGCACAAAACATGGTTCCTCATCAAGCCTTAGATAACAAGACTCCTGAAGAAATGTTCATAGGTGTGAAGGTTGACATTGGTCATCTCATGATATTTGGTTTCCCTGTATACTTTTAGGTGGAGGAACAAGTTGGACTCCATCAAAAGAAAGGTATGTTTGTTGGGTATTGTGAAAATCCCAAAGAAATTGGAATCTATATATATGGCCAAAGGAAGATCGAGTTTAGCATGAATGTGACCTTTGATGAAGATGATGCTCTTGGAAAAGTGATAGATCTTCCTCTTCCAAAGAAATATGATGATATGGACATATTAGAAGGTCCTTCTGTATTGGAATTTGATAAGGACATTATTGATGAACCCATGGAGCCTATGGACCCCTTAGATTCTCCTCTAAGTGACCCCCCTTACCAGGAAGAGACCATTATGGTTTCATGACACTTTCCAAGATGTCGAGAGATTTTTTCCTGCTAAAAGAACCTTTAGAGAGAGTAATAAGTCATGCCAATATCAAGGATATGTTGTAGTGATGATCACTATTACCCAAGTTGAGCCCTCCACATTTGAGGAAGCAATGAAAGAACATGTTTGGAAGGATGTTATGGCTGAAGAATATGAATCCATTATGAATAATTATGTATGGGATATTATTCTGAGACCTAAAGGAAAGTTTTTTGTATCCTCAAAATGGTTGTACAATATCAAACATGAAGTTGATGAAAGGTAAGGTTTGTGGATAGAGTATTCTCCAAGAAAGAGGGAGAAATTTATGATAACATCATTGTGCCAATTTCCCACTACACCACTATTAAATCGATTTTTTCCCTTCATGCTAGTCAAGGTTGGACTCTTCCCCAAATGGATGTAAGGACAACATTTCTTCACGGTATGTGTTACACCATTTTTTGGTCATCTAACCTATTATCATTAGATGGACCCAAATACACCATGTAAGACCAATTTTACCCTAAGTAAAATTGCCTTCACTATGTTAAATAACTTAATAAACCACATTTATTAGGTTGTTTATGGTCTAAATAGGAAACCCCAAAAGGAAATATTAAACAAACCTATATTTGTTTGATTTTTCTCATGGAATAATTAATTAAACCATAATTTAATTATTATTCCTAGTCATGTTTAACCCAAAACAAAGAAATTAATTAGATAAACCTTTATTTATCTTATTATTTTATAGGAATAATTATTTAAATCTTATTTAGATAATATTCCTTGTTAAATATGACCAAATCACCTACAAATAATCAAATAAATCATTATTTGTTTGATTATCCTTCAACCACTTCCTTAAAAAGATAAATAAATCATTTATTTATTTATTATTAACAAATAAAGGGATTTGACCCAAGTCAAATACTTTTTCCCTCCAACAAATATAATAAAATATTCCATAAAAGGTGGATCTAGATTTGGTTAACAATATTTTAATCATGCACCAAGATCTAGAATGACCCAATATTTTGTTATAAATAGGAGGGTTTTTCCTATCATTCTTCACCTTTTGTTGCCTATTAGATCACTCTGGATCTATACACTTGGTCACATTTTCCCATCATGTGCTGTGTGAGCTCCCATTGAGCTCTATTCTTTGCATTGGGTTTTCTACACCAACAAGAGAGAGAAATCTTAGATCTGAAGTGCTGAGGACTTCCAAGAACCCATCCCACTAAGGAGAATTGGATACACCTTCTTGTTTTCCTCCCAAGTGTCCAATTAATACAAAAATTCTTTCAAAAATCGTTCTTGTCTTGTCTATTGGTATATGGAGCAAACCCTTGTTTTTACTGCTTAATGTCTTTCCATGCATAGATTTGGTTTTTTGCAGCTCTTTTCTTGTTCAACTAACCGCAGATCTGAAGATATTGGCAGCCACTTTTGTTGTTAGGGCTATTAGTTATGCGTAGCTAAAGTGGTCCTTTTTCGTACACTTCGATAAAGGATTCATACTAACAAATGGCGACTCCACACGGGTTTTAAATTACGACCGCTGTCGTTTTTCATATTCCTGCATATCCAGCTACTTCAGACCCTAGGGTTTCTTTTCAGCTATTTATTTTTCCTATTTTTATGTTTTTTTTCTCACATAAAACCCTAAAACATTAAAATTTCTAACTTCAGTTTGTTTCTGGCCCTATTGTGCAGGTAAGCAACATCAGCCGCAACTGAGACGGCAAATTTTCCGAAAATCTGCCGCCGAGACAACCGGAACGGGAGGTCGCACTTTTCAGCCCAAAAAGTGCGACCTGGACCTCCAGGTCACACTTTTCAGCCTCTTTCCTGCGACCTGCACTGAAAACAGGTCAGAACCTGCGACCTGCCAATTTTTCAGTGGTTTTTCTGCAATTTTTCTGAGTTTTGCTGACGCTTCTGTCAGGGTTTTCTAGCCTCTGTCTCAGCCCGCTTTGACCTAGTTCTGATCTGTTTTTACTCATCTAAGTGGGAAGATAGCCCCCTAGGGCTTCAGTACCCTCCACTTTTTGTGGAAGAGTTTTAGCTGTTTCAGCCGTCTGTTTTTCAGAGTTTCAGCCTTCCCTTTTTCAGATCTGAACATCCCTTTAAATCAGCCTTTCTTCCTTTCAAATCACCTCTTGTCATTTTGTTTGGACCTCTTTTTAGGACCTCCTCCCTGTCCTTTCCGCTTTTTGCTGATTTCCTCCCTTTTTCCAGCCACCTTGCCTCTGTCTCTTGGCTGTGATCTGCACCTCTTTTCTGTAGCTTTATCCTTTAGATCCCTGTCCCTCCCGACCTTTGATCTATTGGCCTCCTTTCAGTGTGTTTTGACTAGATTTTTTCCGTTTTTTAGACTATTTTTGAGGGACCCGCCTCCTTGGGTTAGATAGATGCAATAGTAGCTGTTAATTTTCTGTTATTTCAGCATTATATACTGTTCTATGCAAATTTATTTTCAGTTACGCAGCACACTTTTTTCTTGCTCTCAAAACGAAAAGGATTTTAAAAATTAAAATTAACGCACACCACACACTGACCCTAAGTGAAGAAGTGACTGGTTAACACCGCCTGGCAAAGACTCTAAAATCAATTGTCACTGCACATTTTCTGCCCTTGACCTCACTTGATTCTGTCCCTTTTTGCCCTTGTCGGTTTCCTTCTTCCTGTCATCATTGCGCCCCCAAGGCGCCTTTCCCGGAGACTTCTTGGCCTTCACCCTCAGTTTCCGGTCGATTGACCTGCTCCGTCCCGCCATCGTCGAGCCAGTCCTCCTCCAAGTCCGCACTCCGACTCCTCTTCTGATTCATTGGGTTCTCCTTCTCCTCCTGGTTCTCCCCCTGTCACCTTCACTATGTCTGGTCCAGGGCCTAACGTTAGCGGTGCTCCAGGCCCTAATGCCGGAACCACTACTAGCGGAACCGCCACAGGAACTACTTCGGCCATACCCTTGCTGCCGTACATTGCAGGCCTCAGCCTCCCCGATTTCAATCAGTTGATCAATGACCCTATCCACCACGATGTTGGTTGGCCTGCTATGCCAACCAAGCTCCCCTCCGACATCCCTAAGTTTGAAGGCCTTGTTGGAGAAGATCCAACCAATCATGTCCGATCTTTCCACATGTGGTGTTCCTCCAATTCCATTACCGATGACTCCATCCGTCTTCGTTTGTTCCAACGCACGCTTACCGGTGAAGCTTCTAAATGGTATGTAGACCAAGCCACCTCTTCCCATACCACCTTTGCGACCATTGCCCAAGCCTTTTTATCTTACTTCCAGCTCCCTCTCCGATACGATACCGGTACGGAGCTCTTGACTTCCTTTAAGAAAACATCTTCGACCCGCCTTTCCACCCATGTTTAGGAATGGCGACGTAGACGCAGCTTATGTCGAGCTCCCCCCTTCGAAGATCGGATCTATATGGACTGGTTCCTTCGCTCTCTCCTAGCTCCCATCGGCAAAGATGTCGCCTCCCATTTTCCTCAAACCGAAGAAGCCGCCCTCCAAATAGCCTTGAAATATGACCTGATCTACGCCCAGTCTGGTTATGTTTATACCGTCCTTCCTGACCTCCCCAGGCCCGGTGGCGCTAACGCCCCGGGGGCATCTCATTCCGCCGACAGTATCGTTGGAGCCCTTTCTCATCCGTATGCTCAACCTCCTATGGGCTATGGTCTCCCTCAGGGAGGGGCCAGCACCTCTAGCACTTTTCCCCCTCCCGGTAGCATGTACCCAGGATATGGCATGCCTCCTCCTTTTGCCCAACCTCCTGCTTACCTCAATGTTGCCCAACCTAACCATTACCCTTATGCACAGCCTGGTGTGCCAGCTCCTCCAGCATATGCGCTTCCACCTCCCTTGCCTCCTCAACCCCAACAACAACACCTATAGCCCCCTTCAGGGCAAGTATTTACACAGCAAGGTGCGACTAATCCCCCTTCTTCTCAAAGAAGGCGGAGAGGCAATCCAAATCAATCTGCCCCTGGTAATCGTGGACCTAATCCTCAAGGTTTTGACCCTAACACTGCTAACCAGCAACAGGGCACTCAGCCCAAGCCGGACAGGCCTCTTCGTACCAACAAGCCTTGTTTGTGTTGCGGTGTTTACGGTCATTACACCCACGATTGTCCCATTTTACCACAGATGCGGCAGATGTGGGAGTCTCAAGCCACATTGCGCGGACATCATGCCTCCTCTCACGCTCCCCCTAATGTGGCCACTACTCAACCAGCTGTGTTTACTGATCCTTTCCCTCAGCAAGGATTCGTGGCTACCCAACCACCTGACGGGCGGGTCTCCACTCCACCCTCCATTTCTGGTTTCTCCGATTACCAAATCCTCATGATGACCTCTGATCCATCCCCAACTGTTGACCTTCACCTTCAAACTCGGTCTCGTTAGTACCCCAAGCCTCCCGCTCAGTCTGCCCCTGAGTCCTCTTCTTCCGGTTCTACAGAGCCTCTTTCGACATCCAATGGCCCCTTACATATCCCTCAACCCAAAGTTGAGGTCCACCCAAAGATTCCCAAGGGACCATTACGTCGAAATGCTGCTTCTGGTCGAGCTGCTCATTCGTATAGCATAGTATATGATTTGGCGCAATCTCCTGCTGCCATTTCAACACTGGAACTCCTCCAGTTGTGCCCTTCCCAAAAGAAGGCTCTACTATCTGCCGTGGGTGCTGTAGATCCTGCTGATGACCAAATGATTGTTTTCGACGCCACTCAATCGGACCATCCTCCTCTCCCTCCTTCCATCGCCTTCCAAATCCCAGTCAAAATCCGGAACGCCAACGTTTCCCGGTGTATAATTGATGAGGGGGCATCCACCTACGTGATGTCTGCTTCAGTTTGGAAGCAACTCGGATCCCCTGAGTTGGCCCCTTCCATGATCACCCTTCGAGCGTGGGACGACCATGCCTCCCAGCCCATTGGCCTATTTCATAATTGTCTTATCACCCTCGCCGGTAAGACTGTTTGCGTTGACGTCGAAGTCATAGACGCCCCGCTAGACTACAACATTCTATTGGGGCGCAGCTACACCTATGCTATGTCTGCTATCCCATCCGCGGTTTTCCGCAAGATGTCTTTCTCCCATAATGAAAAGATAGTCACCATTGACCAGTTGACATATCATGAGCCAAAATCTCAAACCTCATCTGAGACGACCATCTCTTCTGTAGCCAACAAGCAAACCGTCGACTCCTTGACCAGCGTCTCCCCCGGCATCTACAAAGATTCCTCTTTGCTCGGAACCTTCCTTGGTCTTCCTCCTCCTATCTCTGACCCCAGCTCATCGAATGTTTGCATGATGCAATCGTCTTAGGCTGCCCTTAAGCGGCCTGCTTCGGCTAGTCAGCAACCTCAACCTCGCCCTCCACAACTTGCTCCTAGCCCTTCACCTACAGTTAATAGTCATGAGCCTCTTTATCCTCCTGGCACGGTTCCTCCAAGCCTTAGCCATTTAGGAGCGTCCCACCTGGCCATTACCCCTCTGGTTAGATACCGTTCCTAGCTCCCCCACCAGGAGTGTACACGGTGCCGGTCATGGCCACCCTCTCTCTTCCTAACCTGACCCTTGGGATTCCCGTCTGGTACCATGATCCTCCAGCCGCAACCCCGCCTGGTCAAACCAAACCTTATATTGCTTTGACCCCGATTCAACCAGTCCCCATGACTTCTCCCGCTGCAACAGTGCCTCCGTCACTTCCACAGAAACCACCTCCTGTTGCGACCGCTTCGGGTAAGAAGGGTAAAGCTCGCAAGGGGGCATCAAAGGAAAAGGCTGCCCCGACAAACCCTGCCCATCCTCGGCCTCCAAAGCATACCATCCAGTCTGCTTTGTGTGATGTTGTCGGCCACGCCACCCATTCCTGCCCTGGATTTCTTCATCTTAAGCCCATGGTTAATGTCACGTTCCCCGAGTCCACAGTCCCGGAAGCCTCTGTTCCTTCCGCAACCACGATCAAGAACCCAAAGACTATTCACACCAACCACCCCTGTGCTTTGTGTGATCTCCATGGCCATTACACCCACCTTTGTCCCCGCCTCGAGGATTTCCGCCCCTCTCTAGATGCGGTCCACCAATTCGAGGCCAAGCGCAATGAGTCCACCTCTCCCCTATTTGTGCATTCTGCTTCAGCAGAGCTACCAGATATGACTGCTCCCATTGACATTCCCCCTCCTGATGTCGAGATGACGGAGCCTTCGTCCAACATTTTCTACCTATCATCATCCATGAGACCCTCGGGGAACATTCCATCTGAATCCTCCCCTGTTGTTTCGCTTGACCTTCCTTCAACGATCATCTTGGGCTCAACATCGGTAGATCCTTTATCTACTTACTCTTCGGTCACCCCTTGTGACGATGCACATGTGAACCTCTCTTCTCATGATGATGATTCAGGTCACTTCACCACGTCAGGTGGTCTTTCTTCCACCAGTCACCCCATCTTCTATCACGATGATGACATTATGGAAAAAATCCCCACCCCTGACGTTATCTATTCCCCCTTACATCGAACCCATGCGTTCACACCACATCCACCTTGTGGCCATTACATTGAAACCCACTGTTTGGGTAAGGGGGCACCCACATTTTAGAGACCAAGAGAAGCAATTCTCCACAACTCTCCTAGTGTATCTAGTCGTGTTGACTTTAGTCCCAGTATTCTTCCACATTTAGAAGAACCTCTAGAGTCCCATATCACTTCAGATCACTCTAGGGATGATACCCCTTATCGTTCCCTCATCTTACATCAACAACCCAGTCTCTTAGACATTATTGTTGACCAACCTATAGCTTCTCTACGAGAGCATCAGTTCATTATCTCCAAATCCTCTTTTTGGGATAGTGACACCAGGTATGCCAACTCAGCGACTTAAAGTCCATTTGATCCCTATATACAGTACCAAAAGAGATTGGTAATCCTCCATTTCCTTTCTCAAACTGCATAACCATAATGATAACAAATGGCACACCACATCATTTAACTATGTTTAGATTCCCCTTTTTCTAAATACATTTTGGCATGACCACACCATGCTCGGGGGCACCTATGCCCCTCAACCATAACCCTCCTCACCTCGTTTTTGGAGAGGAGGCTGTCTTACCAATCGAGTGTGACATCCCTTCCCTTCATCTGGCTGTTGAACTTCTCCCTGACACCCAACCTCTAGAACAACGACTTATCATGCATGAGCGTGCCTCTAAAGACCGCCGTGTTGCATTGCAAACCATGGAAGCGGCCAAGAAACGCACCAAAGCTCAATATGACCGAAAAGTCTAGCCTCAAAGGCGACCTTGTTCTAGTATGTGACCAAGCCCATGATGTCCTTGGTCACGGGAAGTTCGACTCATTATGGCTAGGCCCTTACGTCATCAGTAAGGATCTTGGTAAGGGGGCATACCTTTTAGAGGACTTCGAAGGCAATCCTCTTCCTAATCCTCGCAATGCACTCTATCTTAAGAAATATTACCCTTAGCATTTCCCTTCTGAGATGCGTGTTTTATGGTCTGTTAGATAGCCAACATCTTTTTTGTACTTTCATCCTTCGCCGGGACCTATTTTGTCCAAGAAGGATCACTTCACCTCTCCTTCAAATCGAACTTCCTCACTTACAACACTTGTACTTGGGGCACCATTTTGCCTCCTTACTTGTCTTTTTTCGTGTCGATTTTCGTCATGAGTTACCATCTTGTACTCATGTTTTCATGGTCCCCCATTGGGCCTTTACTGTGTGGCAGCACCATCGATTCGCCCTTGTTTAGAGCATCCAAGTTGAGTCATCATCGCATTCATGGAGTCTATCCCGAGTCCCTTTGTACCCCGCTATAGCCCTCCATCCTTCATTGCTTGGTCTCTCTCTTGTGTCGCACATTATGACCTTCAGTCCCGCTGTCCCCTATCCCTTATGATATTGTGTCAGTCGCTGCCATGTCATTCATGCCCTTTATGCTCTAACAAGGGAAGTCATCCATTCGCTACTTAGTCCTTTCCATTTCACTATCATCATTAGTGTCAGTCTGTCCGTCGCTCTACTATTTTCTCTCGTGCCTTAGTTGAGGATATCTCATTGCCTCACCTATGGCAGACCTCCTTCTATCGACATCAGCTCATTCATTCCAGAAGCCAGGTCTAGAGGGCGGTGTACCTTGGTTCCACCTTCCACTCTTGTTCGGTGCCTCGGATCAGGAAAAGGGATCTCTCATTTCCCTTTGACTTGATTGTTTCTCCACTCCAGCTCCTTTCAGCATGACCGAGATCCGTATACTTGATGGTTCAGTGATACAGCAGCAGCTCTTGATGATTCCCAGGTGTGTGTGAGATGTCTCAACCCTCATGAGGGGGTGGCCCTGCAGGTAGCCCCCCACATGCCTGGATGACCTCCTCCTTGCAGCCTTCGATGCAGCTCCAGATATTTGATGATGTTGGCCTTAGCCACTTGCAGCGCCTCTTTGATTTTCATGTATCAGTCAGATTTTGTGAGCCCTTCCCCATTTACAGGGGGCATTTGGGTTGTATTTGTATCTCATGTACTCAGATATTATTGTACAAGTCCTGGCTGTTATCCCAGGCACAGCATGTATGTGGGATTCCTCATTGTATTTTTATTTGGCTCATGATTATGCCAGCTGTACTTTATGGTTCGGTCCCTTGTTTACTGGACACACTATTCTTTTGTACTTTGTCTCGGCGGGCATAGGTATACCTCCCCCGCCGCCTTCAGCACAGGTACCCTCTCATAAAAAGAGACTTGTTGCACCTGCGAGTCTCGTCTCCTCAGGGTCTAGTCCTTCAGCACACTATCTACCTCACATTTCTCTCTCTGACACCCCTTTTGTTGTCTAGTGATTGTGTTCTTACAATGTACTTCGGTCATACAATTTTCTCCTGACACTCGCACGCTGGGGGGCAATCTGTTACACCACTTTTTGGTCATCTAACCTATTATCATTAGATGGACCCAAGTACACCATGTAAGACCAATTTTACCCTAAGTAAAATTGCCTTCACTATGTTAAATAACTTAATAAACCACATTTATTAGGTTGTTTATGGTCTAAACAGGGAACCCCGAAAGGAAATATTAAACAAAACTATATTTGTTTGATTTTCCTCATGGAATAATTAATTAAACCATAATTTAATTATTATTCCCAGTCATGTTTAACCCAAAAACAAAGAAATTAATTAGATAAACCTTTATTTATCTTATTATTTTCTGGGAATAATTATTTAAATCTTATTTAGATAATATTCCTTGTTAAATATGACCAAATCACCCACAAATAATTAAATAAATCATTATTTATTTGATTATCTTCTAACCGCTTCCTTAAAAAGATAAATAAATCATTTATTTATTTATTTTTGACAAATTAAGGGATTTGACCCAAGTCAAATACCTTTTCCCTTCAACAAATATAATAAAATATTCCATAAAAAGTGGATCTAGATCTGGTTAACCCATGCACCAAGATCTAGAATGACCCAATATTTTGTTATAAATTGGAGGGTTTTTCCTACCATTCTTCACCTTTTGTTGCCTATTAGATCACTCTGGATCTATACACTTGGTCACATTTTTTCATCATTTGCTGTGTGAGCTCCCATTGAGCTCCTTTCTTTGCATTGGGTTTTCTACACCAACAAGAGAGATAAATCTTAGATCTGAAGTGCTGAGGACTTCCAAGAACCCATCCCACTAAGGAGAATTGGATACGCCTTCTTGTTTTCCTCCCAGGTGCCCAATTAATACAAAAATTCTTTCAAAAATCGTTCTTGTCTTGTCTATTGGTATATGGAGCAAACCCTTGTTTTTACTGCTTAATGTCTTTCCATGCATAGATCTGGTTTTTTGCAGCTCTTTTCTTGTTTAACTAACCGCAGATCTAAAGATATTGGCAGCCACTTTTGTTGTTAGGGCTATTAGTTATGTGTAGCTAAAGTGGTCCTTTTTCGTACACTTCGACAAAGGATTCATACTAACAGTATGCTCTAAGAAGAAGTTTATGTTGAGAAACCTTATGGATTTGAAGTGAAGGACCGAAAGACACATTTTTTCAGGTTGAATAAGGAATCATATGGCTTGAAGCAAGCCCTAAGAGCATGGTATGCTCGTATTAACAGTTACTTGGTGAAGCTTGGTTTCCCAAGAAGTAACCTCGGTCCCAATCTCTACTTCAAGGTGGTTCAAGACATGCCTTTGATTTTGGTTTTATATGTTGATGATATATTCTTGATTGGCAGTGAGCCTCTGATGATCGAGTGTAAGAGGGATATGGCCTTTGAGTTCGAGATGAAGGATCTTGGCATGATTCATTACTTCCTCAGATTAGAAGTTTGGGAGAAACATGGAGAGATTGTCCTTTCTAAAGGAAAATATGTAGTGAAGTTATTAGAGAGATTTGGAATGATGGAATGCAAATCCTTGACCACCCCGATGGAGATGAATTTCAAGAATTTATGCAGAGATGTTGTTGGACCTGACTTGGCTAACCTTTTTGAGTATCATCATTTGATTGGGGAATTTATGTTCCTTGTGAACACCCATCTGGATATATGCTTTGAAGTGAACACTTTCAGTCAATTCATGACCGAGCACCTCCATGCACAATTGGTTCCAAACACATTGTGAGATATCTACATGGGATGATCAATATTAGTATAAGATACACTTTCAGAGATGTGAGACTACATGGATACACCAATGCTGAAAGGGCTGGAAAAGTTATTGACAAGAAGAGCACATCTGGGTGTTGTTTTAGCTTGGGATATTCCATGATATTTTGGATGATCAAGAAATAGAAGTCAATGGATTTGAGTACGACAAAGGAAAAATATATTGCTGGTAGCATGGCTAGTTGTGAGGTAGTATGGTTGAGGAATCTCTTTAGACAACTGTTTGAGAAGGTCTTGGATATGAAAGTGATATATTTCAACAACAAGAGTGGGATCTGATTACTAGATAATCCTGTATTTCATGAAAAATCCAAGCATATTGAGATGAAATATCATTTCATACATGACATGATGTAGAGAAGAGTTGTGCGACTCCACCATATTTTGACTCATGAGCATATTTCCGACATACTCATCAAGGATTTTCTGAAATGGAAGTTCTTGATCTTCAGAGAGAAAATTGGAATGATGGATGTGACCCTCTTAGGTAAGGATCCCCACTGATCAAGGACACTAAGATATGATATTCCCCCCATTTTAAGCTCATAGGGTGAGGAATTGATTCGAATAGCTCCTAGGGTTGAGGGAACTCATGGAAAATAGGCCTGTATGATCCTTACCTTACAGTACATGTGTGTCTACCCTATTTTCATCTTAGGGAATGTCTAATCCTTACCTCATGGTAATTGTGTATTTCACCCTACCAAGTATGCCCTACTATGCATCCTACCCACAAGTTGGGCTTGTTGGGATTGTCCCCCCCCACCATATGGCCAATGGGTTGAGATGATGACTTGGGTGTGTCTAATCCTTACCTTGCAAGGTAAGTGTGTCTCTCCCAAGTGCCTTAGGTTGTGTATGATCCTTAATTTATAAGGTAAGTGTGTATCTCCTCCCAAGGTTGTGGATACAGATGTTCTACCACTTGAATCTTGAGGGTCCTGATGTGAAGATCAATAGAAAATATGAGATTTATGATCCTTACCTCATAGTAATTTGTATCTTGCCTATTTTCCTTGAATAATGGGTTGATCTAGGCTCCCCTTGTTGGGAATCGCGATGGCCATTAGACCAAAACTCGCAGGTTTTAGTCAACGATCGCATCGCCAGAGATAAGGATCCATGAGAGGCGGTTAGTTCATGTCGTGAAACACACAGGGAGCGTTGGTTTATCCAATGTCCAAAAATATCCCCCCAATGCGAGTTGGGTGTATATCAAACTCATGACCTATGCTATGATACCGCTTGTTGGGAATCACGATTGTTGTCAGACCAAAACTCGTAGGTTTTTGTCAATGATCGCATCGCCAGAGATAAAGATCCATGAGAGGTGGTTAGTCCATGTCGTGAAACACAAAGGGAGCATTGGTTTATCCAATGTCCAACACCCCTGTGATGTGGGTTTAGTTGGAAATCCTCTATAACGATGATTGGAAGCTTGAGCTCCCCTCCAATGTCAAATTCATATTCTTTTAGATTCAACAATGTCCAACTGATGAGAAGAGATGAGCAGAGATGCCATTTGATTTGATGTGACACATGTTGTAGTCGATAATTTCTCCCTAGCTAAGAGGGAGTGTTACTTTAGCAGCTCAAGGAAAAATTCCCTCCTTTGGATAGCCTTCCTCATCAAGAAAGGTCCCTTTTGGCCCTTGGAATAATTTCATTTGGTTGAGGAAAAATATATTTTTAATATGGAAACCCACATGTGCATAGAAGGACATGTCGACCCAAAATAAAAATTGGACACCCTTGGAAGCCTATAAATACAAACTTCAAGTGAAGGTTAATTTGGAAATCATCATCAAGCATATTATTCTCCTCTCTTTTTTTATTTTGTTCGCACTGGTATGGAGTTGATTCACGAATATTGGTTCATACAGGTACAAAATTGTAGTGTCTGAGCTCGCACGTGTGGATTAGGGTTTTGGTCTATAGACATAGGGTTGGAACAAGGAAATTTCAGTTGTAGTTGCATGCATATAGGTTTCTCTATGCAGCTGGAGTCTTGCAACCACACACATGGTCACTAGCTCTATGTGACTAATACTTAGGGCATTTTAATAGTTGAATGTTGACTTTGACCATTGATTGCGGGCTTGGGAACTTTGATTCTGATCAATATTGTTGTTAAGCTCATATATTGGATATTGTTTGATTAGTTTTTCTAGATAATCCTGTAGTTGATGAATTGGAACATTGTACTCTCTCTTTGTTGAACATTTATGATAATCTAATAAGAAGAATAATTTGAAAGGGTTTTCCCTCTTGTGGCATTTTTCCCTAGTCTTTGACAAAATCTGGTGTATGTTATTTGTCTCTCATTGCTCATTGCATATATTGTTCTATCTACAATTTATTTTTATAATTGAAAATTTAAATGGTATTTAAAAATTTCTAATTGAAAATAAGAATTAGACTAAAGTCACTGTAGCCGTATAAAACAACACACCATTAACACTTTTTATTATTAATAATAAGGTAGGAAATTCTTAATAAAATATAAACATTTAAAAATTCTTACAAATTATGAATAAATGTTATTAAACTACTAATTTCACATATTGACATAATATAATATTTTTAGATTGTTAAAAAAAGTTGTTTAATTTAGTTGGAAGATAAAACTACAATCATTATAATGCATTGGTTTTGAATTGCATCATAGAATCAATTTTGTGATAATTACAACCTAGAGTATTACCTTAGTTTATTAAAAGTTAGGGAAACAAAAGAACACCGAAGAAAACTTTATGGTCCTCACTTTGAAAGTGAAAAATATTTATATATTGACATATAACTTTCAATTAACAAAAGATAAATAGTTTCAGAAGGTTAATCAATGGAAAAAAGTCTTGGAAAAAGGAACAATGAAATTGATGTCAAATCACCATTAAATTTATTTGATAACAATGGTATTTCAAATAAAAAAATATTACTCTTATTATTAAAAATTAATACAATCGTTTCTAATGGGTTTACATTATAATGTTTTGTTTTTAATGTGTTTAAGGTAACTCATAAAGACTTTGCACTCTCCTTTATTTAAACGGGTAAGATTTTCATTATAACCGTAATTTTGAAAAGTTTAAAATCTTTTTTACATGCATTTATTTTATATTTCACAAAATTTTAATGTATTTTTCAAAATAGTAAAATTTTAGTATATAAACATTACATTTATATAGATTATTTCCAAAATATTTATTTATTTATTTAAATAAATATGCAATTTATATGGTTTTTTAGAATTTTAAAAATATATTATTAAATTAAGTTTATATATATATATATATATATATATATATATATAAAGAGAAATAAAGAGAGAAAAAGCTAAGATTTTTTTTAAAATTTTTTATCAATCTTTTTATCTATATTATAATAAAAAATATAAATAAATATAATGTTTTCTTAAATAACTATAAATAATTTATTTCAATAAATATATTATGTACTTTTTCTACACATTTAGAACAATGTTTTTATATTTAGAGATAATGCTTTCACGATGAGTTTAGCATTAGTTTCAGATTTTGTAGAGCTAATATGTTATTCTCCATATATATGTTTGGAACTAGTTGGATTGGAGACCAACTATATAAATGTGTGGTAATTGAGTGCAAATGTGTGCAATAGATAATATTAATTTGTGTGTATTTACTATGTCTCAAAATTCAATTTCTATATTGGTATTAGAGTAGATTCAACCCTCACTCTCTCAAGAGAGGGGCTGATGAGATCATTACCCCGAGAGGCCCTCTACAACCCGTATAGGGTACATGTATAGATGTAATGTGAGAAATGTAATGTAAACATTTGGTAAAATAAATAAAAATATAAATAAATTGGAAGTATGGTAAATAAAAAATAAAACCTCTCTTCTTTTTATACTTATTGTAGAGGTATGGTAAATAAACAAAAATATAAATAGACTAGAGGTATGGTAAATAAATAAATCCTCTTTTTATATTTACTCCATAATTTTGGAGTTGTCTTTAGTGTGACTTTTTGGAGTTTCAGCTGCCGGAATCCTGTGAAAATAATTGAGGTAAAATCTTGATTTCTATTATTTAAACTGGTTTTTTGACTGTTTATATGGATTCAACTCCCTAAAAAACCCCTAGGGCACTTTGATTGTGCAAGGGTACCCATTAAACTTCTATTTTCACTAAATTCCTACCGGAATTTAGAGAAATTTGACTGGAAAAAACTACCATTAAAACCTTCAAAAAGTGGCATTATAGACTAGCTTTTTATATTTTTACTAAAACTAAAAAATGAGGTTTTATTTAGGTGAAGCCTCTGCCATGGAACAAATTATTATTAATATCATGGCTAAATATTATGTGCCAAATACAATATTTATAAAATAGGTATGGTAAATAAGTAAATATAAAAAAGACATACATAGATATGGTAAATTCATAAAAATATATCAAATATGATTAAAAATCAACATCTAAATATATACCAAGTCTATGAGCCAAATACCATGGTAAATAAAAGAAGTATGGTAAATAAATATAAATATAAATAAACTAGAGGTATGGTAAAAAACAAAAACCTCTTTTTATATTTACTCCATATTCCTCTTTATATTTACCAACACTTACAAAAGATGTTTTATTTAGGTGAAGCCTAAGGGCCAAATACCCTTATTACGTCGTAAGGCGTTATTATTTGAAATCAACTTTCCTAACCGCCTTTCTGTCATAATATGTACCATTCGATCCTTTGTTAGACGATTATATCATTCTCAACCATCGATTCGAATTGAGATAACAGGGAGGCAGGCAGTTGCGAGGTAGTTGCTCCTGGGCATCGGGGGAATTGTTGGAAAGGCCTTCTTTGCCTTTCTTGTGGCCTATGAAGTCTTCGTTTTTTCTTTCTTATTGATGTCCATAGTGTCTGTGGTGTATACCGTTGCTTCCATCTATACAGGAAAAAAAAATTCCTACGGAAGGGTTATGAGCGTTGTTCCTAGGGTTTGGAAGCGCCTGATGGTAACTTCCCTCTAGTTTTTCTCCATCATCTTTGCCTATTGCGCGACCGTCATATCGGTCTTCATCCTGCTCATAATCACCGTGCGTATAAACAATTTGAATTCGATGTTATTTATTTTTTTGGTTGTACACCCACGAGGACTGCATATCCCAGGACCCTGCTAATGGTGTGTTTCCTACTTTGTCCAGCACATCCATCGCACTGTACAGGTAAATATTCTTTTGGTTTTCTTGTTTTCTTTTTATCCAGTTTTTTTCTAGGCTTAGGGTAATCGTAGAGACGATTCTTACCCAATTACTTACATTCAATCTTCTCTTCTTGGTTTTCCAGTCTTGATGGCGTGGAATAACAAGAAGGAGTGTTTTGATTTTGACATCGGTTTCAAATTCAGTTTGATGGTGCAAGGTTGCCTTCTAGGTAACCCTAGCTTCAACAATTTTTAGGTAACCTACAAATTATTCTTATAATGATTTTTCTTGCCATTATTAAGCTATCCTATTTTTCTCCTTTTTATTTTTATTACCTAAGTTCGCTCTCTTCTAACTCTGCGTAGGGGTGGCTTGATGCCCTATTGTGAAGAATCATTGTAGTCAAGCTATGTTCAGCTGAGAAAATTCTTCCTCCATAGGGTTTACTTAAATGTATTTATTTTGTTCAACTTATTTCTGGTCACACAGAGACTCGTCACTAATATTATTGCTTTTGTGTTCTTTTCGTGGTCGTAGGTACCCCAACCTACTCCTAGGATGGATATTTAGACTTGCACCCAACCTTAGTCCCATATTTGGGTTTCTTGCTTACGACAATGTTGTTTTATTCCAAACTTGCACACTTTAATTGTAGATTTAAAAGGACCCCAGTATCCTGCTACAATGATATTGATAGTGGATCATGATTACCGTGTTGTGCCACTCCACTCTTTAAAACTCCTAGCAGTGAGTGATTCATATGGCTCTGGCCCTGCATTAAATGTCCATTTTCAACTAATATTTGATATTTTAATGTTGAACCTTATAGGCAACTATTGATGCACAAACCATTGGTGGCTCTTTGTCGCCTCTATTTTCACAATCAGACATAACATTATGTGTGTTTTATTATAATTTATTTTCAATCCATAGCTAATTTCTTGTGTATATAGGCGATGAAATATGTTCTATGTAAGAGCGTGGAGAATAGCCCACAGAGCAACCCCATTATTGGCCGAATTGATACCAAATCTGGCCATGGTGCAGGAAGGTCAACCAAAAAACGGGTGAGTTATTATTTTCCCTAATATGCCTTTTTTATATGCATTTTATCAGTGATTTCACTGATTTTCTTGTAAGAAGTAAAATCTATAGACAACTAGCTGAGTGTGTCTAATTGGTTGTAAAGTTCTAATTTTCAAAGCATATTTTCTAATATAACACTGTAATTTTCAAAGTATGGCTCTTCATATTGAATATAACACTTTTTCCAACTGCAGATTGACAAAGCGGCAGACAGATATGCATTCATGGCCAAAGTGGTCGGTGCACCATGGATTGACTAGCCTAGGTTGCGGAATTTTTGGCAAAGCTTGAAGTTGCTGGATATTGCAATGGATGATCAAGAAATTACTCTTTGGGACTTCGACAGTGTCACACACTTTAGTTGTCATCCCAATTATTATCGAATTTATATCCAATGTATCTACACAGATTTCCATATTTTTAGGTTGTTCAAAATATTTTATTTGGCAATGAATCACTAAATATTTAAAGGGCTTCTTAAGGTGCCAGACTCGAAATTGTTGTTTTTTTCTTCCACGGAGCAAAAAACACAAACTTTCATTAATAAAAATTGTTAAAAATACATGGATATTTATCAGTTTGCATCACTACGATGGTGACCATACATGGATATTTATCTATTTTCTTCCCTACGATGGTGACCATATTTTGTGAGTCATGACTCTTTCAAGTTATCAACTAATACATTTTCATGACTCTGACTTACTATGGATATTTATCTATTTGCATCCCTACGATGGTGACCATATTCTGTGAGTCATGACTCGACTCTGACTTACCCTTTCTTCTATATTTTTTCGCTTTTTCCAGACTAAAACACACATAGTTCATTGTATCTCCTCTATTTACAAAAATACTCAGACTAGCCTTAATATACCTTTCATTAATCAAGTAGTAGACCTCTGGAAGCCTGATAAAAATCCTTCAAACGGAAATGAAACCTGGTGTTTATGAATGATATGTGTCTTTTCAGGGAATAAAGTAGAAACAAATCACCATATTGTGGGGAACACTAAAGATGACTGATACACTGGCAATACGTCAAAGTGTAGAGTCTTCAATATAGGCATACTAGTGTTAAAAGAAAAAAAAGCAATTCAAAGGTTTTTTTTAATATGACCGTTGTTGTTATGTGACCACTTAAAGCTAGCTTGCTAGGAAAACTCATTACAAGGCTCCAATGATGTTAATAGAAGTATGTGGTGAAATGTATAAATAATTAGCCTGGATACATGAGAAATGGATGAATTCAGATAACCATACGAAAGAATTGAAATCATTATTGTACACAATGTTTATTATATTGGGATGCCTTTGAGGTATGTGGAAGTTTGTCTCTCTAGTATATACAGAACCAACAATCATTTACACAATCTTAATTAGAAAACTACTAAATTATTGTAATAATGATGATAATTTCCTTGTATACATGTTTAGTCAGCAAAAACAAATTTGATTATGATGCAGTTCACAAACAAGTACCTTTTTCAAACCGCATGGAAAAACCAAAATCAGCTAGCCGCAGTTGTCTGGAACTGGTTCGGAGAACATTCTCAGGTTTTATATCCCGATGGACAACGCCCAAATCATGACAGTATTTAATGACCATTATTAATTCCTTGATCAAGTTTGTTGCCCGATGCTCAGAGTAGCATCCAGTCCTAAACATCTCGTCAGTGAGGCATCCACTAGAGCATAAGTCCATCACAATATGAAAATATTCTCCATCTTCATACCCCGCTCACAGTGTGACAGCATTAGGATGGCCTGCCAGATGCTGTACAATCTCAATCTCCTTATACACATTTTCTTTAGTCTTTTTGGGTAGGGTCTTACAGGCCAGCTCTTCCCCAGGCAGAAACAGAGGCTAAATTTGTCAAAGTTGTCATTCCCTGCAAATATTAAAGTATGATTATCAGTCAGATATTAATCAATTAATAATACACAAATAAGCCTACAGGAAGTTCGTTCACTTTTCAGAGCAACAAAGTGTTAAGCCATTGACCAGGCTCCATTCTTATTGGGGAGTTGGTTCAGTGGTCAGGGCAACAGAGTGTTCTGAGAAGCCATCTACCAGGCCCATTCCTATTTTATTCTGCCCTATTAGTGAATGAGATAAGTTTCAATGTGATGAGCCTAAGACTGAGTGTAGGTCCAGAACAACATTCGCAGAATAGAAACAAACAAACATATAGACATCTACTAGGTATTTAAGTCAAAACAAACATCTAGAAATATACTAAAGAAAAGTGGAATACACAAATGAAAATGATATCCGAGATCAAACTACCTCTTCTCATATTTTCTCTGTGCAGTTTGCAATTAGTGTTGTCTCACATTTCTCAACATTTAAATGGAGGAATTCATCACAACTTCTTACAAAGTGACTCTGCATCTGAATCTCTGCTTTTCGTCGCTCTCTTCCTACTCCAGGTCTCTGAGAGCCAAGCAGAGTGATGTTGTGAAGGTTGTATTTTTTGGATTCACTTTCTGAAGTGTTTCATATTATCTCAGTTTTTTTTTTCATTTAATTAGATGCAGCGCTTTTACCAACAATGAGTTTACTGTCTTAGCAAGTTAGGGTTGATTTTGCATTAGATTTTTCATAATATGTAACAAAAGGTTTTGATTAGATGCTAGGGAACGACATAAAAGAAATTCTTGTTATCAACATAATTGACCTCCCATTAATTATCTTCTTTCATCACTGATAATGCCATCTTAGATTCTTAATTATTTGGAACTGCAAATCATTTTTCTTATCTTCCATTAAGACATAAGGAAAATCCTATCTTTATGCTTCTCTTAAATAATTATATATTGTAGCAACTTCATGCTATTCATGTAATTGTAACCAACCGAATAATTCCAACCAGATGGTTTCTATGTATATAGTGAGTGCGGAGATTTCTACAAAAAAATAAATACTCCCATTTATATTTGTTTGAAGGCCTACATTAGCAACATAAAAAGTTGTCAATAACTCTCATAAATTTTGAAAAAGGCATGAATACAAATTAGTCATTAAACTACGCAAAAGGTACTAATTGACCAACCATATATAAATCCATCAAAATATTTATAGTAAGCTCCAACTCACCCTGTTGTTTTGATGGTACTCTGGACATTGATATGTATTGGTTCTTGATACATTTCCAATTATTTTTAATTGTAAGAAATAACAATTATCAAAACCCTTGAAAGGCTTCTTTATACTCATGAATATCGCTTTCAGTTAAGGTGCTTCCATGTACAAGGTTCTCTGTTGGGACTTGTAGTTAACTCTACATTTTCACCAAAAGAAAGAGCATTGTCAAAGAAAATAAATATTGTAACAAAAACCTGTAAATAATATTGCATCTATAAATGTACTCTTTCAACTCTAAATATTATCCTCAGAATTCTATTTTTGGTCCAATCTCAGAGAAAATACTCGAACATAAAATTTTCTATTTTTTACTAAACAATCAATTCCTACTATAGTGATGAATTGCATGTGGATGCTCTGTAGTTGATGCTTTTTTCATCCTCCAATAGTGTTTGTTGATTATTGGTTGTTGACTAATGAGTTGAAACTAAATTACATTTGCAGGTCTCAATGGATATTATATTTTCACATTAAGGGGGAGAGTCTTTTTTTATTGTGTTCTTACAGGCTTTTGTGTGGAGTTAAAGTTAGTACAACGTATCTGATTGAATTATTTTGACCTTCCTGATTTGAACCAAGAGGAGGAGCCAGATTTTGAAGTGTGGCAGGAGTAAATGTCTTCCACAGCTGGACAGCCACAGTTTTGTTACACCCAACCACCTTCCAAGGTTTTGCACCTCAGATATTTACCCTGCGAATATATTGCAGAGGAACTTACTGAACTTTGCAAGCCATTTGGTAAAATTGTCAACAAAAAAGTGAATGTTGTAGTTAATCATAACTAGGATCTTTTGGAATTTGTACATTTTCAAGCACGCTCAAACAATGTGACTTAATGTTCAAATTCATCAATATGCTATAAGAATTATTGTGCTGAGGATTTGAGAGTCTTACCATATTTTGATTTTCCTTTATAGGTTTTCTTTTGTTATATTTTTATGTGGAGCCGAAGTCAATATTATGAATAGTTTTGATACGCTCTAGTAATTACATGACCATTGTCTGTAATATTTGTATCTCTGTAATCATTTAATATTTCAGTTACATATTTATGCTGTAGATCGCATAGCTTCCTCTCTCCAAACTTATGATTTGAACCCCACTTTCGGACAAGATTAATCTATTTATAAACTTTCATCTTTTCTTTTCAAGCTAAATGTCAATCATGTTCCCTCATCTATCTGTCTTCTATATCGATGCTTATCCTAAGATGAGTAATCACACACTCCTTTTGTTATGCTATTATAAATGTGTTTATGTTAAAAGTGATTTTTGGTTGATGTGGGGCTTTATTTTCGTTATGTGTTTATTTGTTAAAAGTAAATAAAAAAAGAGTTCAATATATTAATAATGTGTTAAATTGACAAAAGGAT
Organism: Pinus albicaulis; assembly: GCA_034641835.2. Lineage (NCBI taxonomy): Eukaryota > Viridiplantae > Streptophyta > Pinopsida > Pinales > Pinaceae > Pinus > Pinus albicaulis. The sequence goes on from CM076581.1 coordinate 458,614,990, forward strand.
TTATTCCCTGGCCTTGTTTGTTGAAATTAGAATTTATATTTCACGATAACATAATATAACATATGATAAAAAAAAAACGCTAATCAAAAAACAAAATTGCATAAAATTATTACTTCTTTTTCCAATGTTATTGTTTCCTATGATATTGTCTTAGGGTGTTGCAATTGCTAGTATTAATATTAAAATACTAATACTAATACTATTATTAATTATAATATACATATTAATATATTATAATTTTAATATTATTATATTTGGATCCTGAGATTTGTATTTGAGTAAACTTAAATGTAAAAGTAATGTTGAACATTTAATATTTAAAATTTAATCTAATTAATAATGAAAAATCACTTCTCTCCCTAAATATATAAATTTAACACAAATAAAGTGTCTAATTGTATTTGTGAGGAAGCATCTATGTGACAGTGCAAAGAGTGAAATAATATTTGTGAGAAAAGATTTCATGAGTTGTTTGGAGCGGAAAATAATATTTGTGGGAAAGGATTTCACAGTACCATATGCCATAGATTTTTAGGTTTGATTTAGTTTGTTTCTGCATTTTATTTTTTTCTACCTTTTTGTTTTTATCTTTTCATCTACTTCGACTCCATAAATATGATTATGTGTAATGAATCACTCTTACCACCAAATTAGAACCAGCCTAGATCCATCTTAACTCTGGATCTATCAAGTGTCGAGAGGGATTAAATCTCTAGAGATGCAAATCTGTTTTTTGAATGCAAAATTTGAAGAAAGATTTACACTTCGAAAGATTTGCACTTCAAAAGATTTGATCCTTCTAGAAACATCATAAATCTGGCGTTCAAATGCATCTAGACTGATGTAGTTTTAAAAACAATATAAAGTGTTTGAGTGTGAGTATTAGCATCTGATTTTTTGTGCAAACAATCATTGATTTCATTGCTACTGCGTATAGGACTGCGAGGAATCTAGACTTGTGATTGGTCAAGGAGTGGAGTTGCACGGTGTAGAAATTAAATCATTTTTTCAGGTTGCAGATCAAAATTATTGTGAAAGCAGTTAGCATCGTCACAATGGCCTTTGTTGCGTTAATGATCATGGCGCCATGTTGGATAGCTTCTATGGGCATCCTCTCTGTTTCCCGATGGTAATGAATAATGTCCATGCAGATCCGAGTGCGTTGCAGGACTTCTGCGTGGCAGACACAGTCTCCTATTTTCATGAACGAGCACTTCATGAAAATCTTAATCTTAATGAAGTTTCTCTTGAGCACTTCATGACACCGGCATTCCGTAAGATGAGGAACTTATTAGCCAATCCCTTGGGATTCAGTGTCATTCTTACGACCCCAGCTAACATACCGGGTTTTAATACGCTCAGATTGGAAATGGGTCGCATAAACATGGCTCTAGGATCTGTGATACCTCCCCATATCCACCGGAGAGGCAGCGAAACAATCTTTGTAGTGAGAGGGCATTGAACGCGGTGTTCGTAGATATCAGCAACATACTCTTCTCTCATAAGCTCGCGGCTGGCTATGTGTTCGTCTTCTTTAGAGACTCTGCATTATCCCCAAAACATCAAAAACGTGATTGCATTTATAGCAATCACATTCAACACGATTACGATTAGTCTATAGTTTGATTTTTTGAAAGCTTTTATTGTAGTTTTTTTGGTTTAATTTTTCTAAATTCTTGCAGGAATTTATTGAAAATAAAAGTTTGATGGGTAACTTTGCACGATGAAAATGCCCTAAGGGTTTTTTAAGGTGCTGAATCCATATATAAGAAAAAAACCAATTTAAATAATAGAAATCAAAATTTTACCTCAATTTTTTTCACCGAATTCAAAACACCCAAAACTTCAAAAAATCACACTAAAAACAACTCTAATTCAATATTCAAAATTTGGTACTGTGATAATCCACATGGATACTTTTGCTTTAACTCCGACCATTCCCTAAGAGTTGTTACTCGATGGTTCGCCTATGAAAATTATTCATCTAGAGTCGCGATTCCACGGTAATTGCTTGCAAATGCGGGGAAGTCATGTGGTTGATATTTAATGGTTCCAACACCTAAGTTTGTTGTGAAACTAATGTGTGAAATCCTATTAATGTTTGTGGTTTTATTGGCTTTCTAATTTCGACAGTTGTAGAATTACGGAGTGGTGTGGGTTTAATATTTAGTGGTGTGCAAAGTTGTTATTTTTTTTATTTGTAAAATTTATATTACAAAAAATACCAATTATTGAATAAAATAACATAGTTTAAGTTAGTGGTCATCAATGTTTTTTGGTGTTAATAGAACATATCGCTAATTTGATTATGTCGGTTTGTTATATTGATCAGTTTGCAAGTTTTGATAAATTTGGGTTTTGAAATGGTCACTTAGATTATAACTTATTCAAAGGTGAATAGCCAATTTTTACATGAAGTTAAAGATGAAACAAAATCATATGGAACCCAACATGATGAAAATGAAGAAGAAAACAACCATGTGATAACAGAGTTAGTCTAGTGTGGAAAATGTCTCAGAGGCCTGCATTAATAGCTAGGCTGCTTTATTAATCTCAACAAAAAAAAAATTACATTACAAATATTTGACTCATAGAGTAAACCTCCTTCTAGAGTGGCATTGTTTCTCCTTCAACGAAACGTTCTCCCTTGGAGAACTCTCACTCACAAGTTGACTCCCTTTAGCAAAGAAATGATGGTGTAAAAAAAAAATGACTCTCTCACTGAATGTGGCAATAGATCCTTGTACTTAACTAATATTATGGGTTATCACAAGATTTGGGGTCAGGGCTTAACTACCCTACTCCCCACTCGGTCGACACATGGTCACGTTCACGTGATAGGACCAGGGCTAGGGCCATGTGCCTCACCCCATCCCATAGACCTCCATTTCAAATGTATTGAAATATAATCCTGCCAACAATTTTGAACGAGAAATAATGTGGTTTAACGGTTCAATGTGGTAGTTGTACCTAGAATATCATGGGGTCGAATATGGCGGAGGCTGTCATTCAACCCATTAAAGTTTTTGCATGCATCCAGAGGGCCATGGAGCGCCTCCTAATTTGCCACACCAAAAACTCAACAACCAAAAAAACTCGACAAATTGACCTATATGAACCTGCAATGTGTCAACATGTGATTGGACTACCTATTTGCTGTACTTGCACAGTCAACTACTGAGATCAATGCCACGCCATTGTACGACTTGCTTAGTCAGCAACCCATTTAACCTTGCAAGTTGAACTTTTTGTTGTTGGTCAAAAAATTTAGAACATAATAAATTTCACATACATTGTTATATTGAGGGGATTCAAGAGACGTTGGAATCAAAATGACGAGCACCAAGATTTGGCGCCAGTTTCAAGAGATTTTGAGTAATTTCATTTTTGAGCATATTATTGATCCCATGGATCATTCCTCCCCATGGGAATTGTGTTTGTAACACCAAAATTCTATATTGTTACTCAAAAATTAAGTGAGGATACAACACTTTCACTTTATCGATTTCAATCAACCTTGATTTTACTTATATTGGTAACTTTGAGCCCCATTCGAAGATACTCCACATTTCCTCTTCGTGAAGTCATGATTCTCCTGTCAAGAATTGTGTCTTCTTGCAACTCATCTAAATATTTAGGAGAAAAATATTCAATAGATAGAATCTGATCATTCTCTTCATAATCATCAATCATTGGAGGCTCATACAATCTTCACCTTGAAGTATTTCCTTGTTGATATACAACAAAACTTGATTCCCACATAGAAATCATGATCAATTCAATGCTTTTTAGGGCCTTTCTTTGTACTTGGATTTGATTTTCTCAAGCTTCTTTTGTCCTCCTTGATGCACTAGATGCATTTGTTCAATGAAATGCTTGGCTTTGTCCACATCACTTTCTCCATCTATTGCAAAATTTTTACCAAATATGAAATACAAAGGAGATTTGGGCAAATAACCCAAAAAACATTCAAATGGAAATACTTGTGTAGATGAGTTCTTGGAACAATTATAACATGTTGGATGTAATGTAAATTCTCATCCCAAAGTTTAGGATGCTTACCACAATATCCACGAATACAAATGGACTTGTCAACATGCCATAATAATATCAGATGCTAAAGAAAACATTGTTGCATATAAGTGATTTATTCAAAACATCACTTTTACAAAATACTGAGTTGTGGGCACATGCAACATGTGGAATACAAAATAAATGCAGTATTTTTAACTAGGCAAATAGTCCAACTATTTCTTACCCAACCAAGCTAGGGAGTTTTCTTTCTGCATTTCACTTTCTTCTGGAGTTGCTTCAAGGATGGTTATGGTGTGCCTCAAACGTTCTTCTGTCTTCTCTTTCTGAGGTGATTGCATGACTTGTTTTTCCTTCTTTGGATGAAGATGTGGATGCAGCTTCCAACACTCTTTGATCCAATTCCCACTTATGTTGCAATGAGTACAAAGATTTTTATGAGCATTTATTGGCAAAAATGTCTTTGAGCTTGGAGGAAGATTTTCCTTACTAGTCTCACTTCCAATTGACATATTCATTTTATTGACTAATGCTTTCCTTTTTTGGCACTTAGCTACACTATGGCTAGGTGCATGAAAAAAAGTATAAGGAAACACAATCCACAAAATTTTATTCAAACCATCATGATCTTTATAGTCATACAAATTCTTTGAATAATTAGGACATTTATACCTTTTATGATTGTCCTTTGGATTATGAGTCTTGCGAGGAGAACTTGATTTAATTCTTCCTTTGAAGTGATAATCTCTCTTTGGAGATGTTTTTCCATCAACATAATCATCATTATATGATACTCCTTCAACTTGTAGGAGTTAATTCTTCATGAATTTCACACTTGAATAATTCCTTGACTTTGCAATTTTGGAGCATTCTCCAACTTATTGTTGAACATATCCTAATCCTTTATGTCAAGGTTGTGGTATCACCTCAATAGGATTAATGATTAAGTGACTATGAATTGCAAGACCCTTACCATTGTACCCCATTTTGATTAACAATTCCATACCAATATTCCATACCAATACCTTTGGTATGTTTCTCAAATGATGCAAAAGAAGCATTATCATTGTTAAGAGAATGAATTGAACATGAAGTATCTTTTACCTCCTTTTCTTCTTTCGAATTTTGGCCCTCTTCTTGAAGCTTATCCATCTTCTCCTCCTTCTCTTTTGTAGACGAAGTGGTAGATGAATATTCAAGGAAACCACTCTTGTGATTTAACATATAAGTAGTGTTCTTCAACTGGAAAAGGGTAGAAACATCAATCATTCCATGACCACAAACTTTTTGAGTCTTCGGGGAAGCTTCGGTAGCTGAAAATTCCCAAATTTTCTCTTAAATGACATTTTTCAACATCAGGCACAACTTCTTCTTCTCATCCTCTGTTACTTCGAGCAATATTTTTAGTTCCATGTTATTTACTTGAAGAGAAGATAATTCTCTTCCAGTTCTAAGAGATTTGCATGCTACAAAATTTCGCCCATGCTTGCAATATGATCAAAACCTCCTCTGATATCAGTGATTTGAAAATCGATCATCCTCTGACACTTGGCAAGTTTTGATAAATTTGGGTCTTCAAACAGTTACTTAGATTGTACCTTATTAAAAGGTGAATAGTTAAGTTTTACATGAACTTAAAGATGAAAAAAATCATATGAAACCCAACATGATGAAAATGAAAAAGAAAACAACTAAGTTAATACAGATGTTGTCCAGTGTGTACTATGTCTCCGGGCCCTACACTAATAGCTAGGTTACTTTATTAATCTCGGCAACAAAAAGGGTACATTGCAAATCTTGACTCATAGAGTAAATGTCCTTATAGAGTGGCACCATTTGTCCTTCAAAGAATATTCTCCTTCAGAGAACTCTCACTCACAAGTTGACTCCCTTTAGCAAAGAAATGATGGTGTCAAAAGAAAAGGACTCTCTCACTGAATGTTGCAATAGGCCCTTATACTCATTCTGAGATCAGAAAGCACAAAATCAACTACTTCATAATGAAGTGTTGAAATGGTTTCTTCCACAATCATATTGAGAATAGACTTAAACTAGTTGCTTTAATGAAGAAACTGATGTTGTAGATGTGTTCTAAAGGCTTGAAAATCCTTGTCTAGGCTCTATCCATGCTCAACAGGGTCTCCATAAGGCCTCAAAATAGTATATGTCTGCACGCAACACAAAAGGACTTGGATCTGCAAAATGTTCAACATACAATGCTCAAATCACAATAATTGAATGTTGCCATTGTGTCCACGACACCAAAAAACCCCTGTGTAGGCTCTTATTAGGCTCAAAAAGACTGAAAAATTGCCAAGTTAGGCCTACATGAACATTTCTCTACTATATGTCTTGGAAATTGGCAAAAATCGCTAACTAGGAAACAAAACTCGCATTTGGCAGGACTGCGAGGTGACAAGTCAACGCTGGAGTGACATAAATTCCACCAAAAAATCTGCAAATTGTCGCAAGTTTAAGAAAACCTCTGCACCCAAAAATTCTGCGTTTTCTTTGTCACATGGTGGCCATGTTGTCGTGGCCTAGTGCCATGCATTGACTGCTCCATATTTGGCTTCGGGTGGTGGTCACGTTGTAACAATGGGACTGGGGGCCAGGCTAACCGCCTGCCCCTTTTGCCTTCGTCGTGGGCATATGGGTTATCACAAGATCCGAGGCCATGTCACAATAATGTTCACACGGTAAGACCGAGGCTTGGTCCATGTGCCCCACCCCCTCTTGATGACCTCCATTTCAAATGTATTGAAATATAATCCTGCCAACAGTTTTGAACGAGCAATAATGTGGTCTAACGTTTTGACATGCTAGTTATAACTAGCAGATCATGGGGTCAAATTCAGCCAAGGTTGTCAATCGAACCATTCAAATTTTAGCACACAGATGGCCACGTGGTGCCCTCCCATTGGGCCACGTTGTGCCTCCTAATTGGCCACGCCAAAAACTCAACGACCAATCAAAACTCGACAAATTGACCTATACGAGCCTACCACATGTCAACATGTGATTGCCCACCTTCCTACCATACCTGCACAGTCAGTTGCTAATGTAAGTGCTGCGTCACCATATGACCTACCTAGTCAGCAGCCCAGTCAACCTTGCAAGTTGAATTTTTTTTTGTCAGTCAAAAAATTTAGAATGCAATAACTTTCGCATATGGTGTCAGATTAAGGCAATTCAAATGACATTGGAATCAGAAAGATGAGCACTACGATTTGGTGCCAGTTTTGGTAGATTTTGAGCACTTTCATTTTTTAGTATATTTTTCATCCCCTAGATCATATATGTTGATGAGTCTTGTCGTTCTTCGGTGCTTCAAGATCAACAATTATAGGTTATCTATGTGTGTATGTGAAGAAATGTTAGTTGTATGATTGACTGCTAAATAAGATCAATACCTAGACAACTTAACTATATAAGTAGAAGTATGTATTTCGATGCATATTGTTAGGATAGAAGCATGTCCATAGAGAAATTCAGTATCTAAGTTATTTTTCAGGGTAGTCAAGAAGCGTCAGTCCTACAAGTATGTCAATGATGGTTGGAGACAATTATATTTTAAATGGAGGTCAAATGGTAGCTCGAAGTTGTGGCGGTGAACAAAGAGCATTGTTTGCGAGATTCTACTGTGGGTGTAAGTGCTAATGAAGACCAACTAAACAAAAAACAACATCATTGCTGTAAATTGTGATTTTAGTATTTGAAATGTAAGCATTACAAGAAAGACTTGGAGATAATGCTTTCATACTGAGTTTAAATTTAATTTGAAATTTTGTTAAAAGAATATCTCAACCTTCATATCCATGTTTAGAATTAGTAAATATATAGTAATTGAGTGAAAAATTATATAATCAAAAATATTATTTTATATGTATTTCTAAGTACTAGGTCTCTAAATTCAATTTCTATGTCATATGAGAGGGGATAATGTTTTATATTCATGTCACTAAATGAAAAAATAAAGATGCAATCTTCAACCATGGAATTTCTAAGAGTAAAAATTAAATCTACTTTTATCCATTTATTACGTCAACGAATACACTATTTACTTGCTTTACACACCAATGATCATATTAGAGGAGATAATGTCTTATAATTCATATCATTAAATCAAAAAATGATGAAGCAATCTTTGATCAAGGAATTTCTAAGAGTAAAACCATTGTAAAATATTCGTGAAAAGTGTAAGTAGAAAACCGTTGTAAAATAATTGTGAAAAGTGTAAGCAGAAAACTAATATATATTGTTTTAGAAAAAAAAAAGGAAAACCACACGTATGCTATCCTTGTATCATGCTAGCTCAAATTTTACCGGAGTTGTTTACTAATTTAACATAATAGTTTTGATGACAGTTTTTTTTGTTGGAATTTGGTAATTTTTTTTCAAAAAATCAGATAGTTGAAATGTTTGAATTGCATTTTTGATGGTGGAAATGGATTCAGCACCATCAAAAACCCTTAGAGCACCCAAAATACTAAAGTTTAACCACTGTAATTTGCCAAATTTTTTCATAACCTTACCCAAATTTCTAAATTATTCTGTGGATTTTTTAGACTACGACATTTTTACATAGTCAACCTTGTCCTTGCATATAAATTTTGGGTTTTGATTTTTAAAAAAACTCGTAACATATAAAATATATGATCTTATTATTTTGAAGATGATGATAATGAATAATATTCACCAAATAGAAATGGTTTAACATATTTTTAGAAGGTAATATATTACTTGAAATTATTTAAAAATTTATTTATATGCTCAAAAAAATATTAAGAAAAGTATTTTGATTTTAATATAATTTTCTTGTTGTAAAAGGTTAAGAAGGATGGTTTTGTGAAAAATATTTTGAAATTGAGATTTAATGTGAGTATAAATTTGTCAATTTAAGATAAAATTATTTTTTCTTATTTTAGAAATAATTATTTTCTTCTTTACATGAGAGATACTTTTTATTTTCAAAATTTGGTTTGATCACTTACTTGTAATATCATAGGTTCTTTTTTCCCTCTAACTCTTTATGAACCCACACTGGTCTACCCAAGACTAGACATCCTTTTGTTATCCTTTCTTGAGTCAAAAGTGATGGTTTTAGTTGTGTTGGAAGATATTTTAGGAAATATTTTTCTTCCATGTTGTTTAACCTCTTCTTATACATATGATACCTAGTCATAGCCATTCTTTCAATAGGGGAAAATATTTCTTCTATGAGGAGGATAGGATAGGGTGTATTTCTTTCAGTATTGAAACTGTAGGTTATAAATTACTTTTGGATATGTTCTATCTTCCTCCATGACTCTTTGGAGAAGCCGCATCTCCAAACCTCACATCCATATATAACTGGAGTGACGAGAGTCTCAAAGAAAAGATATTTTAATCCCATATGAAAATATACGTTGAATCACAATTGTTTTCATGTCCATAACAAACTTTCCATCCTCAATTTATCCATTTCTCAATTCTATAATTCTAGTTGAGCTTCTAATGGACATTGATTCCAAAATATTCGTATGAAGGAATTTCCTCTATGTTTTTGTTATTATATATGAAAGTATCATATGTGATAAATTTGGATTTAATTATTACGACCTTTTTTTATTAGTATTAACAATTATACCCATTTTGGAATAGAAATCTTAGAGGTCTCTTAGTTTTTTCCAATATGACAAAAAATCGTTGCCAAAAGAAAAATATAATGAACACAGAGGAGAATATTTATGACTATCCAATGAGTGTAGGGCCAACACAACTGAAAACTTCCAAACAATCTTCTAGCTTAACAATGTATATACCAAAAAAGGTTAGGGACAAGGGACACCTTTCCTTAACTCTGTTATTACAATTAATTTATTTCAACCAACCCTTAGTGGTCTTAATGTATACTCAAAATTACTTTTACCAACCTATCACAACCACATAAGAAAATTCTAAGCACATATGATTTTAAGGAACATTATTTTTATAATGTTAATTTAATTAAAATTTTGTTGCCAAACATTACAAATTAATATTTGGTTTGCACTTGAAATGGTTTTGCATTTTGAATCACTCTATTACATTATTAGAATAGATTAATCTTAATTTTGAATTTTTTAAACAATATAAAAATTTAAAAGAAATCAAACTATAAGCATATCAATGTTTGAAAGGTTAAGGTTAAGCATATCAATGTTTGAAAGATTAAAGTTAAGATGAATTTTTTTTCTTAATATTTTTTAATTATTATGGTCATTGTTTGCATTTTCGTAAATATATATTGTTTTCTAAAATTTCCATTTATATAAATTTTAATGATATTTGTTGAAATATATATATATATATATAATTTATTGGTTATGTATATTTATTTTTTAATTCTTATTTGTTATTTTTATAATAATTTTTTTTTTTTAAATTTAACACGTCTATTAAAATTATGATACATCGATTTTTGTTTTCTTTGTATTTTTTTAAATCAACATATAATTAATGTATCACTTCACATATCATTAACATATCACATCATCATATACCATTTTGGTGAAGAGGGGATCAATCTCGTTGTGCTATTAGAATCACTCAAAATAATACACAATAAGTTAGAATCACTCAAAATAGTACCCAATAAGCTATAACCTTTAAGCACACATAACTTCATATATATATATAATATAATTTTCTTAATTAAAATTCCAAAAATACCATCAACAAATATACACAACAAACCAAGTTGAACACAATATTTTACACATAATTCCCACGAAGAAAAACCACCCTGAATGTTTCATCTTCTTTCTTATTAAATTCTATATAATATTTATAATGAAAATGCTTTTTTACTTAATATCTAGTCTTTGTGTTCCAGTCATTACAAAATTTTCTTACTTTCCAAGAAACATTCCATATCAATGTTTACTCATAAACATCACCTTTAAAGTGTCGTCTTTTGTCTCTTCATGTGATTTTATCCTCATCTTCATATCATAATTATTGTAATTATTATAGATAGTTAATTGTAAACCAAAATTATTCTGTAACTTGCCTTTCTTCACATTTTGTTTCTCTATCTCATTAGTCGACATCATCAAACCTACAACATCCAACCCTTTTTCTACCTTCTTGTTTATTTCTACTTGCATACTCATCTATGTATTCTAAGCATTTTCAAAAGATGATGTGGTGTCTTATATACACCATCCTCCCCTTCCACATTAATACTAATGTAGAGGTGGAGATGAATGCCATTGTACCTTTCCACAAATATCTCATTACACAAAAACGTGGGGGAGGAGATGTAAATACTTTGTTCAAATTTTCCAAGAATCCTATATTACGTTATAAAACTCGAGCTGATAATCATCTTTTCACTTTTCTCGAGACTCCACAAAAAAGGAAGGAATGCAAAGTATTGATATGAAATGAATCTCACCTTTCTTTACAACATGTTTGCTTTACATTCACATTTTCACATTTATAACTCTACATCATGCTCTACTTTGTTTTGTCTCCCTTCCCGAAGGGTCTACCTAATTATTCCCATATTTATCATTTCCCCTCTTTGCATCCCATTTTACCTTACCACTTTGATGAAAAATGTGGAGATGCTTCATTATCCATATTCCTTCCTTTTCTCCATGATTGTTGTTCCCACTCCAAGCTTTGTATAGGTTCTTTCAATACTTGAATTAAAAGGAGACTTAGCTTTCAAAACTAAATAAATTTGGTATCTAGATCCTTCTACCATCTAATCATCACTTTCCATGTGTCAATTTCCTTCACGTCATGCCAACTAACACATCATCACTCAACTATCACATGTGTTTTCCATATGAAATTTTCAAAATGACCTCTTTACTAAAGGAAATATTCATTTCATTAGAGATAATCCTACATAGAACTCCTCAATTAAAAAAAATCATGCCCTCATGCTTATGAGAAAATTTCTTTTCTTCATGAACAACTTCATCAATTATTTCACCATTACTATCTTCATCAACTCTACACTTCTCCCTTTTCTTTTGTAGAATTTTGCAATCAATACACTACATATAATCTATTTTCTATTACATTATTTTATGCCTATATCACCATAAGAACTAGTCATGTGTTACTCAACTATGCATTTCCACATGCCTGAATTAAGTCATGTCCCCATAGTTTCATTCCAATTGCATTAAATCTTGCATTTACATAGGTGCCTATGATGTAGCCAACTTCTATTGCTCAAAACCATATAATTTTGAGTCATTTGCACAATATTATATGCCTCTTTTGAGCTCAACCATTTAACAACAACAAGACAAAACTTAGATATATACCTTATTTAACATCATCCTTCTTAAGTTCACACATCTCCTCTCATTTTCCGCAAAAAATACCCAAATGTAATTTTCTTCATCTTCATTAACATATTTCAAATTCGTTACTTGGTCTGAAAACCATTATCTTCTTTTTTATTCCACTAGTGTTATTCCTTTTGACACCTCATTTTTAAGGCCCCAATAAATTCAAACTATATAACTCCATATTCTTAGGATTTTGCTTCCTCCTTTTTTTTTTTGTCATATCGATACATTTCTTTCCTCTGTTACATTGTCTAGCATTCCTCTTAGCCTAAATTCATTTCCTTGAATCTATATCATCTAATGCATAAGTCACTCACTAGACTTGCAATATTAACATATTTTAGTGGATTACATAATAAGATGTATCCATTAATGATACATAACATCGTATAAACAAAATATAAACCTATCAATGCCAACACCAACAATATCATCATCACACATACACAAAAATTAAACATTACATAAATGCTATTATGCGGAAACTAAAAGAAAAACCACCATCAATGGTCAATAATTTATTTCTTGTTAATTTTTTATATGGCTACAATTGTAAGTATTTTTCATTCTTTCTACTTCCCACCTCCCACTCTTTACACAATTTTCATGGTTGCTAGATTGCATTCCATGCGAACATTCACTCATAGTATTCACCTCTAGAGATTCCTCTTCTTCATCTCTTCTTGAAATTTTATCCTGATCTTCGTATTGTAATTTTCATGAAAATTAAACTCTCCACTTTCTTTGTGTATCCACAATTTTAATTCAACTTCTCTGAGACTCTCATCTTCACCTTCTGTTGCATTCTAGATTATATTCGATCCATAATTTCTTCAACTTTTTTATGTCTCTATCTCATTTGAGGCCACATCATTGAACCTATGTCATTTAGCCCCATATCCCACTTTCTTATTTATATCTACCTAATATCTTATCTTCTACACTCCACACTTCTTCAAAGTACTTCTCCATATAGAGTCACATGAATCCTCCGCCTCCCTCCACATTAGTACAAAATTATGTGAAGGTGGATATTTATACCTTATTTCCACACATTTCCATGTATTTATTGCCTCATCACAAGGCAAGGGTGGAGATGACGAGCCTTTTTTAAATATTTATAAAACTCTAGCCCTACATCACAAAACTTTTCATGATATTGCTCCTTCCACTTTTCTCTAGTATTTCAACAAACAAACAAAGGGATGTGGAACATTTTACCTTCATGTTAAGTCCATAAGAACATGATTTTTTTTGTAATTTTTGGGTACCTTATATATATATATATATACATATATATTTAAATAAGTTATGCATCTTATTTTTAATGGATTTTGCATATGAAGTAGTATTTTTTACTTATCTCCTTTTCCTTTTGAAAAACCCAAAATTTTCATAAGTTGTTTAGCCTTCATCAAGGTAAGTTTTATTTTCATCAAAAAGTTCTAAAGACATTCATTAATAGTGAAAATTATTGGTTGTAATATCCCCCAATCACCTAGTTGGAATGATTCCACCACTATGACATTGATGTCATAACCATAGACATATAAAATATAACTAGAGCAACATAATAATATATGTAGGACATGTAACCATAAGAAATAAATATAAAATATAGTAGATGTTATAGCTAATAATGTCACCATCAAAGTCCTCCATAGCTCAAAGTGAAACCCCTTTATATTTATTATGGAAGAAAACCGATATGAAGATTGGAATGCACAAAATGGTCCACGAAAACTCAACAAAAATTAAGGTTTTTCTCCTTCAACGTATCTAAAACACTAGTAGATAGTGTTTTTATTCCTAGCAACACTCTTTATCACTTGACAGGGAGAGTTGAAGGGATCAAAAACTCTCTAGTTACTCAACAAAAGAAATTTTAAGCAACAATGTAAATGGATAAGAGGAAAAAGGGTCAAAGTTGAACACTTTTCAATGATAAGGATGAAAGGACCATATCAAACATGGTCAACAAAGTGTCTAGATGGATTTTGATCATGTGTCCAAGCGATCCATAAAATAAATTCCTTCCATGAAACAAAGGGAGAAAAAAATCATTATAACAAATTGTTTTTGGATTGGAGGCTTATGTACCTTCTTGTGATAATATGTAGTTGTTGTGCCTTGAAAATGAGTTATTATGAGAGGAGGGACAAGTAAAAATGACTATACAACTTCCATAATTGATTATGGTATAATAAAATATATTCACTTCTACCCCCTCTCCCCAACAACTTATTTTCCTTAGTGATTAATGCGTTTGTATTTAGGTTTATTGCACTAATGCTAATCAGACTTGTAAGAGGATAGATTATTTGGTTTCTATTGTTTTTTTTTTTAGGAAACATGAGTAGGAAGCTTAGCAACAAAGAATTCTAGAGTCACCCTAGTTGGATTCACCAAATATCCACCTTCCAAAAAAAGTTCACGATTTAATATTTTCCTCTTATTTGTTTCTCACAATGCATGTTTGTGTCATGGGGTTAAGTGAGTTGGAAACTTGTTGTCTATGACAGGCCCTAGGCAGGCTCATGGGTTTCCTTGTCACTGCAAAGGAAATTTTGCAAAACAGAATTGGTGACTCCATTGGGGAGTCCTAATGGATCATTTTTTTAGTATTTGTCTAATAATAGAATGCTTTTTGTTTGTATTTACTTGTTTTGAATGGTCATTAAGAGCCCTAGGGAAATTTTTTTATGAAGCCTTCTGTTTGAAAAAATAAAAAATGGGTATAAAATCCCTTCAAATATCCTTTACAATCTTAGCAGAGTGTTCTTACCTCTATGAATGTTTCGATTTTCACTATATGAGAGAGTTTTTACCCTTTCAACTATTTATTTTCTCACAGAAAGAGCGTTGAAGCACTCAACTAGGGGTTTTGAATGAGGTTTCTCTGAATTGTTTGTTGTTTTATTGCATGCATATGAGCCTAGGTTGGATCATCTTCAGATCTAGTTTCGTTTGTCTTATTTTAATTAAAAAAATCTCTGATCTGCTTCAAATAAGTGGGTTCTTCATCACTTGTAAGGGTTTTGAATCCTCTTGGGTTTGATTCCCAACATAGACATTGGGGGTTAGATATATCTCTACCACCATTATCCTGTAACCCTTCATATTTTTTTCTACTTATAAGTGTGGTTTAATATTTGAAGACATTCTTTGAACACATGCTTCCTTGAAATTACGGTTTTGGTTTTTTGTGTGTTTTATTTGTGTTCCCTTTGGATTTTTTTCATTGTTTTCTTGTGTTTTTTATTCTAATATGTAGTGCATGTAAGAGTAACAAAAGGGAGGGACATAAGGATTGTTTTCATGTTCCATTTTGAAATATATAACTCTCTCGTAGATAGATTTCATCAAAAGTAAAACTTACACGTGTATATTTTCATATCTATATTTGAAACAAGTCATAACACCATATGAGTTTCACACATTTACCCTTGACATGAAAGAAAAACCACTAAAATTAATCCTTAATAAAATTAATCAAAATTTTTATCATTTATTTGGTATAACACCAAAATTAGCTTAGGATTTTAGGGCCTTGGAATAGGATGATGAAGTAAACTCTCCAAGGCTACCAAAACCAACACTATAATCGTTAGCTATAGAGTGGAAATCCATTTGCAATCGCACGCTTCTTGGGAAGCTATTATAACAGAAGGGTAAAACACAAGGTCACTTCATGGCGAATGTAGTGATATACCTTTCTTATGCACATGAAAAGATATATTAAATCTCTCCTTCTGCACTTAATAATGTTTTATTATGCTTTAATATTTTCTTAGGAAGGTTTAAAGGTAATTGTATATTTGTGCCTAATATTGGTTATTTTTGTAGAATATTGTGAGAATATTGGACAGATTATACAGATTTGGAGAAGGAGATAATTTAGGGACTTTCTCCCTGCCACTGGAAGATCAAGAGTGAAGAATAAATGAGCACAATATCAAGAAATTAGGGAGAAATATTGGAGATACTCAAGGGGATTTTCCACCCTCCTTAACTCTCAAAGGTAGCCAAAGGATCCTCATGAGATCCCCTCCAGAAATTTGAATTTCAAAGGCATCCAATGATCAAGGATAATTATTTTAGCTAAAAATTAAAAGTTCTCAGAAATTCTTTAAACTAGGATGAGAGCATAGTGCTCTTCACCACGATTCCAACACAACTTGTTTAATCAAAATTTGAGTTCGTATGAGTGCGTTATGGTCTGTTGTTTGCTTTCCAAAATAGGTAAACAAATGGGTAGAATAGGTATAGGTATGATGTGGCATCCCAACCAGAAAAAAGGAATCTTCAAGAATATTCCCCAGGTTTCTGCCAATGATGTTGTGACAAGTGGAATTTTCTGATTTGCCAGTTTGATCTATGTGGAGGTAAATTTCCTAATATTTCTAAGGTGAAATTGTATTTTTTTTAATTATTTAATTATGATTTAATATTAAATAAATATATTTATATATATTATAACATATAATATATTATATGTTTTAATATATATCTATATATATATATATATAAACTTTAAATCAAATATCAATCCATGTTACATTATACCAAACTCCACTTATAAATTCCAAATCCGAAATGTGATATGTTCGTTGGTTATATTTAAATGGTGGCAAGGTTGAATTAATATGGTATTTCATATACCATAGTAATACAAACCATTATTAGTCCCGGCCATAGATACGGCTGGGACTATTGTAATTGATTTCCCGAAGTTAGCATTAATCCAGCTCAGGTATAACCAAAGTTTTTAAATATAAGTCGAGTGTTGATCAAATATAACCAAAGTTTTTAAACCGACACTCATTTACCATCTTATTTGGCCTCTTCCCGAGGTGGGGAGGCAGAAACATAGATTAAAATTATAACTTTGTTTCATATTTTCGAACAGGTAAAATTTAGCTCACCTAATGCTAGAATTATTGGAAAACATTAAATGCTTATACATGCAAGTGGCATCAATGTTTGAAAGGGTGATTTTGAGAGAATGCTCTGTAAAACTGCCACATACACCCCGCCATGCACATAGTGTCACATACACTGCCCTGCGAGGTATCCTGCGAGGTATCAGTAGTAGGGTTAAATTAAATGCATCCATTGAGGGCCAAGTAGTCATAGAAGGGAGCATGCAGGTTCCGAACAACTCCTTCATTTCTTCAATATCAATCCATTGAGGGTTGAGTAGTCATCATGCGTGGGCCGACAGGAGCATGTAGGTTCTGAACGGTGCTTCTCGCCACGGCCAAAAATAGTTTCTCCTTCGCATGTATAAGAGAGAATTATGAGAGTAGCAGTAGGGGCTCTTCTGGCCCATTCTCTTTCCACACCGCCAATTCTTACCAGCGAATTCTCCATGGTAGACCTCCTCACATTCAACTGAGAATAAGTAGCAGAAGTCGGGGAATTATCAGAATTTTTGTGAAGACTGCAATGGAATGAACACATGCTCCACGCTTTTCTAGAACTTGAAGACATGTGCAGCTTTCTATGTCCTTTTTCTTTTCTAGAAAATGAGAAGTTATGTAACAGATAGCAGGACTACCGAAAGTGTTGAACTTTACCGTCATAGATGGATTACCAGGCTCTGATAATTCCATACCGCTGAGGCCGTTTCTCTTGAGAATGTCAAGTGTATATGGTAAGTTGCACAGTGCACTTCTTTGAGAATGTCAACTTAAAAAATACTAGACTAATGAAATTATTGAAGAAAATTTGCCAGCATTTTTAAAGACAATTTTCAGTTGCAATTAAGACAATTGTTTTTCACAAAATAAGCTACAGTAGTATAGATATCCATGCATTATTACAATTCTATACTATAATGTATGCTTCATGTTGCATTTAACACTTTAACACGCTATACATAGGCTGTAGATCTAATGCTTTGTACAGGAAATAAATTATTTTATACAAATTAAAACTAGCTACAACAGTCATCTTTATAAGCATTAATACGCTCTCAATTTGTACAAAAACATTGCGCTTTTTTTTCCTGAAATGGCCAGTTTATTAAAATATTGGAATTTATTTTAAAAAGGAGAATTGGGTTTAGGTAAAATCGCAAATTTGGGGAAGCAGTAATGCCAACACCGTGTTTCCACTCCAGGCTTGGGTACTTTTGTCTAAATATGAAAATTTTGCAACTAGCCTTTCAAGTTCACCTTGTAAACAGTAATGCCAACACCATTTTCCACTCCAGGCTTGGGTAATTTTGTCTAAATATGAAAAATTTTCAACTAACCTTTCAAGTTCATCGGAAAACACCACAACCTTGCTTGGATATTTGCTTCCTTGTCGCTAGTTATTAATTCAAGTGGAAAATCACTTAGCTGCAGCGATGGCTCTCAACACCCTTCCAAGAAACTCGTGTGTGCATTCAATGATGATCATTACTGTGCATAGAAACTTTGCGCCATGGAATATTAACACCTCACATACACCTGATAAGTTTTCAGAATGTTTTCATCTTTTATTGATCGACTCTGTCTTTTCTAGCATGATACAGTGTTAGGTGGCTTGGTTTAGCACGCTACATGCATGCACTGGCTCAGAAGGAAGTGAGACACGTTGCCCTCAAGGGAGGGCCTACATGGTCATCGAGTTTTACTTTAAATTTTTTATTTTATATGAAAACTTATAATGGCTTCCGGCTATGGTATAAGAATGATACAATCTGCCATGTTTAGCTCGCAAATTTTTATGTTGCTAGGCTTTTTGATGAATCTATACCATCACCAGTTATATGAAATTTGATGGTTTTCAGTACCTCTTGGATTTCAAATAGTTAGCAACAGGGTCTCCCATAAGTATTTTCTCTGTTTTCTTCAACGGAAGTCTGTTTTAGAAGATCAACTACAGCAAGATCTCTTCTTTATTGCTTCTGCAGAGATCCACAGGATTCTTCAAAGGATGTGATATATCTACCAATTCTCTTCTCGGAATGATGATGGGATAGTGGAAATTACCTAAAAGTACCTTTGTTTTGTGGCTGTACATTTTGATTAAAACAATCTTGTGTTGGCTATGGAGTTTTTAATGTCGAAACCCTAGTTATACTGGTCATTGCTACTGTGTTAATTATGGGGTAATTTTAAGGGTTGCACAATTATTCAGTACAATTGGGTTCTCCTTTTGTCTATTACTGTAGGGTATACATAATGCATGGTATTTGTTTACAATGGGCCAATCTAGATATATTTCTAATAACTTTATAAGATTATAGAAGCGGATGTATCCTATTTTCAATGTTTCCTAATAGATGTTATTCTGGGCAATAAAATGTTGGTTTACCTTTTTCTTATGCAAAGTGAAAATGTTCAAGATTGTTATTATTTACTAATATGATTTGACTGATCATATTATATATTGTTTTTGGATTTCAAATTATATAACTCTTACCAATACTGGATCTGGGTTTCAATTAAGATGGTTTATACTGGTTACTTTCTTTCCCTATCTACTTTATGCTAAGAGAAGAGTGGTTGTTCATCTTTTATTTCCATTGTTGTTTATATGTTGTAAACGTGTAACTACTGCGACCCTTCAGGAAGGTAATAAAATTTCTTAGTATGTATTCAAATAGGGGTTCAAGGGTATTTTTGTTAGTAGCTAATAATATCGGTCTAAATTTAAGTCTATAGTAGTTGTAATTTACTATCAAGGTTCAATTGCTGAAAATTTGAATTATAAATAGGCAAGTAATCTACTAAGCTCATTTTCTATTTTTTGTACCTATTCTTGTTAAATATACATAATCTTTTATCTATATCTTTATACTATGCTTTCTCTTATAATTTCTAAGTATCTTGGTCCTGCTTGGCATTCTCTTTTACATGTGAATCCTAGATAATATG
Source organism: Pinus albicaulis (assembly GCA_034641835.2). Lineage (NCBI taxonomy): Eukaryota > Viridiplantae > Streptophyta > Pinopsida > Pinales > Pinaceae > Pinus > Pinus albicaulis. The sequence continues at coordinate 458,635,229 of CM076581.1, forward strand.
ATATAAAGTCTGCTATTTCATCCCTGAATACTGGTGGTTTATGGGTAGCATAACATAAGCTTATCTATGTAACACCATTGTTATGTAACAACTTATCTCTGTAATTGCGTACAAATTTAAGCTTGATATCACGTACATTAGCTTATCTCTGTAATTGCGTACAACTTTAAGCTTGATAACACGTACATTAGTAGAAGCATAGTTCATTCCTAAACCAGTTTAAATTGTAGTCTTGTTATCTAGTTTTACAAAATTATAAAAACAAAACACTTGAATCTCGTTTTACAAAAATACATCATCTACAGCTTCTCAATCGTGAACAAAAATTGGGCTAAAAATTGCACGATATAACAAGATAATATTAGGATGCCATTCATGTAATATATAGACTAGTTACCATTGTATAAGCCAATGAAGGTAAAACCTTCATGTATTATAGAATTTTTGGTCTTCAATTTCTCAAAAGTTTGGAGATACTTTGAGGAAGCAAAGCCAAGGCCTTCCAGGTATCTGTGGATCTGGTAGCATACCTTACAATTTTTGCAAACCAGCACATTTCCTTCAAAGAAGCATTTGGACATGGCACAAATAACAAAGATGAGATATGTGCTACATGGTTTTTCTCAAAAATTGCAGTGAACAGGAATATCGAGTCCTTTGATACTAGGAGACACAAGGCTATTAACAGATTCGGAAAATCAAACTAATAATCTGAATAAGTCGAATCTTATCTCTATAATGGAATAAGTCAGATAAGAAAGAAACATATTTGAAAATGTATTATTTCAACATGTAAACAAAGAGCTAAATGAGACAGCTGATAAATTTTCTAAAGAAGATCTAGGATTCCAATAAAGCAAGCTGGTGATAATAGAAACATATGAGAGTGGATCTAACAGCCTAAAAGATCATAGCAGCATTATGTTTCTTTGTTTTTAGTAGAATCTGATATTTACACACGTGAGGTTTCAAGTGTTCAACTATTGTCCAAAAAGAGAACAGACAATGATGTCATATCTACCTTTAGTTCTGGGAAAGAGTTCATTTGGAGTTTATAGAATTTGTTGTCAATGATGTGGACTTGATGTAGGTTGTTGAACTTTGCTCTGGCTAGCGGCTGGGACTTTTTGCCGCGCAACCCTCCTTGTTTAATATCAATCTGCATTCAAGGTCCACGTGATATGTTGATGGAGTTATAAGTCAAGGTGTTAACATATGGTAAAAGATCTATGTTGGGAGTGAGGTCAAGGTTTGAACCCCAGGCCTCCGACCCGTAAGTCCGCAGCCTAACCAATGTGCAGTAACAGTTACATTTATTCAACCATCCATCGATCTTTACTTAACCGAATGCGCAGTGGATCGACGAAATCTGCGGTTAATTATCAATAACCCATGTTTAAAATACCATTAGCGCTAAGTGTGCTTATTTTAAGAGTGCCTTATCTTATCTGGTAAACGTGCTTATCCTCTAATTAATGCACGATTAGTTTGGCATAAATTTAGTAGGAGCGCGCCAAAACTGGCGACCTTGCTATTTTTGGAATTTTAAATCGCAGTTAGCCAAATTTGGAGGCAGTTTCCTAGGTTAAAGTTGAATGAGGCATAAATTTTTCCTAGAAACTCCAAATTCGACTCAGTCAGAACCAAAATAGGGGTATTGGGGTATTTTGGAGCCATTGAAGTAGGCTTTAGAGGCATAAAAGTTCATCTATAGGTGTTTTTGTGCATTTTAATACTTTTGAACGCTAGGGCCACCAAGTGTTGGAGGCATTGCCAGAGCATCCAAAATCCAAATTGAGCAAACAAACAGTCATGTCTGGTATATTTTGATGTTTTAAACTCATTGGAATAGGTTCCAATAGCATTTGAAGCTTGTAACAAAAATTTGAGCACATTTTAAGCTAATACAAAGGCCCACACTATGAAGCTGGACCAAGGAGATGTAGCCTACGAGGGGTGAACTCCTTCATCAAAAAATTGTGTATTAAGCTCTGTTATGTGTGTTTGTTGTGTTTATACTTTTTTTTGTTCATTCATTTAAAATTTTTCTTTTAAGTGTATGACAAACACTAAATTAGACCAAGTAAATTGAATTGACAATCACATTCTCATGTAAAAACTCTTGATGAATAAGTTAACCAAAGAAAAGAGTTTTTTATATCTGGAAATGATACTAGAACATCAATAATTAGTAATCATTTCAGGTCAACCAAGCAACTCAAGACCAAGTGCACTCAAGCCATATTTCACTTGGAGTCAAGTGGACTCATTACCTGTTTTTTAGGAGCTGTCGGTAGCTATCCTTGAGGATAAATAAATCAGATCAAGAGATAATTAGGGTTTATTCCAAAGGATTCTAGTCCATTCGATGCAATCCATTCCATTCCATCCCATGTCATTCATTTTCCATTCTATTAGGATTTTGTTTTTTAATACCTTCGAGATGCAATAAGATTGTAATTTTAATGCAATGAGTATTCAGATGAATTTTTATTGATCTAGTTCCAGAGAGCTCGGTTCGTGGGTTAGGGCCCAACCCATGTGCCTCAAATTCTCTATTTTTTTCATTTTTTCATTTTTTTCATTTAGCTAGTTTTGTTTATGTCATTTAGTTAGTTCTGCTTCTGATAGTTTCATTATTGTTTAGTTTTTTCTTTCACTTTATTTTTGTAGTTCTTCATTTTCTTATGAGAGTAATAGAGTAGAGGAAAAACCCAAACGCTGTGGTTAAGCCTTCACCTCTCATCTCTGTCAATAGAGTTCGAGCAGGGTTGACCTTCGCACAGGCCAAAAAAATGCTTTCTGTTCACTGTTTTTTTATCACGCATTTTGTTTGTTTCTTCCGTACATGAATCCACAGGGTTGTTTGCAAGAATAAGCATAAAAAGCCCTAGAGACATTATAAATCCATTCCGCTTCATTTTCCAGTCCCTATCCACCTTTGTGTTACACTTTTGAACCTCACATTTACGCCTCCATTTCCCTCCTTTTCCTCTTATTTGCATTTCGCGCCTTTTCATTCACAAAACGCTTGAAAAACCATCAAAGTGGATCTCCGCCTTTGCTCCTTGAACTTCCCACTAGTGTACATCACAATCACATTTCACATATTTTTCCTTTATCCTTTGAATAATTACCACTCCCAACATCGATTGTGATATCGTTTCATACTCCGCCACACTGCAAATCACATTTCACAATATTTATCCCGTCGAAAATCACATTTCACAATCTTTATCTGCTCCTTGTTAATGCTTATCCCTCCCGATGTCGATTGTGATATTTTCATCGTATGCCGCTACCGATCCCATCGCCACATCATCTGACTCATCGTAAATCACAAATCATAGTTTTTATTTGGTTCCCATTAACACTTACCGCTCCCAACGCCAATTGTGATATCGTTGTCATACTCTGCCACCAGTCCCACTGCCATGTCACTCATCACATTTGGCATTTCACAGTTTTTACCCCATCGCATTTCGGATTTCACTCCCGCTACTCCTCTAACTTTGCGATACTGCGATTGTGATATCGCATATCACATATTGCACTTCTGTACGTCCATCACAGTTCCGCCATCGCACTTCTAAAAGCCTCCCGCTCCAAAGGATTTTTGCGCTATAAAGTTTTAATAAGGTTTAAACCCCTCTTTTCACTTCTCTATGCCTTGTCCCATGTGTTCAAGCCCTCCATTAGCATCTATAGCCCTTTTTTCCCAAAACTGCAAGCAACACCTCTTAAAATTAGAACTAGGTCATGAGTAGATGCATAGATAGAGAATAAGATAAGTAGGTTGTTTAGCCAATTGACCAAGTTAAGTGTGGATTAAATTAGTTTCCTTTCTGCGATTTAAATTCGTTTTTTTTCTGCCATTTCCTTTCTGCAATTTAAATTAGTTTCTTTCCTGTCATTTCTTTTCAACAATTTAGTTTAGTTTCCTTTCCATCATTTCCTTTCTGCAATTTAAATTAGTTTATTTCTTGTCATTTCCTTTCAGCAATTTAGTTTAGCTTCCTTTCTGTCATTTCCTTTTTGTAATTTATTTTAGTGTGAAATACTTCACTAAGAACCCCTAGAAGTACCTCCCTTTCGTAGAGCAAAAGAGGATGACATGAGTAGAATGCATTTGTTGTGTATATAGCACTGTCATCTCCAAGTTTGTACGAACACCAGGTTGATAAAGTAAAGTAGGGTAGCCCTTGGGAGTTGTGGCACTCTTGGTGTAATATTAGGGCTCACCACTTTTTGGCGCCGTTGTCAGGGAGGTGTCTAGTAGATGCTTTGATTTTGTTTTAGCATTATTTTATGCTTTCCTTTTACATTTTGTTTCTGAAATATTGAAAAAAAAAATAAATTGATTTTCATGCCTCATATGAGTAGGGATACTCAGAATTTAAAAAAAAATATTTCTCCAATACCAACCCCCTCCACTTGACCATGTGGTGCAGTAAGAACCACATCATCATACACTTTTGAAGGTAGAAGAGATGGATGGATATGATGACATTGAATAAGATCTTATTGGGTTTCCCATTCAAGATATCGACATCAGTGTACATATGAAGAACATCCCTCCATATTTCCTTCCCAACTTCCATGGTACGAGGACAGAGGATCCAAAAACATTTCTCTTTGAATTTGAGATAATTTGTAGTTCTTATGGCTACTTATCACACACTCAAAAATTGAGATTGTTTCCTACAACATTGAAGGATAAATCTCTTAAATGGTTCATGAGTCTAGGTACTAATTCAATAAGATCATGGAATGATATGCAAAAGATATTTCTATAAAAATATTAAGATCGTGATCTTAGAGAAGAAATTTTTAGAATGAACCAAGAAGAAGATGAGAGCCTTGGGGATCCAATAGAGAGGTTCATGTATAATGTTGAGAGGGAAAAATTGCATCATCTAGGATTTGACACACTAAAAATTCTCTTAGAACAATTAGGGATGAGTGGATTGATCTCCTTAATATCATGAGTAAAGGAGTTGTATATCAATTATCATTTGAAGAAATTTGTGAAAAATGAAAGCACATATCAAGAGGAAGGGAAAGAGTAAGTAAATATGCCTCAACATTGGTAAGACAAGAGGAACTTGGAAATTTTCTTGAAAAATTTAAAACAAAAATTCTTAGAAATCTAGTGAACAAGTAGAAATGCTAAAAATGCAAAATGAGAAAAAAGAAGATGCTGATATTTTTTTTATCCATGCCGAATCATATGCTACTAAATGTTGTCCATTATTCCCCATGTTTAAATAATTTTACCAGGAAGACAACAGAGCAAAGCAATCACCAAAGAAGCTATGTTATGTAGCTCCAAGGATACCCTGGCAGCCTAGTCAACTTGATATGATGCAAGGGCCCACTTCAAAATTTCAAGCTTATTCACATCCACCTCAAACTAATTGGGACACACTCCCTCCTTGGCAACCTCGTCCATCTCAACTCCAATACCAATCATGGCAGCATGGTTGGCAAGGACCTTATTGTGAAAATCCAAAATATCCTCAATATTTCCCTCAATATCCTCTATACCCAACTCCATGCTATCCCTACCATCCACCTCCACCACAACCACAAACTCAACCATATCCATCTCATATATCCACCCCCACTCAACTACCTGTACCACCATTTCCAAACCCATACAATGAAGTATCTCAGCTCACTTACAATGCTGAGGTACAACACTTCCAAACATATCCTCTTGATCTATATGGTATTCATCTTAGTTCAAGAAAGGTATTGCAAAGAAGAGATTTTATTAATGTCATTGAAGGACAACATCAAGAAGAAGAATATTGAAATGAGGAGATCAAAATATCAAGGGCTGCACTTGACGAAGAGCTGACATCAGAATCAGATGTTGAGAAAGTTTCCTCATGTTTACCAACATTTCCTCCATGTGTTCAAGAGAAAAATCAACAAAAAGAGGAAGATTTGAATATCATAATAAAAGAGGACCTCCAGGGTGATCCAACTCAGCAAGTGGACCGGGGGGCATCACAACTATATTAACATATGGTTCCAAAAAGTCATTAGGTTGCAACAACACACTCTTCTCCAACAGTACTTGATACAATCCTAGTCAAAGAAATTCATCTCACTACAAGGAAAAGACCCTCTACTGGATTTTTTTGAGGAATCCCTTATAAAATACCCCAGACATCTGTTTTTAGTGGAGGTTGCTAGAGGAGGTTGGTGGGTGGGGGCTTTTGTGGATGTTTTTCCTTGGGTGCGCTTATCATCCTAAACCGCACCGGTGCATTCAACTAGAGAAAGCACCAGTGCGCAAAAAACATTGGAACACCGAGACACTGTGCGCTTTGTACAAACCCACCCGGTGCGTCTTACTACTATAGCGCCCTGGTGATTTAAAAATATTTCGCATTGGTGCATCCTAAAACCCCATGCAAAAACTGAAACAACTCGGTGTGGTCATAATAAACCGCACCGGTGCACCTATAAAAACCCGCGCACCGCAACAGGGTTAAATAAAAAAAAGTTTAGGCCAAAAAACCACATTTCTCACTTTTCAGTGCTCCAGAGCTTTCAAGCACTGGTGAAAATTTTCCTTGTTTGAGGCGCCCTGACATCAGTGCTTCCATTGTACGCACTGCTGTTGTGCATTTCCCACTATCTCCATTTTGAATTTTGCAAAATGGTGGACAAATTTAGTTTTACAAATTCTATAGTGAATATGCCTCCTCGACGGTCAAATGTACACGTATTTTTCTTGTTTTTCCATAATTAAGCCTTTTAGCGGATTAGAATTGTAAATTAGCTTGAAAGTAACCTTATATATATATATATATATATATATATATATATATATATTTCCTACACGGTGCGCTCGATCTGTTTTGCTTGCACCAGTTCGCGGTGCTGCCTGTAAATTTATAGGGTGCATCGCCACCGGTGCTAATGGTATCCGCATCAGTTCTAGGGCGGTATCTAAAGGTGCACTAGGATCTTTTAAAATTTAAAAGAAAGTGTGGTATGGTCGGTTACCTGGCCGCACCGTTGACCCTGTCAAATAGTGGGAATGCGGTGTGTTGACGTAAATATCCTCCCCGGGGTGGGTAATTTTGTTAGCACGCCGCATTCTAGCATTTCGACTTCATCAACGGTGTGGCCTGGTTAAATACCACACCATTGACTATGTACTGATGTCAGGACGACGGTGCACTGACCAAACTATATGCCCGGGGCATATAGTTTGGTCATCGCACCGCCCTCCCGACACTGGTCCATAGTCAATGGTGTGGGTTGTTATGCCATCGCACCTTTGACTTCTGAACAATGCCATAAGGGCAGTGCACTTAAAATTTTCAGGTGCACCACCTTCGGTGCACTGAAAATTTTCGGGTGCAGCGCCTCCGGTGCGCGACAATAAAAGATGCATCGTGACTGGTGCATGCCTATTTTTTGTGGCGTACCCACTGTTTTTTTTTTTCAAAAAAATTTATATATGTATATTCCTAAATACATGTCTCATTTAAAAAAAAAAAATTTAATATGTCAATCATTCAGAGACGTGAAAGGAGAGAAGAGAGGGAACAAAAACAACAACATGCGGACCAGTATAACATGGTTCACCCTATTACATCAGCTACCTAGGGGCTCCTAAGGCAGGTAGGCCTCCTCAAGTTCTATGAGGAGGCTACTTCCCTAAAGGGCCAATGGTTTGTTTTTGCGACATCTTATTCGTAGGTGGAATGACTGCCTACAGGCTTTCTGGGTTGGTCCTAACCAGTGGTATGCACCCACTGAGGAGGACATCTATTTCATTACAGGGCTATAGAGGAGAGGGGTGGATTTTACCTTGTTCCCAGAGGTTCCATTTGGCTATGCAGCAGGGAGTCAGTTTGTGTACTCCCAGAGATACATTAGCGCAGATATGTTGTCTCCTTCAGATTTTCAGGTCTCTGGAGGTTAGTTACGTATTGTTGCATTTGGTAGTGAGGAGGTGAGGTGCCTCTCACTTCTCATTTTGGCCATTTCACACAACACCAATGACGGGAAACACATTAGTTGCCCACTTATATATTATGTTTATTCTTTAGTACAGGAGCCATGACTTGTCAGGTGGTCTGCCATTTTTTTGCAACAATTCTTTACAACCTTAGATAGATGTCGTGCTCATGCACAAGGGAGGGTCAACTTCCATTTTTCTTCAGAGCCATTTTTTTAATTTTTTGAGAGGTTTCTAGAGACAAGGCCTAATTTTTTTTGGCAGCCTCATAGGCCGATGTTGGATGCACGGATGCACATGTGGGGAAAAATTATGCCCCAGAGGCTGAGACTGAGTTTTCCGTGAGGATATCACATGATGCACTGGAGTTGCTATCCAGTGTTGACAAGCATCCCTTCGTTATGGTCCCCTGTCCTTATGCTCGTTTGGATTGGCGAGGGTGTGCCAACATCCTCTTTACAAATGATGAGTTGTCGGATGATAGAGGTAATATTACTATTTTATTTAAATTTATTCTAACATGTTCTTTAACTCTTTTTTATTAAATTGTTTAATGAAATTGTCTAATTATTGTTGTGTACTTGTACATATTTTGCAGACATTGGGTATTTTAATGGTAATGACATGCCAGCGCCACCAAATGATCCAGGTGTGGATCTTGATGATGATCAGGATATGGTAGATGTCGAGGATCATGAGGCCGGTGCAAATAGGCCTACTCCTGCTGGTGCGCCAGTACCGCCTTTTGCTAGGTGTTGTAGGCTTGATAGTAGATTGAGGATGGAGTTGGGAGACCAACTCTGTGCATTGTTTGTTGAGGTGGGAGTCAGGCCTGCTACTATGAGAGACATACAGACCGATGGTAGGCTGGTACATATGTGGAGAGGCATGCCGCGTGAAATGTACAACCTGATGTAGCATGTCGTAGGAGCTACAACCTTAGTTATGCAGTTGAGGAGGGCCCCTACACGTTATAGGTGTGGTCAAGACGCAACACATGATTGACAGTCCACAAGCAGCAACACATCATATGATGATCATGATCAGGGGAGTGATCATCGTTCACCTCGCGCTGCGCTAGATGAGAAGCCTGCAGCATCGATCAACAATCATCATGGAGAGCAGGCTGGACCATCGGCTACGTCGAGTCAGTATCCTGTAGCATCCAACAATACTCATGATCATGAGTAGGTTGGAACATCAACCATCTCGATTCATCACGATGAGTAACTGACAGTTGATCCTGATTAGCATGAGGCACCAATACCAGATCAGCAGGCACATGATGATCAACATGTATCTGAGCTTGTCTAGGTTGCACCATTGACTGAGCATGCCTCGACTAATATTGTTATTGATGATTTACCACCAACTGATATATGACATTTATATTACAATTATATATTTTTGACATTATATATATATATTGTCCATGTATTTTATGTCCATGTTGCAGTTGTACTTAATTTACATGTTGGTGATCATCATGATGTGTATATTGTTAGGTCATGTTAGATAAGTTCATTTAATGTGAAACTTGCAGATAGATGTGTATGTGAAAGCAGTTATTTGACATGAGATATATATTTGATGTTTGTGTTGTGATTATGTTATACAATGCTAATTGTGTTTTGTTAGATGATCATGTTATGATGTTAGCAAATTTGAATGTGTTTTTTAGTCGAATATGATGTTTTTACGATGGTTATCATGATTGTGATGTTTATTAATTAATTTAATATTAAATGATCATGATATTGTAGAATTGTAATTGTATGTAAAATTCTAAAGTTGTAATTATATTTGTAATTGTAATTGTATGTAAAATATTTGTAAAATTTTAATTGTAATTGTAATATTTAATTTATTGTGAAATGAGTGTAATTGTAATTTTAATTGTAATTGTATATATGCAAAATTGTAAAATTGTAATTCTAATTCTAATTGTATGTAAAATTCTAAAATTGTAATTGTAATGCTATATATGTAAATTTGTAAAATTGTAACTGTAATTGTAAATTTTATGTAAAATTCTAGAATTGTAATTGTAACTGTATGTAAAATTCTAAAATTGTAATTGTAATTGTAATTGTATGTAAAATATTTGTAAAATCTTAATTGTATTACTGTGAAATGATTGTAATTGTAATTCTAATTTTAATTGTAATTGTATGTAAAATATTTGTAAAATTTTAATTGTATTAATGTGAAATGATTTTATTAAAATTTTTAAATTTTTAAATTTGTAAAATTTTAAATAATTGCAAAATAATAATTCTAGAATAATATGAATTTTTGTAACATAATAAAGTTTAGAAAATAATGCAAATAAATTCATGTACTTTATAGTTATCATTATTTCATTATGATCTTACATACAAAAAAAATTAACTTTATATAGTATGCCATTGTTTTTGAGATCAACATAATTGCAAATTATCAAGTGAAGTATTGATTTTAACATTAACACAATGCAAATTACCAATTAATTCAAAATACATATTATAATGTTTCAAAAAATCCATCTTAAAAAGTATAAATATTTATGGAATAGCACATGTACCATATCACTCTTAGTTCTCATGATCACCCTCATTATCTTCTAGCTTGCATGGCATGATAACACTATTGTTCTCAAAAATGTGTTTTGATCTAGGGTCATGTATCGATACAAACCACCAATCCCTATCCAACACATCTGGGTAAAAAACACCTGGTTGCAGTGTTTGGGGAAAACATAGGGCTCCTTAGCTTCATCCCACATCTTTCTAGAGTTGATACATATCAGCCTACTATCGCGATATTACTTTACATTATTTTGATCAAAGGTGTCCCACCACTTGCACCTAAAAATAACACATTGGAAGGAAGAGAAATCCACTTCAATGATCTCTTGTATCTTTCCGATGTAACCTAACGTCCCTTGTACTAGGTTTTGATCATGGTGGCTAGATCGACTAGATTGATCGAACTCGAATTCCACTCCACAGTCTTGTGTGATGTGTCCATCATCGGTATTTTCTGTGTGAAAATGGTGTCCATATGCCCACATATATGGGAACAAATGCACCTATTATAAAAAAGTTAAAAAATCATGGTGTCATGTGTCTTATAATAACCCAACAGTTAAAATATGAAATATAGATGTAATTACATTTGAAAGGTGCATTATTAAGTTTCAAATGTACACATAAATTAAATATATTATTACCGAGTTGCTGCACCCCATCCCTATGTTTAACACATCCTCTTCAGCACACGGGTAATGACCAGTTGAACCGCATTTCTCTCTGACTTGGTCAACACCCCAACTATTGGGGTATATTTTCTTTTAAATGATCGGGATAAGGCGCACTTCTACCATTCAACCGTCTAAATTATTTCCTATCACTATCCCATTTCATCCTCTTTTGTTCGTACAATGCGACCCATGGTTGTGTCACCTTAGAATTGTAAAGAATGAATTTATTGATTGCTTCAATTTCTGCATTCGTTGATGAAATCAAACCGACATTATAGTACATAGAGATCAAAATATACATCATATCGAATTTCAACATGAATATTTCCTTTGTGTCAATTTGAAAAATTATAAGTCGCTTACTCTTTATCAAGCGCTTTTTTCCACTCGTTTGGAGCAACTCCCCTTCTCTTTTGTCTTCATCCCTTTCATCGTCCCAAATCACCGCACCTAGTCTGTTGTCGATCTACTTGATGTACTCACTGGCATAATAGAAAGAATCATACGATATGTACCCCTCTTCCATAGACCCCTTGGGTTTTTCCCTTTGTCGAACAGAACCTTTCAATTTCTTCATGTACCACTCTAAGAAGAACATCCAACGACAAGAAACCACACCAACTAATTCAACCTCATCTACCAGATGGATTAGAAGATGAACCTGCAAGTCCATGAAACTCATCGGCAATTCCTTCTAAAACATACAAACAATCTCAACTATCTCTTGACGCCACTGTGGAATGCAAGCCACATTAATCTCCTTTGACGTGATCCAATGTACAACTGTAGATAATTTAGATATGGCATGTCCTAGGTCTTGAGGGATTTCATGTTTCACACACCCATGCACGAACAAAGGATAATGACACTGCAAAGTTATAAACACGTGCAATAATACACAAAATTAGTTATGTTTTATGATCCTTGCATGGGATAAAATTTATTAATACAAAAAATAATAAATTCATGCTTTTGACATTATACAAACTCTTAGAAGATTCAAATGGTCATGCAATTTCAACCTCGACAAATGGTCATCCACGATGAAGCAGCTTCGTAGTGAAGACCTGTATGAAGATGGCACCCTCACACCCATTATAACTTCCTTTTCCAAAGAAAGATCAAAATTTTTTAAATCCATGGGACATCACCTTCTTTGAAATATGATTAATTAGAGGGACCAGCGCTTGCATCTGATCTTGTACTTTCTAATCGTCTTGGCCAATGTTTCTTTTTATTTTTTGAAGTAATGAGATATTTCCTAACAACTAATGTGTCACTTTATTTTGATGATATTTGCCTCCATAAATAAGATGAAACATTTTTAAATATATGCATGGGATCTAATAAGTGGGTAATCTTAAGATGCTCCCAATATGGGAGGTTATAAAATATATATTTCCTTTTCATCACAATGGGAAATTTCTCAACATAGGTGTCGAAGAATTCTAGATCATCAAACAAAGGCTCCCCATTTGAATTAAACATTTCTATGAACTCCTTCTCCTTCTCTCTCTCATATGATCTAAGCCATTCAGCTGGTGTCGTTATTGGAGGCCTTTGGGTTCTCTCTCATTTACCATTGAAAGAAGATGCTACTCTTCTGTAAGGGTGTTCTTTTGGGAGGGATACCCTGGAGAAATCATACACTGGCTTTTGTAGGTCCTTGGACCATCTAGCTTTAAGAGAAGGTCCACAAGATTTACATCCAAAATACCCTTTTGTTACAATAACTGTGAGATTATTGTATACAATTTATATGCATGGCACATTAAATAATATCATGAAGATCAGAACAATTACAACGAATTAATAACTAATATGTGAAAGAATATTGTTACGTATATAAAAAAATCAATAAACATGTAATTTACCAGTGAAAAATCCTAAGCCTGGATAATCATGTGTCGTGTAAGCACATATGCCATACAACATAAAATCCTCTCTGCTGTGATGGGTCTTGATACATTGTATACATTTATTACATCCCATAATTCCTTGAATTCATCTACCAGTGGTTGTAAGTAGAAATCCATATTCTTCACTTGTCTTCTACCAGGGACTACGAGAGCCAACATAAGATGTTCATTCTTCACGGACAACCATGGGGGCATATTGTTATTGATCACTACTACATGCCAAACATGATAGTTGGTGTTCTAGAGGGAATATGGGTTGATGCCATCCATGGCTATGCTGAGTCGTAGAATTCGTACTTCATCCTTGAATTTTTCAGGCCATGTATCCTCTATATGCTTCATGGCTATTGAATCAATTGGGATTCACATAAATCTCAACTCACTTCTATGTGAGACATGCCATCCCTGCAACATAGCTAATTCTTTGCAACGAAAGAGCCTTTGAATCCTTGGGATTATAGGGATGTGCTTCAATATCTTAAAAGGAGGACCACATGATTTACCCTTCTTTTTTGATTTATCATACCTGTCATGCCCAAATTTCGGACATATCCCTTTGTATGCATATTCTCATCTATATAGAATACAATCATTTGAACATGCATGATATGATATGTACTCAACACACAACATTTTCAACAATTTCTTTGCCTCTTCGCAGCTACCGGGCAAGACATTATCACTTGGAAGAACATTATATTTGAATAACCTGTAGTTGGTGATCATGGAAAATATTAATAAATGTACATTAATGCTGATATAATTATTAACATTCATAAAATTTAAAAAAATTTAATGTTCATTGTGTACTGATTATATTTCTCAAATTTATATAAGGGGGGACTTTATGGTAACTTACCTCAAAATTTCCGAGAAACATGCATTCAACAAGCCAAAATTTTCTTTCAAGTTTTATAGTAACATCATTTTCCCCAACTGGGTATACTTTGACTGACCGCCAGGTCCAAAGAGAGGGGTGGTGGAAGAAAATTTAAGGCTTTCGAAAAAGGTGTCAGCGACATGAGCATCATCCCTTAGTTGTTCATTGTTTTGGAATGAATCTAACAAAATTGTCTCCATGGCAGTCGTATCCCTTAAGTAATCATCCATACCAACCTCTATTCGATTGCCTTGATTTCCAGCTTTTTAAGAACTACTATTGCTATAGTCATTTCTAATTGGTGAATCTGGACGTAGCGGCAATTGAATCGATGGTTGATTCAACCCTTCTTGGGATCGTTCCTCTCCGATTTTTTCTCTTAATTTAGTATTCTCTCGATTTGAAATTTTCGTGGGGTGCAACGGAAGATGGTAGGTAGGTCGCTCATCATCACTAGAATCCTAATAATTAAAAAAAAAAAAATGAACATGATTAGTACAAAATATATGATATAAAATAGTAAGCACGTTGACAATATTGCATGATTAATTGGTTTGATGCTGAAATAATTACATTAATCAATATACAAAAAAATTATAATTATTACCATCATTGTCCCACGATTGTGGCTATAAGATTCAATATTGTTACAATTGGCAGGGTGAAGCGACTGTCCATTTTCATCTACCAAATGCACCTTGCGGTATGCTGCTCCTGATAAGAGCTTCCGACATTTTGGAGCTATTTGAATATTTTGTGCATCTGAACTCGATTTGGAATCTGCATGAACCTGCAAATTTGTATACATTATAAATTTAATTAAGCTGTGCATGATTGACATAGATAAAAAAATAAATTCAATTAGATAATGAAAATATAAATAAAATCTGAGGTAAATATTATGTCTCGAGAAGGATAGGGAGAACTTCGCGATGGACTTTGAGAAATATTATGGAACGAGCTGGATTTTGAATAATTTTCCGTTTGATATAATTATGATATTTTTTCCCTAAATTTGAGCAAAATCAACAATAAATTTTGAGTACACACTCAAAAGTAATTTTGGTGCCTTAAAAATGAACTTCTTGTTATCGGTGCTAATTTACAGATAACTGCACTGGTAAAAACAGAGTTGGACAGATAGAGTTGCAATTTTTTTTTTTTTTAATTGGGTTAATTGGTGCACCATGTAACATATAACACATTGCACTTGGTCTCCTAGTTGATAAAGAGCACTGTACGGTGGCCCCTTGTTTGTGCGGGGCGTTTATAAGAATAGGCTGCACCGCCCCCTCTATGACACCATATGCTACAAAAACTAACACTAGACGATTTTTATTATTTTGTCTGTGTTAATCGGTGTGGTGGTTGACATGTAACACACCTGTGCTCCTTGTTGCAATAGAGCACCATATGGTGTTTTATACTGTTTGGGCGGTGTGTTTATAAGACTACCACGCACCGACGTCGATGCGTACACCATGAAAAGCACACTGGTTTCTTGATGTATTTTTTTTAACCTAAAAAGTTGACAATTTATTTATAAAATTTATTAATAAATGATATGGTATAGATTTCATATTGATAAAGAGATGGCTGACAAGAGATGAAGTAAAAAAAATACTGATAAAACATCAAGAAAAACAAAAAAGGTAAGCTCTTTGTAAATTCTTTACAAAAAATATTATTTTTTAACTATATGTAAGTTTAAATAATATGTATTGTTTACTGTGTATCATGCAAAGCCACAAAATTACAAAGCTCGATAAGATTATTTCTGATCTAGGACTAGAAGAGCGTAAAATATTGATGGAAAAATTGCAAAAGGATGAATTAGGTGAATGAAAAAATACTATCGATCCAATATGAGTTTCTTTTTTTAATTTTAATTAACAATATACTTAAAATTATTAGATAACATGTTTGAAACAATATATTAATTCACATCTTTTTAATTTTCTACAGGGACCAACAACTCATAAAAGGAATGTTTTTCTAGGAAAAGGAAAAAAAATAGAACATGCAAATGAAAATGAATTGCTCCTTAGCTCATCTGGAGTGGTGTTGGAGGTTAACGAAAGGGGGAAATTTTTTTACAAAAGTTTGAGTGATCTAGTGGAACGAATGTATAGACGTTATTTCCACTTACAATACAAAAATCTCCAATGATTCCAAGAACCAAATTTTATCTAAACTACAGGAAGAGTTTCCAGAGAATTGGTCAATGAGACATGTCAGAATTTTAATAGCAAAAACATACAACAATAAAAAAGAAGGAATCAAAAGTAATATTCCTTTAAATGTTTTTCTAGAATTATTTATAAATATCACTTTTGTTATATTTAATTTTCATATATAAATATAAAAATGAAATAGTTTATTGTCATGTTACATTTTTAGGGAGATTATGAAAATCTCAAAATATAAATGAGCTGATATCTGAAATATGCCAGTAGGAATGTCCAAAATGGTGTACAAGAAGATGGTCAAAGAAATGAACAAAATTGCATTGCAGGAGGAGCCATCTCAACAACAACATGCTTCAAATGTAATATGCAATCATTGATTTTTTCGATCATTAGGTACAATAAATAAACAATTTAGCATTAAATATTAATTTTCAAGTATTTTCTTGCAGAAAAGAAAAGAAAACGGAACCCATTCAACACATAAAACAGGACGATAAGGAAAAAAAGGGTTGATATCTAAGTTTGTGAGTAATTTTTACTTCCTTATAACAACTTAACTATATTTCATTTTTGTATATTTTAAGTTGTTTTACAAAAATCATCATTTAATATCTTCAAACAGGTGCTAACATACAAAGAAGAACCATCAGATGAATTTATTGACAGTGGGTTAACTATGAGTTATGAGTATATGTTGGCATATCAAAAATTAATTGTGGAATTTGTAAGCATCTATCGATCTTGTTTTACTTAGCTCTGTCTATAATTAATAGAACAACTAAAGCTTTTATTTTAAATATATTATTTTTTATGGGGTATAAAACTTGTAGGAAACAAGGTATGGAACTGCGCCAACAGATGAAATCTTGAAAGATGGCATAGTACATGGTTTTGAAAGAATGTGTATAGTTTGTGAGTCAATTTTTGCTATGGTATGTAATTTATTTTCAATTTACATTGATGTATATTATTTAGTATTGAAATTTTCATTATTATCACCAATGTATATACACTCATTACTATTTATTTTTATGTTTGTAGATGGAAGGTGAAGTAGAAGAAAACAATCAAAATCGTGAACAAAAAATTCCTCAAAATAACCCAAGTCATGGAAGTAGCTCAAGCAGTGATAACAATTCAAGAGAACAATGATGATCATTATGTTTGGATGTCAAAGCAAGGCATTGTATTTTTTGAAATATTTGTTTGTGAAATCAGACATTTTGTTTAATGTAATGGATATAGTGTCCCAATTGAAAGACAAAGGGATACCAATAATTGTCCCATTTTGTATGACAAAGAGTGTCTTATATATATATATATATATATATATATATATAATATGTTTTAATTTATTCTATCGCGTTCTCCATTGTCGCTGTGAAATGTAACACCACTAATTAAATTTATGGATGATTAAATATTATAATGAAGAGATGTGAAATATTATGATTTGATATAACAAATTAATCCAAACATCACATTCAAATGCACTAATAAAAATTTAATTGATATTAATTTTGTTATAAGATATGTGTCGTCTTTTGATGAATAATGAATTTTAAAAAATCACAATAATTATGATATGATATAAAAAATTAATCAAAACATCACATTCAAATGCATTAATAAAAATTTAATTAATATGAATACTGTTATAAGATGTGTCGACTTTTTATGAATTATGAATTTTAAAAAATCACAATAATTGTACTGTCACAGGTCGATGTTTCTACAAAATATGAAATGAACACAGGTGCATTTGTATGATAATGTGCACCGGTGCATTTGTACAACCTATGGGCACTACACAAGTACCAATACCAATTATAAATCTCAGTGCGTTTGTGCGATACTACGCACTGCTGCGTTTATGTGAGACTATGCACCAGTGTGTTTGTACGACCTATGGGCACTGCACAAATACCACTATGAATTAGAACAATCATTGTGTTTATCTGATACTGTGCACCGACTATGTACTGGTGCATTGATACGACCTATGGCATCGCACAAATCTGAATACCAATTAGAATGGCCCCGTGCGTTGTATCACCAACAGTGCACCCGGTGCGGTTTTAGACCTTGACGACCCAGTGCATGGACCTTCGACCACCCTGGGCTGCCGCCTAGATGACACGCACCAATGTGTTGGCACCTTAGTAGCACATTGATGAAAAAAAATCTGTAATAACCTTTGGCTGCCCAGTTTTTTTAGTTGTGTTGAAATTCCGTTAAAATCTCTGCCAAAACCTCTGTAACCGTAAACGAATGTTGTAGCAAATTTGTTTTTGACAATTTTGGCCAATTTTATAACACTAAAAACCTCCTTTATAACCTCTGCTAGAGGGTCTTTTCCTTTTAGTGTCCCTTATGTTTAGGTACATGTCAAATCATGTATTCCAAGTGTGCACCTGATTTTATCTGTCATCTTGATGTGTACATGGCTCCATTCGAAGTATTCCTATACTTGAAAAAGGTTTTGGTTTTTCAAGTAGAGTAGGAAAGTGAAAAGGAAAAAGAAAAAAAGAAAAAAGGGAAGAAGAATAAAATCTCAGGTGAAAACCTCTTTTGAGGCATCTGAGATTGGTCCACTGATTGAAAACCTCCACGAGGTGGTCGTTGGGTTGAAAAATAATAAAAATAAAATATCCTAGGTGAAAACCTCCTTTGAGGCGCCTAGGCAGACCTACTAGTGGAAAACCTCATTGAGGCAGCTAGTAGGCCTTCAAAAAAAAAAAAAAAGCATTTCTCCATGTATCTCTCTCTAATGAATGCATGTGCTCTCCAACCTTTGCAAGCAGAAAAACAACACGTTGGCACAAAAATAAAATTCGATCAACACCCTAGTTAAAGGTAGTAAAACTTGGACTTCCTCCTCCTATGTTCAGAAGCTCCAAAAGGACCTCAAGTAGATTATCACAGGCAGCTTCATAGCAGCTTCAGAACCACCAAAGACAACTTCAACATCCATATCAACAACTTCAATATCACCTACAAAAAAAAATCAATGGTAAGACTTAGGTATGCAATCATATAACCATTTCTTCAAATCTATTTTAGCTTAGTAAAACATTAAAAAGTGTGAGAAGGAAAGTTTTTTATATAGCAAAATCACTAGCAGAGCAACCTCATCCTTATCTAGAAACTAGCCTCACTTTTTCCACCAAGAAGAGGAACACGACAAAAGTAAAAAGGACTTGAGAAAGTGGGTAGTAAGCAGTGCATGTAATGGAAGACAAGGAGTGCTAAAGGGGTAACCAAGGGTGAACTCAGTTCACAGAAAAAAGATCTGTGAGTTTATTCTGCATGCGTTAAAAAAATTTAAAAAGATAAAAAAAATAAAAGGTGGATCAACCACCTCTTGGCATGCGAAACAGATTTGCTGAAGGCATCTGAGGATCTCCATGAAGCACCTATGAGAAGAAATGCAAGAAGAATAGCAAGAATATTAGCAGGAGGATCAGTGCATGGGAAAATAAACAGAAAATGAAATAAGCCAACATGCAAGAAGAACCATAAGGCAGGGAGGATGCATAGGTTTCTCAGAGGATGAGCAACAGTTTCAGTAGGGGGTTGATGATGGGCCTCTAAATTCGACATAAATTAAGGCCCATCTAACCTTTCTTAGGCCCATATACCTTTATTATGCACATGAAAAGTTATATTAAATCTCTCCTTCTACACTTAATAATGTTTTCTTATGCTTTAATATTTTCTTAGGAAGGTTTAAAGGTAATTTCATATTTGTGCCTAATATTGGTTATTTTTGTAGAATATTGTGAGAATATTGGGAAAATTATGTAGATTTGGAGAAGGAGATAATTTAGGGACTTGCTCCCTTACACTAGAAGATCAAGAGTGAAGAATAAATGAGCACAATATCAAGAAATTAGGGAGAAATCTTGGAGAGATTCAAGAGGGTTGTCCACCCTCTTTAACTCTCAAAGGCAGCTAAAGGATCCTCATGAGATCCCCTCCATCAATTCTAATTCCAGAGGTAGCCAAGAAACTCAAGACCATGTTCCTCAAGCCATACTTCACTTGGAGTCAAGTGGACTCATTACCTATTTTTTAGGAGCTGTTGGTAGCTTCCCTTGAGGATAAATAAAGTCGATCAAGAGCTGATTAGGGTCTATTCCAGTGGATTCTGTTCCATTCGATGTAGTCCATTCCATTCCATTTTCATTTCATTCCATCCCATGCCATTCATTTTCCATTCTATTAGGATTTTTCCATTTAAGACCTTCGGGGTGTAATAATATTGTATTTTTATTGCAATGAGTATTTAGCTGTCTTTTTATTGATCTAGTTCTAGAGAGTTGGGCTCGTGGGTTAGGGCCCAACCCATGTGCCTCAACTTCTCTGTTGTTTTAATTCTTTCCTTTCTGTCATTTAGCTAGTTTTGTTTCTATTATTTAGTTAGTTCTGCTTCTTATAGTTTCATTGTTGTTTAATTTTTTATTTCACTTCGCTATTGTAGTTCTTCATTTTCTTACGAGAGTAACAGAGTAGAGGAAAAACCCAAAAGTTGTGGTGAAGCCTTCTCCTCTAATCTATGTCATTAGAGTTCGAGCAGGGTTGACCTTCCCATAGGCCAAAAAATTCTTTCTATTCACTATTTTTTTATCACGTATTTTGTCAATTTCTTCCATGCATGAATCCGCAGGGTTTCTTGCAAGAATAAGCCTCAAAAGCCCTAGAGACGTTATTAAGTCGTTCCACTTCATTTTCCAGTCCCTATCCACCTCTGTGTTACACTTCTGAACCTCGCTTTTATGCCTCCATTTCACTCCTTTTCCTCTTATTTTCATTTTGCGCTTTTCATTCACAAAATGTTTGAAAAACCATCAAAGTGGACCTTCACCTTTTCTCCTCGAACTTCTCGCTACCATACATCGCAATCACATTTCGCATCTTTTTCCTTTTTCCTTTAAAGACTTACCACTCCCAATTCCGATTGCGATATCGCTCTGTACTCTGCCACACAACAAATCACAAAGTGCATTTCGCAATCTTTATCCCGTCGCAAATCACATTTCCCAATCTTTATTCGATCCTTGTTAATACTTATTGCTCCCGACACCGATTGCGATATTGTCATCTCACTCTGCCATCGGTCCCATCGCCATGTTATTCGACTGATCACAAATCAAAAATCACAGTTTTTATTTGGTTCCCATTGACACCTACCGCTCCCAACGCCAATTGCGATATCGTTGTCGTACTCTATCACCGGTCCCACTGCCATGTCACCCATTGCATTTCGCATTTCACATTTTTTACCCCATCGCATTTCGAATTTCACTCTCGCTCGCAAACATCACTTCTGATACTCCTCCAAATTTTTCATATTGTGATTTTGATATCACATATCACATATCACACTTTCGTCCCTCCATCACAGTTCCACCATCGCACTTCTAAAAACCTCCCACTCCAAAGGTTTTTTGTGCTATAAAATTTTAATAAGGTTTAAACTGCTCTTTTCACTTCTCTAAGCCTTGTCCCATGTGTTCAATCCCTCCATTAGCATCTTTAGCCCTTTTTTACACAAACTACAAGCAACACCTCTTCAACTTAGAACTAGGTCATGAATAGCTGCATAGATAGAGCATAAGATAAGTAGGTTATTTAGCCGCTTGGCCAAGTTAAGTGTGGATTAAATTAGTTTCCTTTATTCAATTTAAATTAGTTTCTTTCCTATCATTTCTTTTCAACAATTTAGTTTAGTGTAATATTCCAAATCTGGAATTTTCTGCTCCATCGGGAATATCTTAAGATATTCCAATTCCTTCTTCAGTGAGACATCACAAGTCCATTTCAGAGATTTAATGTTGGGGAATTTACAGGATATGAATCCTTCCAAAGAAGGGAGAGATCCTGAGGCTAGATGTCCCTTCACAGACTCAGTCTATGGAGATGCAATATTCCACCTCAGGAATTTCTGCTAGAGGGTCCTTGAGGACGCTGTATAAGGAAGCTGCTGAAAAAATAAGACAAACCACTACTGGGATGCCTTAGAATACTCATCATACAACTCCTATGCAAAATATGAGCTCAAAAAAATACATCTAGATGGTTTATTTATATCTCCCCAATCTAGGTGTCTAAAACAATGCTCAATGAGAGAGCTTACAACAACATAAGAACATAACCAGAAACTCTGCAAATATGAGATACATAATAAGATGGAAATAGTACAACCAACATTATATTATGATTTCAGCATTAATATACAAGAAACAATTGAGGGGACTAGCCTCTTAAACCTCTAGAACCATACTCCAATGAATATACAATGAAATGCCAGAGTAGCTGCAACTACACAGAATGTCAGAAGACCACGACTGCACAGTATCTAAGAGAGAAGCAGCTGCTGAACATGTATAGAATAGAAATGTGGCTGAAAGGTACAATAAAATATCCCAAGAACAAATAATGGGCCGAAATACAAGATTTCTAGCCAATCTATGAAAGATTGCTAGAAATGCCGGAGAAACCAAAATGTGACAATAGAATTGTCACTGCAACTGAACCCAAACAAGATTGAGGCTATGGCTGATATGGAATGTAGATGCCATCCTCTGATCATGTTTCCAATACAAAGTGTTGATCACTTTGTCTCAGAAACATCCTCCTCTGAAGCTCTAGAAACCCCTCTCTCACAGCCTCCTCCAAAATAACGCAGTTTCCTCCATGGACTGCATAGTGGGAGATGATGGAAGTGTGGCCTCATACCACTGATCTGAAATACAGCCCGGGAATCCTCCTTGCATCTCCCCCAATGAATATATCACTCCTCCACTAAAGGAAACAACTCAAGAGAGACTCCATGAGTTCCTCCTTTGCTGCCCCCAGCAACACAACGTCCTCTCTGCTACAGAAATAACACTGTAGCTAATGGTAGTAGCTATGGCCAATGACGGATTGAGGAAATGTAGCTCAATCCTCATCCTTCCTTGGGGAAGAGGTAGGGATTCCCGACCGGGAACACCCTAGTGCCCGAGGGCACCATCACCCTGCTAAACAGCCTAGGGATGCAAGCTTGCAGACCCAAGTTTGAAACGCTAAAACATAACATGTATCCAAATGGGCTGCCATCTCCTCCTTATATAAAAAAAGGAAATCTTCTCCACCAAGGTCCCACCAATTAGGGTTTACACCCTCATGTGAATCTCTTCCCTCCAAAACTGCGCAGCTTCTCTAGGAAACCTCTTCCTCCTTGGGCAGCGCTGTTGACTTTAGTCAAAGATGACTAATCAAGTGAGATGGGTTCCATTCACACCCTTGGTGTCTATTTTAGTTGCTTTATTCACCTCCATTTCACATTAGGAGTGTTATTTCTTCATCTAAAAGGGGCTAAGGTGTCTCCTTGCCCATTTTATTAAACAAAAATAAAATGTGCAACTATAATGTTCCATTTTAGCTTGAGGCTAAAATTGGGAACATTACAGTCCTCCCCTCCCACATGTTGCTTGCCCTCAAGAAATTTCATAGAGAGAATAAAATTTTCTCCCCCTTCTTCTCTTGTGGCCTCCTCATTAATGGTCCCACCACTGCTCAAGTATGTTGCAATGAATCTGTCCTCCAATGCTCTCTCCCAAGTATGCAAGCTAACACAATGCTCCTCATGGAAAGATAGAAGGTGTAGTGGAATCCTTCTTGCTATGCTAAGGCCTCCTTAAGGTAGGAGTGATGATATGCATGGGAAAATTTTTCTCCCAATGATGATCCTCTCATCCATGCAATCATCCAAATGAAAATCTCACCCCTGATTTCTGCAATGAGTTGGGGCTGAATGGAGAGTTGTTTTGGTTTCCCATGATAGCCCTCTCTCCATTTGCTGCACATATGGGGCTGCCTTTGTCTTTGGGCTGGAAAAGTATGGCCTCCAAGAATTACCCAAGCTACCCCATCAAGAAAATATCAGACATGAAATTCCTCCTCAAATCCTCCAAGTGGTTCCTCCCACAAGAAGAGACAAGTAGCAATGTGGCAATCATGGTTTGATCATGGTGTCTCTTGCAAGATAAAACATATACAATGGGGAGAATCATGCTCCCAATGGGTTGTTCATACCATACTCTTCGAATAATTCTCCTCACGAGTGTACAAACATCTGAAATTCAATGGAGCAACATGCAATAAAAGCAAGCTGCCAAATGACAACCGGAGAGTGGTTCAAAGTTCCACTTCATGGAACCTGCACAGTGCCTCTTGGCCTGCCTCAAAATCACAAATAAAAAGTGTTGTACTAGCCACTTGTTTTCTACCACAACATCTCCTCATAAGATGAAACATGAAAGTACAAATAGGTGCCAATGGTGCACACCAAGAAGTATGAGTCTTCCCCCACAACCATCACAAAAATAGCCAAAATCAAGGCTACAAGTAGCTGCAAGTACATCCTCATGAAAAATGCAAGAAGGAACAAGCCTCCTTGATACATCATGTTCCTTAATCAATGAAAATAAGTACAATACAAAATATGAAATTATACCTCCTCCATCATGCACTAGAGCTCTTGAGCTGAAATGGCTCAATTGAATGCTCTCCCTCTCCTCCAATGGGTAAGGGAATGGTTGTGCCAACCTCTCCAAAATAAACCGGGCTATGCATCTATCCATATGATGATGAAGATCATGATGAATTCCCTCCAAAGTGAATTCCTCTAGCAAGGCAAAGTATGCATCCAAGTGCATAGCTAGGAAGTCCTCATGTGCTGCATGCAAAAATTTCTCTTTGAGACTAGAAACTCTAGTCAAGAAGATCATGCCATAACAATAGATGACCCTATCATTAGCCATGTATCTATCATCATCCTCTTTGTCATAAAGAATCATGCATGCACCAAGATCCTGGGATCACTCAACCAAAAGCTGAGTCCTCCAACATGGATCAATCCTCCATATTGATAGCGTTGGTATTATGCAATATGGTGCTCCATCACGTTGTTGCCTGCTACCTTGACATCCCCTCATGCCAAATTCATCCTCCAAGTTTCTGCCATGCCATCCTGCAACTGCTCATGCTCAAAATAAATGATGATCTCTGAAAATAAGCCTCCTATGAGAGACTATCACCTCCAAATAATCTCCCGATCCTAGGCAATGTAAGCATGAGAGGCCTCCATCTACTCCAATGCATGAAAGAGTCCTTCCTCAAAGGAAGTATCCTCCTCTCAACAAATTTGTGGAGCAGTCATCCAACATCATGAAGATGCTATCCTCCATCCATACAAAAACTCTCTCTGCGCAGTGAAACTGATGAGAATGGGTGGTATTGAAAATGAGAGAGTGTATCCCTGCTCCTTGTGCTTATCCCCAAACTCTTTGTGCTGTGATGGATTCCTCAAATGTCTCCACCTCTCCAGAATCTAAGAGTGGTGAACCAAATGACATGATGCCTCTCATCATCTCTAGATCATGTGGCCTCCCAAGTGGAAAGCCTCCAAAAGTGAGACATCAAGATAGGAAGTGGACTAAATATATGAGAGGAATGAAAGGTTCCTCTCTCCCTCTACTGCGCAGTGCAGTCCCTATCCTATGTGAAGAGAATCTTTGGAATAGATAAGGGTGAATGTCCATCATCCCTTCATGCTAATCCTCCTGTTCTTCTTCCCATGGTGCAACGCTGTAGGTTCTTCTATGCACCTCCTCCCTACCAACATGTGAGTGTGTCTCAACCTCAAAGAGAGGCCTTGGCCTTCCTTAGAGAGAAATATATCCACACCCTCACAAATGGAAGAGTGCCCTTCATACAATGGGGGTCTTGCCTCTAGCAAGTCATTCTCCTGATTTCTCCCCCTCTAGAAAGATGGGATGATCTTTGTTTCATGGTTCCCCTCCATGCATGTAGAGTGTTCGAAGTTTTGTCACACCATGTTTCACATTGGTTTTCATCAATCCCATTTTCAAAAATATTTTTTACTACAACATATGATCTCTCATTTGCATTAGAATATGAAATATAACTCTGAAATCAATCATCATGAATCATACCTTTGAGTTGCAGTGCTGCTCCTCCAAAGGCATAAATTCTTCTCCTCCACCCTTCTTGCAGTAGCTATGGGAAATGCACTATGTTGTGGATCTACATGTGTGGCTGAATGCTCACACCCTCCATGAAGTAGCTAGGATTTGTATCATCAACAAACCCTTCTCAGAAAATTCCTTCAAATTTCCCTTTCATCAAGGTCTTCAATAATTTCCTGGAAAAGAAGAAGGGAAACCTCCTCTCCCATCATTCCTCTTTCCTTGTCTCCTTGTAAATATCCTCTCCTTGGAGATAAGCTCCTCTTTCTGATGGCATTAGATCTTGGGCACAGACTGAGCCAATATCATGCTCCGATACCACTGTAATATTCCAAATCTAGAATTTTCTGCTCCATCGGGAATATCTTAAGATATTCCAATTCCTTCTTCAGTGAGACATCACGAGTCCATTTTAGAGATTTAATGTTGGGGAATTTACATTATATGAATCCTTCCAAATAAGGTAGAGATCCTGAGGCTAGCTGGCCCTTCACAGACTCTGTCTATGGAGATGCAATATTCCACCTCGAGAATTTCTGCTACAGGGTCCTTGAGGATGCTCTATAAGGAAGATGCTACAAAAATAAGACAAATCAATACTGGGATGCCTTAGAATACTCATCATACAACTCCTATTAAGAATATGAGCTCAAATAAATACATCTAGATGGGCTATTCAGTTCTCCCCAATCTAGGTGTCTAAAACAATGCCCAATGAGAGAGCTTACAACAACATAAGAACATAACCAGAAACTCTGCAAATATGAGATACATCATAAGAGGGAAATAGTACAGCCAACATCATATTATGATTTCAGCATTAATATACAAGAAAAAATTGAGGGTACACGCCTCTCAAACCTCTAGAACCATACTCCAATGAATTTACAATGAAATGCTGGAGTAGCTGCAACTACACAGAATGCCGAAAGACCATGAATGTGAAATATCTAAGAGAGAAGTAGTTTTTGAACATGTATAGAATAGAAATGTGGCTAAAAGGTACAAGAAAATAGCCCAAGAACAAAGAATGGGCTGAAATACAATATTTCTAGCCAATCTATGAAAGATTGCTAGAAATGTCGGAGAAACCAAAATGTGACAACAGAGTTGTCACTCCAACTAAACCCAAACAAGATTGAGGCTGTGGCTGATATGAAATGTAGATGCCCTCCTATGATCATGTTTCCAATACAAAGTGCTGATCACTTTGTCTCAGAAACATCCTCCTCTGAAGCTCCAGAAACCCCTCTCTCACTACCTCCTCCAAAATAACGCAGTTTCCTCCATGGACTGCACAGTGGGAGATGATAGAAGTGTGGTCTCATACCAATGATCTGAAATACAGCTCGAGAATCCTCCTTGCAGCTCCCCCAATGAATAAATCACTCCTCCACTGAATGAAACAACTCAAGAGAGACTCCATGAGTTCCTCCTTTGCTGCCCCCAACAACACAATGTCCTCTCTGCTGTAGAAATAACGCTGTAGTTGATGGTAGTAGCTATGGCCAATGCCGGATTAAGGAAATGTGGCTCAATCCTCATCCTTCCTTGAGGAAGAGGTAGGGATTCCTGACAAGGAACACCCTATTGCTCGAGGGCACCATCACCCTACTAAACAACCCAGGGATGCAAGCTTGTAGACCCAAGTCTGAAATTCTAAATTTACATAACATGTATCCAAATGGGCTACCGTCTACTCCTTATAAAAAAAAGGAACTCTTCTCCACCAAGTTCCCACCAATTAGGGTTTCCACCCTCATGTGAATCTCTTCCCTCCAAAACTGCGCAACTTCTCTAGGAAGCCTCTTCCTCCTTGGGCAACGTTGTTGACTTTAGTCAAAGATGACTAATCAAGTGAGCTGGGTTCCATTCACACCCTTGGTGTTTATTTCAGCTGCTTTATTCACCTCCCTTTCACATTAGGAGTGTTATTTCTTCATCTAAAAGTGGATAAGGTGTCTCCTTGCCCATTTTATTAAACAAAAATAAAATGTGCAACTATAATGTTCCATTTTAGCTTGAGGCTAAAATTGGGAACATTACATTTAGTTTCCTTTCCATCATTTCCTTTATGCAATTTAAATTAGTTTCTTTACTGTCATTTCCTTTCAACAATTTAGTTTAGCTTCCTTTCTGTCATTTCCTTTTTGCAATTTATTTTAGTGGGACAGACTTCACTCCGAACCCCTAGAAGTAGCACCCTTTTGTAGAGTGGAAGAGGACGACATGAGTAGAATGCACCTATTGTGTATATAGCACTATCTCCTCCAAGTTTGTACGAACCTCGGGTTGATAAAGTAAAATAAGGCAGCCCCTGGGAGTTGCAGCACTCTTGGTGCAATACCAGGGCTCACTAGTTTACAAGTACTCTAGGGGTCTCATTAGGGAGGTTGTGAGCTAGATAACCTACCTTTATAGGTGTTTTTGACTAATGATTCCCCCCTTTAGTTGGGAGGTTGCATGTGGTAGCCATTATGGCCATAATATTAGGGACCTTACATAGGTGTCAGTAATGGGGACATACTTATTTTACCTGGGGTATATGTTGGTCAGTATTCACTCAAATCCCCCATAGGGTTCCCATGTATAATTAAGGGTTCTTTTTCTGGGTGTTGATATGTTAAGGAGGGCAATGTAACTATCCCAACCATATATTCATAGTTGAAATGGGCCCTGATCAACAAAGATCTGGTTGTGGGAAGATCCCTTTGATTTATTGGTTTTCATGCTTTCCCCTTAGATTTGAAAGATGTATCTTGTTTGGTCATGTTTAGTATCCTTAAGTTTTATTTACTTTACACTCTTATATACATCCTTTACTTCCATCATGGTTGAGTTTAGTTTACATTTTTTTGTTGTCTTTTGGGCCTTTCTCCTCACGAGGAGGGTCCATTTTCTCATAGACATAATCTAAAACTTACTACTACTTCAGACATACCTAATTTTGGGGATAGTTTTCTTTATTCTCAAGAGGCCAATCATCTAGTTCGCAAAGTGGTTGACGAAAGTCCTCTACCTCATTATCATTCCTTCATGACTCACATCTCGTCACCCACATTCTTAGGTAGGGGTTTTGACTTAACTTGATCTTTCCACTCACTCGATCCTTATCAATAGTTCTTTGTGCCTAGTGCCACTTTGATGGAAAAGCGTAGTGTGTCCACACCTATTGTCACTAATGGTCAACTTAAGACAACTTCTATACCATTTTCTACTACCAAAGTTGATGCAGGTGGATATTGGTGGCCACCTTCCTATTCTACTTTGATCCCCACCATTGTTTCTTTCATTTTTTCAGTTTCCTTAATTCTAGCACAGTTTACTGGTTTTGGCATTTTTTCGGGTCCCGAACTTCCAGAGTTGTTTTGAGGCTCTAAACAAATTTTTTTGGGAAAACCATGATCAACATGGATCTTTGATCTATGTTGGTCACTCAAAATTTTTATTCCTCGGATAGTTATTTATAGCGAGGTAATTTTCATGTCAAACAAAGATCGTATGCCAAAGTTATGTTCCTGGGAAGTTGATGTACCATTTTACCCAAATGGGGCCCATAGTTTTAGCGCTTCATCTCGTAGGGTTAGGTTTTTAGATGTTTATGATTTTCCATTGTTTTTCAATAATAAATAGGACTTCGAGCCTCATTTTATCACATTTCAGAGGCATGTAGCCGCCGCATATCTTCTTAGAGATAAGCTATCATCGCCCGAGCTAGTTGATTTCCATTCTAACTATAAGCTTATTTAAGTTATTTGAGATTAATGAAATGAAGTATATTTTCTGTTGCATCTCTACATTTATGTTTATTTTATGTATTTTATTATGTTCCTACATAAATCCATATCAGTGGTATCAGAGCGGTCTGCTCTTTCTCGATCTCTCTTTGCATGTCCCTAACGAGATCGGGGTACAAGGAGTTAGGGCTCGATCTAGTTGAACCTTTGCAAGATTAGCCTTGCAAACCCTGTCGGCCTCCAATGGTAGATGAAAAGAAAGATGAGGGAGGAGGAGATCCTATAAAAATATTTCTCAAGGAGGCCCTTGTAGGTTTTAACCTTGTACAAAAATTATCTGCAAACGAATTCTTAAAAACAAAAAGTAAACAATAGTGAGAGCATAAAACATACAACATATATGCGCACAGATTTTCCCCTAGATCCCAAAGTGGGACTACCAGCTTGATTTTTCATTATATTACTTTTAGTATTATAACACATATATATACATGTCAAATCATTCATAAACCCCAATCCATTAATCATGGATTAGAACATAACCGTAGTTCCCTTGAATGGATCTAAAAAATACCAGGAGAAAAAAACCATAATGCCCAAAACCATGTGCAAACCCATGCACAAAACCATAGGTGGGTCCTCCCTCCTAATATAGGGCCCAAAATTTTTTTTCCAGGTCACTACCCTGGACCCCGTGTAGGGGGGCTACCACCCCCCTAAAAACCCCCCGATAGGGGGGGCTACCGCCGCTGTGTGACCCCCCTGATGCACCCAACGCAAGCGAAGGGAGACTACCTCCCCCCTCACACCCCTCACTTCACACCCACTTCTAATCGTGTAAAGAATATAAAACACACCCTAACATCCCTCGAGAAATAGAGGAACATGATGATGGATTACTTTGCCCATATCCTTCGACAACTACCCATCGGCGACACATCTTCATATGGCAACCACTTTGGAGGCCCCACTCCTTTTAAGGTACAATTTAACTTCGAAATTCACATATTTTAGGGCCAAATAGATGCATACATTATAGATAGATGTTTGAAACTATTAGAAGCAAATTTTTCGGTTCATGACTTTTACAATTGGGAAAATATTACTTTTTCACTCCTCAAAGCCATCCCCCATGTCAAGGACTGGTGGGAAACCTACTATGAACAAAAGGAAAAAGGGGAATCCTACCTATTCTTATCTACATCCACTTGGAATTCTTTCTGAGATTCCATCAAGGAATAATACTACCCCGTGGGGAGCTATGAGGGCAGGTAAATCCAATGGACTACGTTGCGACAACAAAGGGATAAAGATATGCATGAGCAGATGAATTTGTTCCATACCCTATGCACAAAGTTGGGTATTAAATATTCAGAGAAACATTTGGTGCTTGAGTACCGCAGTTTTCTACACAGATACATCTAGGAGGAAATGGAGTTCCTTGACATCTCCTCACTTGGTGAAACATACATGTATGCTACCAAGATTGAGCAGAAATCCAAATAAAAGAAGCGATACTTTGGATCTACAAATCAAAAGCAAGGGAAAGGTGCCCCCAAACTGTAGTAAAAAGGACAAGGACAAGGAGGGTTGGCCCAAAACAACCTGTCGAAGGCACAAGCGAAGAACAACACCACGAAGCCAAATAAGGACACGAGAAAGTGGTGTGAGTTCCATAAGAGCTCCACTTACAACAAAAGTGATTGTTGGGCCAAGCAATCACTAGTGGTTGAGCTGAAGGCTTTAGAATCAAATGCATGTTCTGACTCTGAGTCATAACCCAAAAAGGGGAATGAAAAAGGGAAGTAGATTATCGATGCAAAGCCTAGTGCCATTGTTACCAACACCAAGATCCAGAAGGAAGAACCTGAAGATCCAGAGGAGGGGGAGCGCCTCTTCCATTCCCAGATGTGGGTGAAGGGTTCCCTGCTACAGTTCATTGTCGACAGCAGGAGCCAAAAGAACCTCATTTCAGGAGAGGTCATGAAGCGCTTAGGCCTTCCGATCACATCACACCCAAAACCATACACCATCTGGTGGCTTCACCAAGGACGAGATCTCTGCGTTAGCCAAAAGTGTCATCTTCCCTACAGAATCAAGCCCTTCATAGACGAGGTAGTATGTGATGTTTCTCATGTTGAAGTTTGTGATGTATTATTAGGCCAACCATACTTATGGAAGAGACATGTTGTGTATGAGTCTCGGCCTCGCATTGTTATTGTTACTTTGGGTAATAAGTCGTACAGGATATCACAGGTAGCATCGCCTAATTCCATCTCTTTGATCACTACAAAGAAATGCAGTAAGGTCATTTCCCAAAAATGGGAATTTTTTTTCTCCTTATGATACGCCCTCAGGAAAAGAATAAGACTATGGCCACAACCTCCAGACATGGCTCCTCTGCATGGAAAAAAAATGGACAAGGTCATGGAGGAGTACATGGACATCTTCACCTCAACTGCAGGGGTGCATTTACAATGTTAGTTCAAGCACTCCATCAATCTGACCACAGGAGTGCCGCTGCCTAATGGACCAATATATTGGCTCTATGTTATGAAGAATGACTAAATACAGAGGTAGATTTAGGAGCTGATGTAGAAAGGTCACATCTGGCCAAGCTCATCGCCCAGTGGGAGCTTGATCGTGTTGGTGTAGAAGAAGGATGGGACTTGGAGACATTATATTAACTATCGGGCACTAAACAAGATCACTATCTGGAATATATATCTAATCCCACATATTGATGATCTTCTAGACCAACTAAAGGGGTCCAAATATTTGAGCAAGATTGACTTGAATTTTGGGTATCACCAAGTATCGATCAAACCCTCCGACGTGTGGAAGACTGCCTTCAAAGCTAAGGAGGGCCTTTTTGAATGGTTGGTCATGCATTTCGGGTTGAAGAATACTCCTGCAACCTTCATGAGGTTGATGGATGACACCTTGCGACCATCCACTAACTCCTTTATGATGGTGTATTTGGATGACATCTTGATATTCAGCCAAAGTTGGGAAAAACACCTCCACCACATTCGACAGGTCCTCCAAACACTGGGCAACACAAGTTGTGTCCAAATTTGGAGAAATTCACTTTTAGCATGGCCTAGGTTCAATATCTTAGGTACATTATTGATGAGTGGGGGGTGCATGTGGACCCAACCAATATCCAGGTCATTCGAGACTGGATAGCCCCAACCACTCTAACAGAGTTTTTTTTCCAATTTCTATCGCAGGTTTGTGTTGGCGTTCTCTCATATGACCTAGAATTTGAGTCAAGTCACCAAGGAAGGAGTGAAAAAAAAAAATCTTTTGGTCCGAATCTCAATAGAAGGCATTCACAGAGTTGAAGCATCACCTTTGCTCTGCATCGGTGCTCACATTACCAGACTTGCAACAAACATTTCAGATCTGTACAAATGCCTATGACTATGCTATTGGGGCAGTACTTACTTAGTAGGTGCATCCACTGGCATATCATAGTGAGACACTTTCAAACATCATACGAAAGTATCCCACATATGACAAAGAGATGTATTTCATTGTGAAAGCCTGCCGACAATGGAAGCATTACATTTTGGGGAAGGAAATGGTCGTCCACATCGATCACCAAACCCTACAATTCATACAGACACAAGGGAAGTTGCAGAACGATTTCCATAAAAAATGGTCCACATACCTGCAATAGTTCCATTTGAACATCAAGTAAAAGAATGGAAACACCAATAATGTTTCAGACTCCTCAATCGACAACTGATAATGGTGTTAACCACTATACTCAACTCTTGTGGGCATGAGACTTCAGGTTGGTTGTATCTCTACAAAATTGATCCAAAATTCGACAACACATACTAGACGCTCCTAGAGGGTTGAAAAGTTCCAAATTTTCACCTCCATGATGCACTGTTATGCCACCTACGACACATCTGTGTTCCTTCAAGTGAGTGTGCCAAGATGATTTTGGAAGTGCACTATTTTCGGGTCACTAGACATTTCAGGGTCGAGAAAATAGTGGCAGTATTGCAGAAGTATTTCTATTGGCTGAACCTTTGACATGATGTCGGGAAGTACATCAGATCCTGCACTGTGTGTGCCATATCCAAACCGAACATCAAGAAGCAAGGCCTATATACTCTATTTCCTACCCCTAGTCAACCATGGGAATCCATCTCTATGGATTACATGTCGAGCATTCCTTTTACCAAGTATGGCAATGACCGTGTTTTTGTGGTCGTCGACAGATTCTCTAAGATGTCCATTATGGTAGCCTGCAAGAAGAATATCACAAGAGAAGGCTCTAATAAACTCTTTTTTGAGTGAGTGTGGGTACACTTTGGGATCCCACAGTCCATTATCTTAGATAATACCACGGTTCCTCACTACATTTTGGTCAGGTCTCTGATCGATGCTGGAAACCAAGCTCACTAAGTCCACGAATTTCCACCCCCAAATTGATGGCCAAAAAATGGTCATCAATAGGTTGATCGTACACATTTTGCACATGTACAACTCGAAGAATCCACACACATGGGATAAAAGGCTCCCCTATCTCCAGCATAGCTATAACTGGGCTCTCCACAACTCAATTGGCCATAACCCCTTTCATGTGGGCTTAGGATAACAACCAATATGTCCCATTGATGTGGCCATACCATTTGTAGCTACTCAGGAAGATTAGATTCTTATCCAGTCCAAATATGATAAGGTGAACAAATTCATTAAGTGGATTTAGAACATTCACCAATAGGTCCATGAAATATTGGACATAGCTAATGCTAAGTACAAGCAATGACATGATCAACATCAAAAGCCACAAAAGTTCTAGGTGGGAAACAAACTTTGGATACATTTGGAGAAGGAGCGCCTCGTTGGGCCCCACCGCAAGATTCACCCCCTCCAATATGGGCCATATACCATCACCAAGGTTGTGGGGGACAATTACTTTAAGCTCATTATTCCACCATTCCTTGGTCTACATCCAATGTTCAATGTGGACCACCTTCAACCCTACTTTCCACCGTTGTTGGACACATCCGACATTACAGAACAACTAACAAAAAAAAGTTAAACCCAGACTGAATGGAACATTCCACACCTGATCAGATCATATCAAGAACACTCACCAACATAAGATTCATTTGTATTGGGTTGTCAAAGTTGGCCAACTCCTGCACCAAGGCAAGTTGCTCACTAGGGACCAAGTTCAATGGAAGTTTCCTGATCTCGTGGAGGATATCAATGCAATGGGGACCATTTATTTTTAAGGAGGTAGGGATGATCCAGGTGGATATTGGTGGCCACCCACTTATTCCACTTGGACCCCCACCATTTTTTCTTTCAGTTTTTCAATTTCCTTAATTCTAGCACAATATACTATTTTTGGTAGTTTTTTGGGTTCTGAACTTCCATAGCCATTTTGAGGCCCTAAACAACATATTTTTGGGAAAACCTATAACCATATTGGGTATTCAACTGATTTTGGTCACTCTAAATTTTTATTCCTCAGATAGTTCTTTCTAACGAAGTACTGTGCGCGTCAAACAGAGATTGTATGCCAAAGTTACGTTCCTAGGAAGTTGATCTACCAATTTACCCAAATGGGGCCCATATTTTTGGCACTTCATCTGGACCTAGGGTTAGTTTTTTGGATGTTTAGGGTTTTCCATTTTTTCTCAATAATAAATATGACTTCGAGCCTCATTGTAACATAGTTCAGAGGCATGTAGTCGCCACATCTCTTATTAGAGATAAGCTACCATTGCCCCGAGGTAGCTTGTTTCCATTATGTTTGTAAGGTTATTTCAGTCATTTTAGATGAATTAAATGAATTATATTTTCTGCTGCATCTCTACATTTATTTTTATTTCTATATTTATTGCATTCCTACAGAAATCCGAATCAAAATTCCTATTCACACCACCTCCACTTAGACTGTCTTCTATTTTTGGAAAAAAATTCTAGGATCCCATCTCCCTCTATTTAGCACATCCATTATGGGTGTCTCCACATCATTGAACATGCCCCCTTCATCCATTTTTGGTGGAGGATCT
This sequence comes from Pinus albicaulis, assembly GCA_034641835.2. Classification (NCBI taxonomy): domain Eukaryota; kingdom Viridiplantae; phylum Streptophyta; class Pinopsida; order Pinales; family Pinaceae; genus Pinus; species Pinus albicaulis. The sequence continues at coordinate 458,671,266 of CM076581.1, forward strand.
AGTTCCACTACAAAAACCATACCCATGTCACATGTAAAGTTTTTAACACCATGTTCACATATGCATCTATAGGGCCCACGGTCCCAACATATCATTTAGTATTTCATCATACATAATTTTGAATTTCCATATCTGTAGTTCCAACCAAGCCAAGAAACTGATTAGTTCTAGAAATAAGTATGTTTTACTATTTTTATGAGAAAATTGGTCTATAGAAACATAATTGAGAGCAAAAGCATCCCTGGAGGGGTGTACTAAGAAACAAAAACATCCACTGAAAGTGTTGCTAAAATAATACATTGATGTGTTCTGGGATCCTAAAGGGCTACTACCCAAGAGGCAAGTGGAGTAATATATCCAACTATTTCAATAAAACCCACTGGAAAACATTAAAATTTACAAGCAATCCATTATAAAAGTATGTGAGGTGAAGAAGCAGTTGCAACAACTACTAGAACATGGTGTAATTTGACCAAGTACCTCACCATGTGGGTCACCCATCATTATAATTGTTTCAAATAAGGATGGGACTTGGTGATGTGTATCGATTATACAGAATTTAGAAAAATTACACTCAAGAATAAGTATCCTCTGCCCAAGATAGATGATCCATTGATTCAATTTCAACAAGGAAAATACTTCATCAAACTAGAAATAAATTCAAGATATCATTATGTTTGGGTAAGAGAATGTTAACGGGCCAAAAAAATACCACCAATAGTTAGGGGATCTCCCCAGTGCGAATCCCAAGTAGAATTTACACTATTTGGGATATAATTCACATCTGGTACGTGGGCCCGACTGCCAGCATATTTATTTATGATTAGTTTATGAAAGAATGAACAATTTTTGGAAAACAAACAAAAATTCTCATAAATACAAGGTAAATAATCTTTATGGAAACTTTACATATGAGATTCCATATACATAAAAAAATCAAATAACATGACATGAATCTTACAGAAGCATGTTAGAAACTTCAATTAAAATGCATGTATAAAGGGGAAAAATCTGTTTATCGATTACAAATTAGTTCCTAACCAACAAAAAAAATGAAAACATGAATATCATACAATCCCAATTATGCCATGTTCTTAAATAAACAAGGTACTTCATTAAAAAAAACACATGGAAGCATAAACATATACCATTAAAACATCAAGAGAGAAGTCTCCCAATGTTCAACGACACAAGTATAGAATTTCTTGCCTTGAATTAAAGAGCTTTTAAAATCAAGTTGAAATTTATTCAGGTGGATATTGGTGGCCACCCACCTATTCCACCTAGACCTCCAGCCAGTTTCATCGTAACATAGTTCAGAGGCTTGTAGCCACCACACCTCTTCTCATATATAAGCTACCAATGCCCTAGCTAGTTTATTTCCATTTTGTCTGTAAGCATATTTCAGTTATTTGATATTAATGAAATGAAGTTTTATTTTTGTTTCATCTCTATGTTTATGTGTATTTCTGTGTTTTATTGCATTCCTGCATAAGTTTGGATCAGAAATTTCCATAACACCATCACATGAAGTACCAATGAAATATTTTAGTGGATCTGCAAAGCTACCACTTGAATTCTCAAAAAGATCTATAAGTTCTAAAAACAATATGCTCGAAAGAAGTCCAAAACTCCAAGTCCTTTACATCTAGCCATGAGGTTATATTTCTACAAAATAAGGTGACCTTTCACCTACCCTCATGAATCTTCAACTTCCTCATGAATATTCTTATTCCATATGAATTTAATCTAAATTCTATTTTAATTTTAATAAAATACAAATTCTAACAAAATTAAAGAAACAAAACATTCGCATTTAGCTAAATCAGTGATGGAAATATATGGAGCATCTGCCTATAGATATATGATCAAATATTCTTGCCAAACTTTGTATTCACAAGTGATCATCTGGATCTTGTGCTATAGTTCATCTTCATACCTAGTGAGGCACTCCAATGCATCAGGTATCAAGGTTAGCGTGTTAGCTTGCACCCAATTTAATATAATTGTGAGCTTTTGTAGCTTCACAGGCTCAACAACACACCTTGTAGTAAACTCTTTGTAGCCTATAGATCACCTCTTGCAGTAGTTTGCTTTATCGGATCCAAAATTATTTGAATCTTTTGCTTGTCCTCTTCTTACGATCTCGCTTATCCTAGTGCACCAATTGAAGGTATTTTATGTATCTTGAAAAGAGATTCAAATCCATTATCCAAGGTCTTATAAGTAGCCATTGCCTTTTACATGTCTCTACTCAACTTATCATGTGATTTCATTTTTATCTTGGCATATACTTTATCCATTTCAACTGTTATCCAATTTTTCTTATGCAGTTCTTCAGGTGCATTAGGGTATTTCATGCTCCATTGATATATCAGATCAATTGTTAATGATGCTAGTATAATTATCATCCCTCTTCCTTTTAACTCACTTAGCATGTGGGTAAATGGAACCATTACTTGATGCAGGGTCATCATTTCATTGTAGAATAGACCCATAACTTGTTCTAGCACCTTAACTTCCTTAAGGATTGACGCCTGCAAATATACACTATGGGAGTATGTGATCAACAAAGTTTGGTTTTATATTTGTAGTTGCATATTATTCTACTATGAGATGGTAAATTTTGATTTCAAGTCATCTATCTCTTTTGATAATAAGTCTATGTTCCTCTCTATGGAAGCTACAAATGCAGTTCTGACAAAATTTATCACTCTAAGATTTATTGTAGTCTCCATCACTATCTCTCTTTACATGGTGAATTATATGGGTGTCCTTGGATTCTTAGCCAAACATATGCGCCTCTCTTGTATGATTTTACATTTAACCTCATAAAATTTAAGCCCAGAGAGATCCAACACTAATTCTTCTTCTTCCACTATGATGCCTAATTTTTTAGATGGGAAGTGTCTGCCAGTGATAGGAGTGGGTCGTGGGACATTCAAGGTAGGAAAATCCAACTATGTTTTTGGAATTTTCAACCCGTTATCGTTTGATGCCTTGCCTTCATGCTCCTTATCGATCAATTCTTATTCAAGTTGCATGGCTAGTGCTTCTTCCTATATTTTGGCTTCTTCCTACTCATTTATTTACTTTTCTTCCTCCTCTTTCCTCTTTTTCTCTTATTTTCCTTTCATATTTTGTTCTTCTTCCTCTCTCCTTTTATTTGTTGCTTCCTCTTTTATTTTCTTTACTGCCTCCAAATTTTTCTTCTTTATAGCCTCTTTCCTTTGCCTTTCTGCTTCTTTCTTCTTCAATTTTTCTTCCTCTTCTTGTTTCTTTCTTACCTCTTCCTCCTCTTGCTTTTATTTATATTCTTATTATTCCTTATTTTGTTTAGCTTCTTCCTTTTACTACTTCTGTTTGATTTTATTATGAGCCCTTTGTTTATTTTACTTATCTTTGCTTGATTTTTGTCCAAGTTTTCTCTCAAGAATAACTTTCCTCTCTTGCAAGCTCATGCTCTACTAAGTATCATGTTCAGAATGTTTCCCATTGTCAAATTGAAGAGATGATTCTAGTGCCATGGAAGAGTTGTAGATGTTTTTTATACCTTTTCCTCCTCTTCCTCAGTGTATGAATGTTACACAGCAATTTTTCACCGTCCCTGCAATTCCCCATCCCGCACATTGGAGGGCTCATTCCGTGACCTGTGAGCAGTGAAATAACTTGAAAACACTTTCATGGCATTCCCATGGACATGTACTTTCATTGCCCTGAAGACAACTCCTTGTGAAAAACCCTAAAAATAGCCTTTACATCCTTGGCACAACTAGCCTGTGTTATACCCGCGCTAATGGGGGAAATTATTCAAAGAGGGCGTGCCAATTGGCGCTCTGTCTCAGAGTCACACTCGCGCCAGGCTTAATAAAGAATGCTTTTAAAAAATAAATGGCGGAAGATTGACTTTAACCAACTCCTGAACTGGTCTCTAAATTGAGTCGGGACGTTTGGCTCCGGATTTCCATGTAGAGGAAGTAGTTTTCCACCTCCCATGGAAGCTTCCTTGAGGATAAGGCCAATCCCATGATTGTAGGGATCCCAACTCCCCTTCCTCCATATATATAAGCTTGCCATTTCCCTTTGCAAGCTAATCTCCAAGAGCCTTCATAGCCTAAAGAATGGTGCAAGAGCTTTGATAGTCCTCATAGTGCTAAATCCATAGCAAGAAGATTGACGATCGAAGAGAGAGGCTTGTCCCTATTCCCGACAAGCTTTACCGAGACGTATTCCACTGACGACCCGCCGAAGGATGATTTTAGTGTCAGAGCCAGGTTGTATCATCCTTTGTTTCATTAATATAAGCGACTACGATTATAGTTCCACTCATATTGTTCATGCTTGTTTATGAGTTGTTTCCTCTCTGACTGACACATAATTGCAATTATATCGTTTTATGCTCGTATGTTCGTCGTGTTTCTTGTACGTGTAGGTGTTCGATCACGTCAAGTGGTGGAATTGTGACCTATCAGAGCAAGGGACCAAGAGCACTATCCTCTCCGCAACGACAACAACGTCGGACCTGAGGTAGGCCTTCTATCGCGCTTTGGTTTTTGAAATTAGGAGCTTGCGTTGTAGCGTGTTTGATTGTTGCTAGACCCGATCTGGGCTAGTCGGGATCGCCTCTGTCCGTAGAGGGGATTTACCTCTTTAACAAATTGGCGACTCCGCTGGGGAATTAGCTTGTTGTTTGCTTTATAAACTACAGACGGAGCCTGAAGTTAGCCATATAGCCTTCGAAATGCTCTTGCTCCGCATTAGCGAAGTAGATCAATGTTGTTTCATTAAATCTCTGATTTAGTTTATGAACTGAACACTTGGAGTATTGTCTTGTCTTTCGGTCGTTTCTTGACTTTGCTTGCTTGATCAGCTCTTTTGGCTGGCTCTTTTTGTGAGTTTAGCTTTTGGTTTTAGCTTTACCATCACTGGTCTGCTTCTTGGATTGCTTATTTTTTTATTTTTCCCTTAGTAAACTCAGTTGGCGTGCTTTTCAGTGTGACAGTCGCACCCACTGGTGCATGTTGTCAGCATATTACTCGCACCAATCCCATTCTGGTGCTAGTTTCAGCCTTACAGTCACGCCAATCCTGTAAGGTAGTAGGGTTTACTCTGTTTTGAGCCTTCTGAGACTGATCTGGGTGTTTGGTCTTGTTTTTTCGACTGCTTGAGTGTTCTGGAGCCTTGTTTGACTGACTGTGACCTTCTTCCTTTGGTTGTTTGCCCATTTCTATCAATTTTACATTTTAGCCCTAGGGCATCTAGGTGCTATTGTGCGTCGAGCCTCCCTTGGGAATTTTTGGTTCCTGTCTGTTCAGTCAACTCTGTGATAGCTTCTCTGCACTCATTTGGTGGTTGTCTATCGTTTTATTGCGTTATTTGAGTGATTGGCTTCTTCTTCATTCGAATTCCGCTTTGTCTCGTTTTGGGCCTAGATTACATGGTTCAATTGAGTCTTTGGGTGTCTTTTGATTTGAGGGACTTTTTATCGATTTGAGATCTGATTGTAGGCTTGCATTGAGTGAAATTTGATTTTTTTTCTCTTTTTATTTTGCTTCTCAATTGCTTTTCTCATTTGTTTTCATCTTGTTTAGTGCTCTTTCTCTTAAACATTGAAAATACAAAAAATCTCTTTTGCATTGAATTAGTTGGTGTGAATTAGATCTTTTCGGTGTTATTAGTGATTAGTAAATTTGAACGAAAAGCTTTTAGTTTCCATTAGCTGCATTAGAGATATCATTGGTTGTTTTCTGGTCATTTTGTTGTTGTGTGAAAATCTCTTAACTCTCCTGTAGTTAGATTTCATCAAATGAAATGATATACTGTGGCATGTAGTGTGCATTTAGGAGATTTCGAGACATTACATTCGCTAGGGCCTGAAAACTGGAACATAATTGAAGATAAACATTAAAATTTATTCAATTTACACTAAGGCAGCATTGAAACATTAACGAAATATCTAGAGGTCTACGCTAGAGACGTGTTCCGGCGTCTTTAAACCTAGTAGCTGTTGTTCACCTCTTGGCTTTAGACAACGCTAGTACGGACTTGTGCTCCCCGTACCGTCGTGTATATAAAGGGAGACCCTACTAGGTTTCTATCCTTTATACATAGGAAGCTGAGTCTGCCACCCTATACCTGTGATACACCGAACACAGCATTTGGGGAGATTTCCTGCACGTACGTCAAGTCCTTGGTTGATTTCTCTTTCATTTTGAAACCAAGGTGTATATTGCAGTTCACGGTTATTTGGTACACCCTTTGCCTAGTATTCCTGAGCAGTCATTTTGATCTTATCTGACTCTTTAAATTTGAAAATATCACCAAGTGCTTTTCCTTTCACGCTTGCTTCAAAACTGAAAGAGATAGAGTCATATTTCATCTGTTTCTCGACTCTTAAAACGTGAAACGGTGAAGTTTCTAAGTTTCAATGTCGTAAAATAAATCACCCGCGATCACACTCCCTATTAGATTTTTCTTGTTGGCCGTTTGATTGTGTGCCTTGGTTCTTTTTCAGCCCGTGTGTGTGTTTGATCTTTTTCTCTTGTCATTACTACCACAGTGGCGGAACCCTCATTTTCGTCTACTGGTAGTCCATATACGGACGATTCATCAGAGGTTTCTCAATCCTCTGTTGAACCTCAGCAGCCCATTGTTTCCGAGTTTCCCGAACGGGGACCGGTTCTGTCTGAGCTTCCCTTTGGAGGACCAGTTGAATTCAATTGTCCCTTATCCGACCCTTGGTCCGTATTTGGAGTGGGGAACATTTCGCTCCTCTTACATCGGGTTCGCCCTTTTTAGCTGCTGTTATTCCTCCTAGTCCTCGCCGTCTATTATGAGATCTAGTGGCAGGTTCAAATATGAGTGAATCCATTCATTCTGCTAGCGAGGAAATCCACACGTCTAGTGAATATTACCATCTATTCCTAGAAGTAACTCAGAAGTTATTCCCAGAAGACAACGCCGAATCATCTGTTATGTCTTCGCCTGGTCCCTCACTACCAGCAAGGTATAGATCCTTAGGTCAGATTATTTCTGCCGCTGCCTCTATGGGGGTATCAACTCCTTCTACGGGGCCGGTTGTTCCTTCATTGGGGATGTCTCCATGGAAACTTGGCATGTCATCCCCTAAGGTCACTTCTGTACCCGTCAGGCCCACTGTTTGTGTGGATGCATCTACACCTGCTGTTACCACTCAGTCCGTAAGGACCACATCGCTTCCCAAAGACATCTACATAGCTTCTGCTATGCCGGAGAACATCTCTCCTAAGGAGTATCGACTGTCTCTACAACAATTGAACCCCGAGGTCGGACAGTCCTCTCAAGATCCCAACCGCTCGTACTTTTTGCACTATGCACAGGATGGTACACCCGTGTATATTTCTCCATATCAGTACGATGAGCACGGGAACCCTTTACGTTTACCCGCTCCTGAGGCTCAACTTCATGCTCAGGTTTTACCATATAACCAGGCTGGGAAGCCTTATAACCCGCAAGGACAACCTTTTCAAGGCCAACCTTCGGGCTAGCCTGGCTATCCTTATGACCCGCAAGGTTACCTTGCGGGCTAGCAAGGGCCATTATACGGTTTGCAAGGAAAGTATTACAACCCTTCAGGTCAAGTCGTGCAGACTCTTCCTGGAGTCCAACCGGGGAAACCTCAAGGACTCCCAGGTCAATCGGGGTACCAACCCGGGCCGATATACGGTCCTGGGGGGCAAGTCCAACCATCGCAACCCATGCAACCTCAGTATTATGTTGCTCCAAATGTTGCACATCAGCCATGACCATCTTATGGTCTTGCTGCAGGTCAAACCGGTTACCAGCCACTACCCAGCTCCATTCCTCCACCAGGCCAACCGGGTCATCCGGCACAACCCGGTGTTCCACCACCAGGCCAACCGGCCCATCCGGTACAACCTGGTGTTCCTCAATAGCCAGGTCAACCTGTGCAACCAACACAACCTGTTTATCCGGGTCAACCTGTTCAACTAGGGCAGCCCGTTCAGCCAGGTCAGCCTATCCAACCAGGCTAGCCTGCACACTCTGTCAACCTTGCCCAACAACCGATTTACTCAATGCCACAACCGAATCCACCAGTGCATCCTAATTATCAGGCTCAGCAGGGTCCCACCTATCAGCAGCTCGCTTAACCTCAAGGCGGTTACTACCGTCATGGTCAATCTCGACCAGCTTATAATCTGCCCCAAGGTTCCCATTATTACACTCAACAACCTGGCTACACCTATACTCAGCAGCCAAATCTGCAGACTGCTCAAATGGGGCCGACTTACAATCAGGGTCCATACTCTGGTTATCAAGCCTCGTACACTAGTTACCAGCAACCGAATGAGGCTGGTTACCAGCAACCGAATCAGACTGTTTATACACCCTATACCCCCTACGGTCAGAATCCTACTGGACAGAACCCATGGGGGCAAGGATATTCTCAACCAACATGGAGTACAGGTACCAGTCCTTATCGAGGGCCTGGCATGCCGTTCAATCCACAATTACCGTTCTTGGCTACCTTGGAGTTACCGGACATTTCTAAATTAACCAATGATCTGATTCTGCACAATCCCTATTGGCCTCCGGTTCCAACCAAGGTACCCGGCGACTGCCCAAAGTTTGAAGGTAAATCTGGTGAAGACCCCCAAGCTCATGTAATGACCTACCATTTGTGGTGTTCGTCTAATTCTTGGGTCGATGATTCAATTCGTCTACGTCTCTTCCAGCGCACTCTTACCAGTGTTTCCGCTAAGTGGTATATTGAACTACCCCGTGGCATCTTTCAAGATTTCAATACTTTAGCAATGGCTTTTTTGACTCACTTTCAGTTACCAGTTCGCTATGAAGCCGGGACGCATCTCCTGACTTCACTGAAGAAGGATAAAGCCACCCATATATCCGATCATATTCATGAGTGGTGACGTCATTGTAGGCTAATCAAGTTCGATATACCTGATCAAATACTAACCCATTAGTTAACCACATCCTTCGTTAACAAAATCGCACAAGATATTGCTATGGGGGCATGTGTGACTAAAGAACATGCCATTGCACGTGCCCAGTATCTTGATCTGGTATACTCTCAGTCTGGCACGCTTTATGATATTTTGACTGATGCTCCATGCCCAGAAACCTCTAAAGCTCCGCCTACCCCAGCGGTGGATGGTGTTATTGGTTCTGTGTCTCAAAATTCTCGAAAATCTTCAAATGGGAAGAAGAAGTCTAATTCTTCCAATAATTCTGCTCTTCCGCCCCTCCAGATTCTGGGAAAATTGCGAAGGTTAATGCTGTTCAGGCTAATCCTATTTAAAAAGCCTCCAAAGGAAAAAATAAGGGCAAAGGAAAATCCAAACCCGACGCCCCAAAGTTAGATTCTTCTAAACCTCAGACTGAGGACAGTTTCCAACGTAAACCGAAGTACCCCTGCCTCATTTGTGAAGGAGATCATCATACCAAGGATTTTCCAAGACGATATGAAATTAGTCAACTTCTCAAAGGCTCCAAAGGGACTCCGGTAATCCTTAAAGAACCGTTCCCGTCTCAGCAGACCCAGATGGTTGAACAGCCTTCACCATCTGCACCATTTGGGTCCTAAGTCTTTATGACGAATGGTGCTGCACCTGTCTCCATCGCTACACGTTCGAAGGATTATACTGGATCGCGTCAGGCAGCTGGAAAGGAAGTTGTGGATGGCCCACCTCCTCCACCTGTCTTCGGTTCTTTAGAAATTGAGAAGCCTACTGTTGAACTGGTTGTGAGGCTACCTTCTAAAGGTGTTCTACGAAGGCCTTCCTACAATCCAAATGCCCGTGCTGCTCAACACTACAGTATTGTTGAGGATTTGGCACAGGCACCTTCTTCTATGTCTACATTGGAAGTCTTTCAAAGTTTCCCTTCGCAACGGAAAGCTCTGTTGTCTGCAATCGGTGGAATCGAACCCGCCGATTCTAGTCTTCTCACCTTCGACTTAGAAAATTTTACCCACCGTCTTCCGCATCAAATTGCTCTTGTTATTTAGGTCGGGATCAATGGTCTTATTATCCATCGGGCCGTTTTGGATGAAGGTGCTTCTACCTGTGCCATGTCGTTCGCCTGCTGGAAGGCCATTGGCTCTCCGGCCCTGTCATCATCTCCCAATGCCTTAGAGGAATTCGATGGTCGGGAATCCAAACCCCTGGGTGTTCTCGAAAGTTTGCTGATTATGTTACAGGGGAAGACAGTCAACGTAGAAGTGGAAGTGGTTGACGCCAAACTTAACTACAATTTGCTTCTTGGCTGCAGTTGGGCTCACGCTATGCTATGCGTGCCATCCACCCTCTTTCGACTTCTTAAGTTCCCTCATGAGGGAAAAATCGTTACTGTGGATCAATTGTATTTCTTCACCTCCACCTCTGAGAACAACGTTCCTTACATGGATAAGATCCCTAATCCCCCCGATAGTGTAGAACCTGGTCTCTTCAAGGACCCCGTCCTCATGGGTATTTTTCTCACGCCACCAACGCACACCGTTCAAGTTAATATGGTCTCTAGGTCTGATGACCCATGGATCATCCCTTCGCCTGAACAGGTGACTGATTTTGGAGAATCGATGCCCTTAACTCCAGTAGAGATTAATTACTGTGAAATTGTTGCCGCATCCGATCCCCCCCCTTCTCAATATGCTCCCTCAAGCATGGCTTTAGATATCTATTCTCAATCCCCCTGGCTCGGTGAGGCCGACTCGCCTGATCCTCTTAAAGAGACTTTTCCTTCTGATGAAGCCATTGTTGAAACCATGTCTCTTGAGGAGCTGCCTTGGAGCGATACACATCATCATTCCTCCTTTATGCCCAACATGGGGGCAATGTTTGATTGTCTAGAGCGTGATGTATCTGGCTATCCCCCTCCTGAGTCTCCTCCGTTGAGCTCACCGAAGCACAATTCCTCTTCTTGTGTCGAGCTCCTAAAACAATGAAACAAGTTGCTATGAGGAAAGTTCTTTTAAGTGTGTCAACCTCGTTAAAATAATGAAACACGAGCCTGTCGAATTCAAGTTTTGATAGATTTAGTTCAAATCTCTTATGTTTTCAACCTTCACTCCATTTCCTATGGACTGAAGCTTGGGGGGCATGTACCTCGAATTGAGACACCATGCTAGGGGCATGCCCGTCTTCCTCAAGCATAGTTTTTGTTTTAATCTTGCATAAAAAATAAAACTCATTTCCAAGCATAGTTTGCATGTGTGTTTTCATGTGTGCTTTTAAGCTTGCATAAAAATAAAATGAGTAATTAGATACATTATGTGAACTTTTTCATTGGGTCGTTTGTTATGCAAATGATGCATCAAGATAACATTGTATTAGACATAGCATAAGTAAACATCATCACATGTAAAAGATATCCATCCAGAAATAGGTATATATATGTGTGTGTCGAAATGTTTACATAGTGTGCATCACATAAGATCAAAACATATACATGTTCGTCTTAATACAGACGGAGACGAAATGTCTCTCAAAAAATATGTAGGAAAATCCCTAAATGTCTAATCTGCATGGTGCTTGTGGTAACAAGCCACTGCACACACTAATCGTCTCAGTAGTCGGTGGAGGCGACTGGGCACTCCCACATTGTGTTGCTGGTATGCTAGCGGAACATCTGCTAGCCGTGCATAGTTCGGGATCCCCCGGATGATGCCCTCTAGGTTCTGAATCAGTTCACCTCCCTCGCCACCCTTAGCCTCAGGGTCATGATCGACATGGGTTCTCCGCGCAATGGGCGACATGCCTGCGGGCCTCTCTGGGCCGACGTCTGCATACACATAAAAACTGTTATTAGAATGAACATGTATTACCAAAAAAATCATAAATACATAAAAATCAAAAATAAAGTATCATACCAAACTCCTCATCCCAATCCTCCCCCTCTGGGAGTGGAATATCGGGATCTCCGATGAAATCGGTCCCAGCATAGGGCCAGTCCTCGACCACGATCAACTGTCGCTGCAACCACCCAAAAAACTCAGGCCTCCAAGACATCTGTTGGCCTCCTCCTAACCTGGGCATAAGTGCTGCCCAGCGAGCCATCCTCGGCTCTCGTGGTACCGGCTCAACAACTATGGCCCCTTGGGTCAGGAAGATAGGTAGTCGTTCCAGGATGAACAACACCAAAATGGAACCGTAGCCAAACTGCTTTGGTTTGACTTGCTTGCATCTTGTCAACTGCCTCTTGATAGTGGTTGTCACCGTTGTAGCCCAATCGAACAGTGTAGGACTCATACACTCAGAGGCTAGTATGAGTTGGGCTTTGGTTGCTTCATGTGGTGCCTGCGATCTTGCAGCCCGTGTAATGGTGTGTAGCACTACTCTGAGTGCTAGATCCTGGACAGTGTGGATGTCCACCTTCTCGCTTCCTAATCCGGTTCGTGCCCCTGGGCACACCCTCGCCATTACTTGCTCCATATTTTCACCAGAAGGTCTGCTGCCTGTCAAAATAGGTACTGGGCCTCTGCGCGACAACCCGGTGATAAAATACACGTCGGAAACCTCAAGTTCCAACACTTGGTCCCGAAGTTTAAAAACTTCCTCATTTTCGTCCCATATGCTAACCAAGTATTGTAGTAGCTCAAGTTGAGCTCATAAACATGGAGTAAGAAATAATTTCTTGAGTCCACAGTTCTTCAGTGCATTCATACAGGCTTCATTCTCCATAGCCATTTCATCTTCCTCCCCATGTTCCCTCTCCTTCCATTCGATAACCATTGTGCTTGTATATCTGCATCAACACAATCAAAAATGATTTGTTAGATCTCTGGTACATTCGAAAATCCACATGGGTAGCTCACATTTTTAAATTTCTAAGTGTAAAATTGATTTGCGCCATTGGCGCGACCCCTTTGTGAAGAAATTTCCATTGGCACGGGTCCGTGCCCGATACCCGCGCCAATGGAGCGAGCCCTAAAATTTTAAAAGGGGCCCTCCAGAAGTCGAATACAAAATGGAACTCATAAGAAATTGAATTAAAATAGAGCTTAAGGGAACTCCTTTTACCTGGAACAAATGAGGAGCTGAATGACGTCCTAGATCAGTCGCAATCATCGCCGCAAGTTTGCACACAAACAGACCACTGTTGCTCTCCAAGTAAGGTAAAAAGTAAAAGTAATTTTATTTTACCATTTGAAGCCTATTTATAACTTTTTAAGTCAAAATTTAGGTTTTAAGTGTCATTTTTTCTCAGTATTTTAGTATATTTTGTCGAAAAATGGATTTTACACTTGCTTTTTGCGCAGCGACAGGTTTTTATGCGACTTGGACAGTGAGACGAGTTGTATTTTATACTTTTTCGAACTCGGTAAAAACATGAAAAAGTCATTTTGGAGTCATATTTCAGCTCTTTTCTGACTCTCTAAACATGAAAATATTGCCAAGTCCCTTGTCGTTTTCGATCTCGTTAAAGTGGACGCAAAATGACATCTACCCAGTATACGTTTACCCCTTTTTCGGGCTGGGATAGATTACTTACGAAAAAGGAATACCTTAGCCTATCGTGACTAGGAGGTTTTCTCAGATATTGTTTTCTACCTTTTCAGGTCTAAGGAACTATTTACGAAAAGGGACCATTGGAGTTTACTTTTCTGCTGTCTTTTCAAACTCTCTAAACACGAAAAGACACCGAGTTCTTCCTTTGTCAGACTCGTTAAACCCTGATGACATTGGATTCAGTCGAAATGACGATATCCGAGTTCCTCCTTCCTAGGGCTCGTAAAATGTACTAGGATGGACTTATATGACAAGAATATGGTATCCTCTTCAAGCTTGTATAAAAATAAAGAGGTACTCGCTAGAAATGGTGGGGAAAATGGAACTAGCATCATTGTCGTGTCGGCAGTATGTCGCTCTTGAACATGGTACTTGTCTGCATTCATGTCAGGTTGGGGACATCTCATCTCGTTTTCCACTTGTCTCCGTGGGTTTGGGTGATCCCTTTTGACCTCTCATCTGCTCTTTGTCTCATCATCATAACCTCTGATCTGTTGATGTCAAATACTGCCAAACTCACTGTCGTGCTGCCGTATGTTCAAGAGAAGTTGACCTCTGCAAATTTCAACCTTCCTCTGATTCTCATCTGATCTTGATTCACAAAGACAATATGTCTCATGTCGATGATGTGGGAAACACTATGGCCCACCTTCAATCAAGGTCACTTCCTGTCGACTTCAGCTCATTATCTAGGAAGTTGATCTAGAGACTCCCTTCTAGTACCTTGGAGCCTGCATGCCTCAATGGCAGGTTCTTCACATTCGGCATGAGGTTTTCATCATTGGCCTCTGATCGAGTGATTCTATGAGTGTTCGATGCCAGCTCATTGATTCACATGCCGTAGATTGTACCTGTAGTACCTTGAGGGCCATTGTCATTATTGGTGGTACCTCTCGCGTCTGTTAACATCTTTCATCATTGGCTGGTAATCAGGTGATGTTCTTGCATGTTCGACTTCAGCTCATATATTCGCATTCTTGAACTTGTACTTTGTTCAGGTCGAGATGGAGCGCAAGACCCTGGATTTTGTTTGTTGGAATCCAGGCTGCGATTTTGTAGATTATTATGATTAGTTACATGACTCATTCATTGGATGGTTGTGACCATACCTAAGTCTATTTATTGATCCTCACTAGATGGCTGCGTCCATACCTTGGATCTGGATTATTGTATACTCTGTTATGGATGGTTGCGCCCATACCACATATATATCATGTATCTGAGATATCAGTTGTATTTCTCTACGCAAGTTTTCCAACAGCAGTGTTTTCAGTTGGACACGTTCTCGTGAAGCATTTCACCCCTCTCTCTCTTTAAGACTCATGTAGCCATATTGATCTGTTACACAATAATTTATCACGAGTACTGCAATTCCCCGTCCTACACATTGGAGGGTATATTCCGTGACCTGTGATCAGTGACATAACTTGAAAACACTTTCATGGAATTCCCCTGAACATGTACTTTCATTTCCCTGAAGACAACTCCTTGTGAAAAACCCTAAAAATAGCCTTTTCATCCTTGGCGCGACTAGCCTGTGTTATACCCACGCCAATGGGGGAAATTATTCAAAGAGGGCGTGCCAATTGGCGCTCTGTCTCAGAGTCGCACTCGCGCCAGGCTTAATAAAGGGTGTTTTAAAAAATAAATGGCAGAAGATTGACTTTAACCAACTCCTGAACTAGTCTCTAAATTGAGTTGGGACGTTTGGCTCCGGATTTCCATGTAGAGGAAGTAGTTTGCCACCTCCCATGGAAGCTTCCTTGAGGATAGGGCCAATCCCATGATTGTAGGGATCCCAACTCCCCTTCCTCCATCTATATAAGCTTGCCATTTCCCTTTGCAAGCTAACCTCCAAGAGCCTTCGTAGCCTAAAGAATGTTGCAAGAGCTTTGATAGTCCTCATAGTGCCAATTTCATAGCAAGGAGATTAACGACCGAAGAGAGAGGCTTGTCCCTATTCCCGAAAAGCTTTACCGAGACGTATTCCGCTAACGACCCACCGAAGGAGGATTTCAGCGTCAGAGCCAGGTTGTATCATCCTTTGTTTCATTAATATAAGCGATTGTGTTTATAGTTCCACTCGTATTGTTCATGCTTGTTTATGATTTGTGTCCTCTCTGACTGACACATAATTGCAATTATATGGTTTTACACTCGTATGTTCGTCGTGTTTCTTGTACGTGCAAGTGTTCGATCGCGTCAAGTGGGGGAATTGTGACCTGTCAGAGCAAGGGATCGAGAGCACTATCCTCTCTGCAACGACAACAACGTCAGACCTGAGGTAGGCCTTCTATCGTGCTTTGGTTTTTGCAATTAGGAGCTTGCGTTGTAGCATGTTTGATTGTTGCTAGACCCGATCTAGGCTAGTAGGGATCGCCTCTGTCCGCAGAGGGGATTTACCTCTTTAACAATGAAGTATATACCCAACTATATCCAACTATTTTTCAATGTTCCATGGTGATACCTCTTGGTTCATATCTATGAAAAATAAATTCATAAAATTTGAATCATTGCAATTCTTCAACTTCTACTTCTGCCTCTTTGAAAATTTTAATAGAGTAAGCCCCAATATCTAATGGGAAGGTAAGCCATGGGTATTTCTTGGTTTTAACCAAAGTCTTGGACAATCCTGTAGTAATTTGGTAAGCCACCTCCTGCAACACTACGTTGTCCATAATGAATGTGGGAAGAGCACATGGAGGATTGTGGTCACCATACAATCTGATGTAAGTAGAATCACTAAGAGGAAACCAATATGTAATATCATTTAAAGAAACTTTATCTCTATCAAACATGTATGGAGGCTATGCACTGAAAAGTAAATGAAAAAGGGGAGACACAAAGTATTAAACAATATTCTCATGCATTCACCTATATCCTATGTTCAACAACCTCTTAAAATATATGTGCGCATGTATTTATTTTTTAGAACTCCATTTCAAACCTAGTCCTTCAAAATCGCATTTTGTAAACACAACATCCAATAGGTAAGATTCCATATATATTTATGAAAAATCCATCTGTAGCAAATTATTTTCTGCTTGGACATTAGATCTAATGGATGACACCAACATGTTTTCCCAGTTGAATATGGTTCCTTTAGTGGCACATGGATGACTCAATGGAACCCAACTCTTCGAAAAGGTCTCGATCCTTGATTTTCCATATGACCTGAATATCATAACATCTATAATTTGATAAAATTTCTTGAGCTATTTGGTTTTATAAATCCCATATGTTCCTTTGCCTAAAATTTCTTGGCTCTTACCACCAAGATTTCAAAATTTCTTTAATTGATCCATCAAATCTAGCGAACTACCTGGTATTGAAAGTCTCCTAATGTCTAGCCATCTTGTAATAATTTACTATGTTGGCTACTTTGAATGATATCACTCATTCCCCTTAACCATTTTTGACTTTAAATTGATCTTCATCAGTATATTTAATATTCTAGTTTATAGTTTCTGCACAAGGGAAAACTAGGGGGTGTGCAACAACTTTGTGCAACCAAGACTTCTTCAAATTAAGATACACCTAAAAGTATTCCTCATTTGTTGGTATATCCTTCCAGGTAAATGCTACATATATGTCACCCCATGTTAACATTGTTGTCTTGTCATATAGCAAGAAGTATCACTATATGGGCAGTTTAGGAGGGATGTTCACAACTCCTTCAACACTGATCTCTATTTTTCCAGAGCTTTTTTCAAATCCTTTTATGATGGGTGGAACCATTTTTCCAAAAAAAGAGGACATGGTGAGATAACAGAAATAAATAAGATTCGAAATCTCGAAAATATTTAGTGTAGAGATAAAAAATTATATTATTCCAATGCTATTTAATTATCATAAATAAAAAAAATTAGTGATTTAGGTCGTAATATTGAGAGGATAGGGTTAGGAACATATTGCATTAGAAGAGGCCAAGATAGGCTAGTCACAGATTAGGTTTCTAGGCAAGTCGTAGTTAAAAAGCATAACTCAGTCACAGATCCAAGTTCTAGTCTCATTGGAGCTTACAAGTGTGATTTGTGACTTAAGTAAGAGAGGCCTCCCATTCTAGTGGAAGATTTAAATCCTAGTGTCATTGAGGCTTGAAGATGCGATTAATGGCTTGAGAAAGTGGTGAATCTCATACTAGTCTCCAATCACATATCTAGATCACAAGGGATTTTGAGTGCTCACTTGAATTACAATCTGTGATTACGGAGGAATAATATCTATATAAGTCGCATATCGCATTCCTATATGGAAAGGGTTCTCATTAAATACTAGAGTCGTGATTTGTGACTTAGGGTTGAGGGAACATAAAAAATTTGTGGTATGAATACTAAGATCATGTTATTCTATTGGGAGATAATGCCATAATTGAATAATGCATATTCCAATTTCTAGAAAACCCTTAGAATTCGTAGTGTAATAATTCAATAACTTAGGAAGCTTTCATTCATGGGAAAATATTCAAAACTCTCAGCTGATAATATGAGAGTCGAATCTAGGACAAAAAAAATCGAGTTTAAGCAAATGAGACACCATCAAAGAGAAACATGTGAGGGATTGGAAAAAAATAAATTTTAAATTTGAGAGTCAAGTGGGGACTAGGGTGCCTATTCAAGAGTATGATTTAGATAATCAAGGGAGAGAGTACAAGGATTCGTTTCAAAGATAGGCATATATAGCAAAACAAGAAATTTATCTAAGGGTATAAGTATTCATGAATAGGGGTAGCTAGATCGATTTTATGCCCAAATAATAAGACAAAACCTGATGATGGCAGAGGATGTGTTACTTACCAGGAAAAATCAAAATCACATCTTCTATCTGGAGATATGGCTTACTCGTCCAACGCTGGTGAGCACAAAGAAATGAGAAAGGAGAGCCTTCATTATATAAGCAAATGACACATGTGAGGAAGCAACAATTGAAAATCATGACTCGATTAAGTCACATGTTGTTGAACCCTTAGTTAAACTGAGAGGGGGGGGGGTGAATCAGTTTAACACATACATGGACTTTTCAAACTTTTCTCTTAAAACTTATTTACACCTTCACTTCATGATCAACTTAATATGTGAGCAATCTTTATTAGTGAGCAGCAAGTATCAAACATATTTGTTAATTTAACAGCAGTCTTAATATGTGAGCAACAAGTATTAAGCAGATTAGATAAACCACATCAAAACATAGACATCATGCACAGAGACACCAGATATAAGTGGAAACCCATAAAGGGAGAAAACCACATCTTATTATTGTTGTGATGCAAAGGCAAGCTCCAACTCCCTCTCACCACTGATTTTCTGTAGGCACCAACCTACAAGAGGATCCTACCTCAATTCTACAAGCTACAACTTTCAAGGAAGCTCCAACTCCCATCTATTTTCTGCAGGCACCAACCTACAGGAGGCTCCAACCTCAGTCAGCTACAACTGACATCTATCAAGCTAAAACTTGATAGGGAAGCTCCAACTTCCTTACTCTTTCAAAAGAGAAACACTTGCTAATTTACCTTGGATATCAGCTCTATTCTGTTCCATCTGCTCTGTTGTTCATCTATTCTCATATCTGCCCTATATCATCTCTGCATCTTCTCAGATTTTCTATCATCTTCTCCTTCTTCTCTGCTAAGCTCCTCCTTCTTCTCTGCTCAACTCCAGCTCCTCTTTCTTCTCTACCTCACTGCTTCATTTCTGCATTCTCTTCACTCACTCTCTAACCTACTTGTGCATATCAATGTGATATTATATATAGAGTTCATCACATGACTCTTTACATTCCTCAGGGAATTTGAAGTGAATAGTCCTGACTTTTTTCCTTCTGCCTTCTCATTTCTTTTACCCGCTCATTCAGAAAAATATAACAATATGCATTAATTTCAATATTACAGTGGGAGTTTTGTTTTCCTACTGGAGACTTGCCAATGCATCACAAACAATAAAAAATTAATTACAACATTTACATTCACATTTTCAGTTACACACTTCAATTTCACTCAACACCTTTTCTGGATTTTGGCTTTACTAGATTTGTCTTTTCTGCTGTTGCTGAGTGACTATTTTGTATACTTTGGTTCACCTTTGTCTCTATTCATCTTTTTCCCTGAACATTTTTTCTACCACTGTCTCTCTCTATTTCATTCTTGCAGGCTTTCTTCTTCATTGCAGTTGTATAATTGTTTTACATATAACTGTCTTTTAATATAACTGTTGTGCAATTTATCATTCTACTGCTGAACTGGAAATTTCAATAAACATATCTGGATACTCTAGAACTATGTGGAAGCTTTGATAGTTTCTCATTCATCTATGGTTATGCAACCATATTATAAACTTAATATACCAATATATTATACATTTTTCTACCAGTGTTTCGAAATGCTGCATAGTATCCTTGACTTTGGCTTAAACCCCGACGCATCAACATTATATATATATGAACATAGATATACTCTTACATGCTCATGATTTCCTCATAAAATATATTCCCCACTTCAATTGTTACAAAAATTAACGCGCCGTTGACTTATATTAAAACCCAGCAGTAATATATATCCATATAACCTTTCGGGCCCTTCAACAATATTTAATATTCGACTTGGGGGTTATGATATCAACATAACACAACAACGTATATTGAACCAATAATGCGAAGGGAAATCGGGTCCCACACCCTTAATACATACCTCTTAAACCATCACATCCATCCAACGGCTATGATGATGTCGCTTCGTTTTCGGTGATCCAACGAGCATAACGAATTATCGCGCAACCAAACAACACGAGAGTTAATTCTCCGAGTTCACGTGATGGAGTGGGTCCCAACGCTTAACTTCCCTTCTCATCCGACGATGGAGAACATGTCACTTTTCTCCACATGATCCGATGGATATCACTTGGAATATATGCACGAACGATAATGTGTGATGGCGCGCAATGAAAGCAGTTTTGGAGTCCCTCCATATGCCACGCGTCAGCCTCTCTATGGAATTGCTCTGATTTCTTGAAAATCGCTTGCCTGTTGAAGGTGGTGCGATGAAAACCACCGGTTCGCTCTAAACCGAGTCCACTGTTCCTCCTTCGTGGTTCCACCCCTCTACTCCAGGTTTCGTCATATAGTTCAACGCCAAATACTCTGTTGCGCTCAGGTTCCGCCCGTTCTATTCAAATTAACGTAGTTATTCTGCGTTCCGCTACCGGGTTTCATCTTCCGAGTTCCACCTTCAGAGTTCCGCTCCACATTTTGCATCCAACAATAAGCCATCGCCGCACCATTGATGTTCTAAATGCACAGTTATTTTCTTCTGTTGTTCCTTTCGACTCCTTTTTTTTTATAACGTTTGGTTCTGGTTCGTCTCCCTTTGACACACAGTTCTGCTTTAAACCTTTTTCCTGACCCTGTGTCACCTTATTTAATCGAATCTCTCCAGATTCATTCCTCACTTAAATACCTTCACAGGTTTGATTCTTATGTATGAGTGTTCTGTTCCTTCGACCGAGCCAGCAGGGAATCCATTGGCCCTCACTGCTTCAATTACGTTCACCTTCAATATTTGCTGCGTTTATGGGTTACACTAACCGTGATTTCACCAAATTGCTCATAACGTGCGTCTAACGCACCTGCACATAGTTAACTAAACAGTTCCTCGGTTTTTCAACTGTGGAATGTAAATTTCTGGATTTGAATTGAGTTCTCTGCTTAGAGAGCATCGATGCTTCGAAACTCACACTTCCAATAAAATATTCAACCCTACTATGCACTCAAATATTTCTTATATACATGTATAGAATCTCAAAAGATTCAAATTTTTCGTTACAGAACCCCCAACCAGTTCTCAACCTCGATCTCATTTCGCAGGTTATGCACAACAGAGTTTATAACTAAACCATTCTTCTAAGTACTGTGTATGGGACAACATTATACATACCCCAAATTCATAAAATCAGAAAAATACAAGGATACACATATGCAATTAAGTCATCAATGCATAGATAGTTACATATCACAGCTCTTTCACATAGAATACTATACATATAGTACTGAAACCAATCCTTTTTGTTTCATCTGCTCTTTCACATAGAATACTATACATATAATATTGAAACCAATCCTTTTGTTTCATCTTCTCTTTCACATAGAATACTATACATATAATATTGAAACCAATCCTTTTGTTTCATCTGCTACCTAGGCTGTCTCTTTTCCTTGTCTGATGTTGCTCTTAGATTGATCTTTTTGTTGCCTCTGCTGCCTCTCAAAATGACCCTTCTACAATTGCCTCTGCTTCATGTCTCATGCTCTCTTTTCCTTGTTTTTTTTTTTTCAGGTGCTCCTCCATTGTCATCTCCTTTTCCATTGAAGCAATGCTCCAACTCATCCCCAAGCATATTAAGTCTTTACCACAGGGTTTTAGTCTTCAATCAAAGTCTATGCCATACAAACTCAATTAATGAATAATTGCTCAATAATTCATCTGCAAACTGTATTAAACCCCTAATTCATAAATAAACCTATGTATTACACTCCTTCAGGCCCTTTCAACTCCACTGCTCTGTCTCTAATTCCTCTGTTGCTTCTGCTTCAATTCCTCTGTTTCTTCTCCTGCCTCTGCTACCTATCTGTCTCTTTTGCCTTATGGATAGTTTAGGTGCTACTCCTGTCCTTACCTTTTCCATCAATGCCAACATTTCCAACAGTCTCCCCCTTTGGCATTGATGGCAACACATTAATACTTTCCTTTTAGAAGCCCCTTTTTCTTTTCCTCCCCCTTTGACATCAATGGCAAAGGGTTTCTCATTTCCTAGTTTGCTTTCTGCATTTCCTCTCTCTGAGTTATGTTTAGGCCCTCTTCTGCTGACTTTGTACCATGCTGCTCCAGACTGATGTACAAGACTTGTTGAGAGAACACTTTGAGGATTATCGAACTTGAATATACACTGTAAATTGATACAATTCAAATGCATATACTTCTTTCACTTGTATAGAGCTAAAAGTGAAGATAATGACACTTCATAGAACACATTGTACCAGTTGTATCTAATCAAAGATGTATGATTGGATCAAAAACTAAAATGCTGAGAAGGCTTCAAATATACTTCTGTCTCTGTCTGATGTAGTGAGCTAATATATTTCTGTTGAGGAATATTGTAGATGGAATATGTCTTCTCTTGCAATGCTCATCTTCAGTACCAAACCTGTTCAATTATGATAATGATGCCAATATATCTTTTATTGTTGTGGTACACCTTTCCTACTTGTTGATGATGATATGAACTAGGACGCTGACAAGGATATTAATTTTAAAGATTGAGAGCTTCTTGTTGTTGATGTGAACAAATGAATCACACCAGATCTTACAACTTATTGTGAGATTAGGCAATATCTTTCAATATAAGAGACCAAATGACTTTTACTGCTTGCACACTGTACTTTCAAAACAAATCCTTCAATGTATTGGTCAGTCTTATTTATCAATCATGCAATTTTCTTTATGACATGAGGAGGTATGTATGTCAATGATAAATCTCTCTTTAAAGGTGGATTATTAGTAAATCCTTTGTGCTGAAGTAGGATTTAGATGATTTAAAAAAAAAAACTTTTGAGCATCAGATGGTAATCACAGCTAGTCATTTATTCTTTAGATACTTTGACTGTTCTATCATAATGAACTTCCACAAAAGCATATTCAAGATGTTTAATTGAAAACTCAGCAAACAGACTTCACACAATTTTGTAACAGATTTTTAAAAATAGGCCTTGAAGATATACATGTACCAACTTCAGGAAGGCATGAAATTATATATAGAAAAAGACATTGCTTCGGTGCTCAATATACTACTTCAAGTGTAAGCAAGATAATGTTGTTTTTTCTCTGCTACTGACCTTTTCATGTTGAATGCAGATAACTCTGGGATACTAACTTGGTGTTCTTTTGCCTTAATCCTTTGATCCTGAGGACCTGTATCATACTTTTGCTCCATGAAAAAACTTGATATTCTATTGATAGGCATGCTGCTTCGTAAATTACCAAGTACCAGTTGATACTCCCTTGGTAAGTTATGCAGAGATTTCACTTTAGCTTGCACATTAACCCATATATAAGACATCCTTCATAACTTCTACTATTGAGCTTACCACTGTTCACATCCACAGTCATCAATATACTGAATCTGATCTTGTCATCATTAACCATTCTCCTTTTTCTTGTCATTCTATTCAAAGGAAAGCCATTGCATGTTCCTTTCTAGGACTGTTCCAGAATCATTACTGCTTTAAGTACAATTCAACTGTATAACATAATGATCTTCAGGAAGACAACTTCAAATTTTTTTTTTTTTTTGTTATATGAATCTTCATGGGCTGATTACTCAAATATTTATTACTCACTTAACTGCATTCCTCCAAGTGAATTTTTTTGTAGATGAGAGATGTAATGAACTAATGATAGGCACCTTTCTTACTCAACATTCTTAATGGGGTTCATTGTTAATTCTAGCAGTATGATGCATTCTGTGATCATCCTTTAATGTGCTGATATCTTCTTAGCTTAAAATTTCATTACTGATGTTTCCTCTATCATCATGGTTGCTTGCTGCTTTTTCTCCTTCTATCAATCTGTCAGCTATTGAATACTTCAAATAATCTTCTTGATCTCATAGTTGTTCTTATTACATGGAGCTCTTCTCAGACTGCTTTCATGGGGTCTATTTATGAACTGCTCTCCCCCTGGGATGTTGCTTCATATATATTACTGGATGGATTTTTGCTTTGCTTCCTAGAGCAGCTCCCCCTGAGACTATGATGTTTTCATTATGTAATTGAGATAATAGGCTCCCCCTTTCTCTTTTCCTTCCATACTTTATTGGGGTTCTTCATAATGTCTGCACTTCTCTTAAATTCATAGTTTTGTTTGATTTGCTTTGTTTCCATCATCTATCTAGAGTTCTTTAGTATATATGGCAGTTTACAGTCTTTTTCTTTGTGGCCAAGCTTGAGGCATACATAACATCTTATTTTATCATAGTACATTTGAGTTGATGTATAATACTTTGTTCCCCTTGAATACATTTTACATTCAACAGATTTATGTCCAAAATTATTGCATGCATAACAATGGCCATGGAAATGATTTGTGTACCTAGTGGAAGATTGTCCTTTCCATTTTCTTGGTTGAGGGGTTCTTCTCTTTTGCTGCATCTTTTGCTGGTTGGAGTTGATAGGCCTTCTCTTACATTTTGCTGCATTATGTCCTGGTTTATGACAAGAGAAAAATGTGCTATTTTTCATAGGAGGAAAGAACCTCCTTTAACAACTTCCAAATTTATTCACTTCATCTTTAGGAGCATATGAGCCTTTAGTGGCTGATTATTTCATCCTTTCATTCACTATCCTACTATGTTGCTGCTTGATTCTATTTGTTTCTTCACAAATCCTGTTCTTGCTGGCTTCTATTTTTGTAGTAATCTGCTGAGCTGCTTCACTGTCCTTTACAGCTTTTACAAAGATGATTTTATTGTTATCTTCTGCCTTGGATTTACTAGTTTCTCCTTCATATCCTATCCCAGTCTTTATGAGAGGTGACCTTTGTGCATTTAGAATCTGGTCCAACTGTCCAAAGCCTTTCATTAGAGGTGTATTCATTAATAGTACTCTTTGGGCTTTTTCTAAGTTCTTTCTTAGGCTCACTACTTCTTCTTCCAATCATTCACATTCCTGACTTTTCTCTCTCATTTGTTGCAGCAGAGTGTCTTCTACTTTCTTTGCCTCTTGAAGCTGTGTCTTCAGGCCAATAATTTCTTTCCTATCTTCATATTCTCTCTCATCACATATTTGTACCAATCTCTTAAGGTTTTTGTTTTTATTCTTCAATATTTCTATTTTAGCCAGAGCTGTGTCAAGTTTGGCTTTTTCTTCAGTTGAAATTTCTTCATGGCTCTTACTACCATTCACACTAGCAGGTACCTCATTTGATTGAACATATTCTTTTTGACATGAATTTCTCTTTTTATTAATTCTCTTCTCCTTCTTGACAATGCAATCCTCAGTGTCTACTCCATGCATGAAATGAAGTCTGTCCCAGATTTATTTTGCTGAAGTTAAATCCATTATTAACTGAATATCCTTGTTATGAATATTGTTATATATCACACATTTTTCCTTGGCATTCCTATGTTGTTCTTTCACCATGGGTGAGTCTTTGTAGTAACCATCACATACAAGCTTCCATACCTCAGGTTCATAGGCCATTAAACCTGTTTTAACCTTATCTCTCCATTTAGGAAAGTTTGTTGTATTTAACACAGGTGCATTTTGATAGTCCATGACTCAACCAAATCTCCTTCAAGCTATTAAGCTTACACCAAAGGAACCAGCTCTGATACCAATTGTTGAACCCTTAGTTAAATTGAGAGGGTGGGGGGGGGGGTGAATCAGTTTAACACATACATGGACTTTTCAAAATTTTCTCTTAAAACTTATTTACACCTTCACTTCATGATCAACTTAATATGTGAGTAATCTTTATTAGTGAGCAGCAAGTATCAAACATATTTGTTAATTTAACAATAGTCTTAATATGTGAGCAACAAGTATTAATGTTTGATGATTAATACATCATCGCTTGTAGAAATCATGCAGGGGGGGGGGGGGGGGGGGGGGGAGAGAAAGTCCAAGGCAAGCTCCAACTCCCTCTCACCACTGTTTTTCTGTAGGCACCAACCTACAGGAGGCTCCTACCTCAATTCTGCAAGCTACAACTTGCAAGGAAGCTCCAACTCCCATCTATTTTATGCAGGCACCAGCCGCTCGGGGAAGCCAACCTCGATCGACTGGCGACATCTATCAAGCTACAACTTGATAGGGAAGCTCCAACTTCCTTACTCTTTCAAAAGAGAAACACTTGTTGATTTACCTTGGATATCAGCTCTGTTCTGTTCCATCTGCTCTATTGTTCATCTATTCTCATATATGCCCTGTATCATCTCTGCATCTTCTCAGATTCTCTATCAGCTTCTCCTTCTTCTCTGCTCAGCTCCTCTTTCTTCTCCGCCTCACTGCTTCATTTCTGCATTCTCTTTCTTCACTCTCTCTCACCTCCTTTATGCATATCAAGTTGATATTATATATAGAGTTCATCACATGAATTTTTACATTCCTCAGGGAATTTGAAGTGAATAGTCCTGACTTTTTGCCTTCTTCCTTCTCATTTCTTTTACCCGCTCATTCAGAAAAATATAACAATATGCATTAATTTCAATAATACAGTGGGAGTTTTGTTTTCCTACCAGAGAGTTTCCAATGCATCACAAACAATAAAAAATTAATTACAACATTTACATTCACATTTTCAGTTACACACTTCAATTTCACTCATCACCTTTTCTGGATTTTGGCTTTACTGGATTTGTCTTTTTTGCTGTTGTTGAGTGACTGTTCTGTATACTTTGGTTCACCTCTGTGTCTATTCATCTTTTTCCTTGTACCATTTTTTCTGCCGATGTCTCTCTCTCTTTCGTTCTTGCAGGCTTTCTTCTTCATTGCATTTGTATAACTAATGTACATATAACTGTCTTTTAATATAACTGTTGTGCAATTTATCATTCTACTGCTGAACTGGAAATTTCAATAAACATATTTGGATACTCTAGAACTATGCGGAAGCTTTGATAGTTTCTCATTCATCTATGGTTATGCAACCATATTATAAACGTAATATACCAATATATTGTATACATTTTTCTATACAGGTGTTCGAAATACGCATAGTATATCTTTGACACTTAAACCCGGCATATCAACCTTATATATATATATATATATATATATATATATATATATATATATATATATATATATATATATGAACATAGATATACTCTTACATGCTCATGATTTCCTCGTAAAATATATTCCCCACTTCAATTGTTACAAACATTAACGCGCCACTGACTTATATTAAAACCTAGCAGTAATATATATCCATATAACCTTTCGGCCCCTTCAACAATATTTAATCTTCGACTTGGGGGTTAAGATCTCGAAATAACACAAAAACGTATATTGAACCAATAATGCGAAGGGAAATCGGGTCCCACACCCTTAATACACACCTTGTAAACCATCACGTCCATCCAAGTGTTGTGATGATGTCGCTTCATTTTCGGTGATCCAATGAGCATAACGAATTATTGCGCAACCAAATAGCATGAGAGTTAATTCTCTGAGTTCACGTGATGGAGTGGGTCCCAACGCTTAACTTCCCTTCTCATCCGACAACGGAGAACACATCACTTTTCTCCACACGATCCGACGGAGATCGCTTGGCATAGATGCATGAATGATAATGTGCGATGGTGCGCAATGAAAGCGGTTTTGGGGTCCCTCCGTATGCCACGTGTCAGCCGCTCTATGGAATCGCTCCGATTTCTTGAAAAATACTTGCCCGTCGAAGGTGGTGCGATGAAAACCACCGGTTCGCTCTAAACCACGTCCACTGTTCCTCCTTCGTGGTTCCGCCCCTCTACTCCAGGTTTCGTCTTATAGTTCAACGCCAAATACTCCGTTGCGCTCAGGTTCTGCCTGTTCTATTCAAATTAACGTAGTTCTTCCGCGTTCCGCTACCGGGTTCCGTATTCCGAGTTCCACCTTCAGAGTTCCGTTCCACATTCTGCCTCCAACAATAAGCCATCACCGCACCATTGATGTTTTAAATGCACAGTTCTTTTCTTCTGCTGTTCCTTTCGACTCCTTTTGTTTTATAACGTTTGGTTCCGGTTCATATCCCCTTGACACACAGTTCTGCTTTAAACCTTTCTCCTGACCCTGTGTCACCTTATTTAATGGAATCGCTCCAGATTCATTCCTCACTTAAATACCTTCACAGGTTTGATTCTTATGTATTAGTGTTCTGTTCCTTCGACCGAGCCAGAAGGGAATCCATTGGCCCTCACTGTTTCAATTACGTTCACCTTCAATATTTGTTGCGTTTATGGGTTATACTAACCATGATTTCACCAAATTGCTCATAACGTGCGTCTAACACACCTTCACACAGTTAACTAAACAGTTCCTCGGTTTTTCAATTGTGGAATGGAAATTTCTGGGTTTGAATTGAGTTCTCTGCTTTGAGAGCATCGATGCTTCGAAACTCACACTTCCAATCAAATATTCAACCCTAATATGCAATCAAATATTTCTTATATACATGTATAGAATCTCTATTAACCCTTGGGATTTCTACCCCAAAAAAAGGATTCAAATTTTTCATTACAGCACCCCAAACCAGTTCTCAACCTCGATCTCATTTCGCAGGTTATGCACAACAGAGTTTATAACTAAACCCTTCTTCTAAGTACTATGTATGGGACATCATTATACATACTCCAAATTCATAAACTCAGAAAAATACAAGGATACACATATGAAATTAAGTCATCAATGCATAGATAGTTACATATCACAGCTCTTTCACATAGAATACTATACATATAATACTGAAACCAATCCTTTTTTTTTCATCTGCTCTTTCACATAGAATACTATACATATAATACTGAAACCAATCCTTTTGTTTCATCTGCTGCCTAGGCTGTCTCTTTTCCTTGTCTGATGCTGCTCTTAGATTGATCTTTTTGCTGCCTCTGCTGCCTCTCGAAATGACCCTTCTACAATTGCCTCTGCTTCATGTCTCATGCTCTCTTTTCCTTGTTGTTTTTTTTTTCAAATGCTCCTCCATTGCCATCTCCTTTGCCATTTAAGCAATGCTCCAATTCATCCCCAAGAATATTAAGTCTTTACCACAGGGTTTTAGTCTTCAATCAAATTCTATGCCATACAAACTCAATTAATGAATAATTTCTCAATAATTCATCTGCAAACTGTATTAAACCCCTAATTCATAAATAAAACTCTGTATTACACTCCTTCAGGCCCTTTCAAATCCACTGCTCTATCTCTAATTCCTCTGTTGCTTCTGCTTCAATTCCTCTGTTTCTTCTGCTGCCTCTGCTACCTCTCTGTCTCTTTTGCCTTATGGATAGTTTAGGTGCTGCTCTTGTATTTACCTTTGCCATCAATGCCAACATTTCCAACACATGTTTCAAATATAAATCGGGTTGTGAGAGTGTGAAGAGGAGAAGAAGGGGCTACAAGGCCCATTTCTAGAAGGTATTTAATAATATATTAGACACTTCCTATGTGACTTGAACACTAGGAAGACATCATATATCATTGGTCTCAAATCATTGTTCTGGAATCGAGACTATAGGTCATTATGAACTATATTTGTGATTTGTAACTTGGGAGATTAGCTCTATAGTCTAATTCACAAATCACAACTTCATAGGATAGGCAGGGCATAACTTTAAGTTGTGATTGTGACTTGCGACTAGGACAAGATACACAATTATTTTAAGGATTATAGCTAATATTTTGAGAATGTAATCCAACTAGGGTCAATTCAAAAGAGAGGTGAAGCTTTAGATATTCATAGGAAAATTTTGGGAAAGTGTTAAGTAGGGGTGGTTCCAAATTGTGA
The DNA here is from genome assembly GCA_034641835.2 of Pinus albicaulis. Taxonomy (NCBI): domain Eukaryota; kingdom Viridiplantae; phylum Streptophyta; class Pinopsida; order Pinales; family Pinaceae; genus Pinus; species Pinus albicaulis. The sequence continues at coordinate 458,701,326 of CM076581.1, forward strand.
AAGCACAAAAAATTTGGTGATGTTGTAGCATCTACAATAGAGAAGAATATTTGTATAATCCAACCTTCAAAACTAGGAACTGTTTGTGTGAGTGGTTAGTCATGTTGTTTTACCTATGTAATGAAGAAACTAAATTTATGAGGTTAAGAATGATATATTGTTCCTTTTTATATATTCATTTTTTATTTTCTATTTGTATGATATAATGATATATAGTGCTACCTAGGAGGAGGACATATCACATTTGATGCAAGTGTTAGAGACATTAAAGAAGCACCAACGGATATAAAATCTCAAGAAGTGTGGGTTTTCACAACATTATTTGGTGTATCTGGGGTATGTGATAGATGGAGGAGAGATGAATATAAATCTTCCCAGGATGGAGGTCATCATGAAGTGGCTGGTTCCTATTGATGTTTATGAGGTCAAGTTTTTTTTTGGGGAAACATAGTACCTGACGAAATTCATAGCCTTAGTTTCAATAGTAGTAACACCATTCTGTGCCATAACAAAAATTGGAAATAGTTTACAGTGGGGAAGTGATCAATAGAGGGTGTTTGAGTATATAAAAAATAATTATAGTCAAGCACCAATTTTGGCATTACCAAACTTGCATCAACCCTTTGAAGTGGAGACATATGCAAGTGGGTATGCTATGGGAGTAGATCATGGTGCAGGGAGGAAGACCTATATGCTACCATTATGTAGTATTTCATTGGGAAGTTCTCAACTACCCTACCTATGATAAGGATATCTATTCCCTAGTCCAAGCTATGAATAAGTGGAAACACTATCTCATGGGGAGTGATATAATGATCCACATATATAACCAACCATTAAAGTACCTTCAAACCTGAAATAAGCTACAATAGACCAAGCATTACAAGTGGATGGGGCATCTACAACAGTTTCATTTAGTGATCAAGTACAAGAAGGGAAACACAAACAAGTTTGTTGAAATTCTTTAAAGGCTACCCACATCAAAGATCACAAATTTTGGAACTTTTATGCAGATGGATCCATTCACCCATGATGCATACATAGAGGTGTATTAAGAGGGTAGGGACTTCAAGGAGGTGTTTCAATAGTTTTAGATCTATATTCATATGTACGGAAGTGAAAAAATATTCGAATACCATCTCCAAGACAAATTAGTTTACTAGATGGATAAGTCATGTGTTCATAAAGATGAGCTACTGCAACTAACTAGATAGACTCACAAATTTAAGGTTTCAAGGAAATTTGGTGTAGTGAAGATAATGGCCAACTTGTATAGGTATGATTATTGGCCCAATATGCAAGAAAATGTAGCTAGGTTCAAAAGAGGATGCATGCTTTGTTGTACAAACAAGCCTATTAACAAGAAATAGGTCTATATCATCCCTTACCTATACCCAGTCGTCCTTAGGAAAACATTTCCATAAACATTTTTGGAGTTTTATAAAAAATAAAGAAGGTACATGGCTAGCTAACATGTTCAACAAGATGCATGTTTTGATGGCCACCCGCCTTTTCCACTAGCTCAAAGCATAATTCTCCATCTTAGAATTGTTTCTATATTTTTTTGGGTCATGATCTTCAAGGGCCATTTGGAGGAACTAAACAATATTTTTTCAATGTGGAATAGTCTAGAAAAAATCCATAGGATCTAGCTTGGATCCAATAAAAATGTGTACTTCTTGGCTATATATTTCCAACGGGCTATCGAGAGTTCCAAACATAGACTGTATGCAAAATTTACGACCCTGGGAAGTTGACATATCAACTAACCCCATTAGGTGTCAAATTTTTTTTCCTGTTTCATATATAGGGTTAGGTTTTTGGATGCTTGTGGTTTCCTCATTACTTATTTATGTTAAAAAGGGCCCTTTAGCCTCATGGTAAGGTATTATGGTGAATGAAAATAGACATCACATATCTTCTTAGAGATAAACTACCACCATTCAAGCAATTTTGTTTCAGTCCACTTTTTTATAGTTTCATCACATTTAATTTATTAATAGAATTAAAGCTTTACTGTATCTTTCTTATAGACATATAATTTCATTTTGTTCCCTTCATAAATTAGCATCATTGGTATTAGAGTGGTTTTCTCTTTATCTATTTCTCTATGCATGTCCCCAACAAGGTTATGGTATAAGGAGTTGGGACTCAAACTACTTCATCCATTGCAACATGATTTTTTTTGACCTTGATGGCTTCCCATGGAGGAAGGAAATAAATATGAGGGAGTGGAAGATCATATTAAAAAATTTCTTAAGGAAGCCCTTGTGTGAACAAGGAATGAGATGATGGATAATTTTTCCGAGATCCTTTGATGGCTACCAATAACCGATGCATCTTCATCAAGTGACGAATTTGGAGACATATCCTCCTTTAAGGTATAATTTTTTTTTTATATTTTGTATTTTAAGGGTAGATTGATGTAGATAATCTAGAAAAATGGTTAAATATGATAGAAGGGTATTTTTCTATCCATACCTTTTTTGATAGAGAAAAAATTACCTTTCATCTCCTTAAGTTTTTCCCCCATGTCAAGGATTTGTGGTGACTTACCATGAGAAAAAAGAGATAGAGGAATCCACAATGTTTTTTTTGTACCCACTTGGGGATATTCCAGGGATGATGTTAAGAAATACTATTACCCAGTTAAAGCTATGATTATTGGTACATGATATGGGCCACATTGTGGTAGGAGAGGAACCAAACATTTCTAGAGTTCACAAATATCTCACATACCTTCTGCATAAAGATGGGTATCAAAACCTTCAAGTGACATTTCATGTTCAAGTATCAAAATGTTTACATGGATAAATCCATACATAAATGGAGTTTTTCAGGACATATTCTCACTAGGTGTAGTGTACTAATATGCTATAAAAATCAAGAAAAATTTTAAACAAAATAGGTGAGAGTTTGAATCTACGAATTCCTCAAAATAGAAGTAGTCAAAAGGTAGCCCCAACCCATTGAAAAAAGGATAGATCTAGAATGGACCACCCCATGAAAACCAATCTAAGATTCAAATAAAGAAGGGCAATGGGAAGATGAATAAATACATGGAAAAGTGGTGCAAGTTCCATAAGAGCCGTTGGCACAACACTGATGGTTGTCACTCAAAGCAGTCATTGGTCACTAAGATGAAAGTCTCAGAGTTAGATGTAGGTTCCAACTATGAATCATATCTAGAAAAGGGGAAGAATATTATTGATGCAGAACCTAGTTCCACTGTTTCTACCACCAAGATCCAAATAAGTGAATAAGAAGAACTAAAAGAAGGTGAGCACCATTTCCACTTGTATATGTGGGTGAAAAATTCTTTTCTACACTTTATTTTCAATATTAGAATTAAAAATAACCTCATCTAAGTAGAGGTCATCATGTGGCTAGACTTGTCGAAAACACCATACCCGTAGCCATACGCAATAAAGTGGCTCTGCCAAGGGCAAGATCTCCAAGTCAGCAAACATTGTCACCTACCTTATGGCATCAATAACTTCAAGGATGAGGTATTGTGTGATATTTACCTCCTTGAAGTTTGTGATGTTATTTTAGACCAATACTTGTAGAATTTTCATGTTGTATATGTATTTAGACCTCGTACTGTTATTATTAATTTGTTCTGACAACTATATAGGATACCACAGGTATATTTTCCAACCACCATTTATTTGATATATGCTAAGCAATGCAATAAGGTCATCTGACAGACCGAGAAATTTTTCGTCTTGTAGTTTTTCTCTCAAAGTGAGTAAATGGTTGCATGTTAGCTCCCTATAATATTAGTGTAGCCCCTTATTGTTATTGTTAGTGTACCTCCCTTATTTTTATTGTTGTGCCCATGTATTCCCAATATTGTTATTATTGTTCCCCATAGAATCCCACTATTGTTATTTTGTTTCCTTTACATTATTATTGTTATGTAGGATCTAATTATATTGTGACCCCTTATACTCTTATATATAGAAAGTGGGTTTTTTCATTTTTATCATCCAAGAATTGTTCATTTATGTAATTTAAAGGAGTTTTCTCCCTCAAGGAGGCTAAGTTATAAGTCTTTGATCTATATTTTCATCTATTTGTGAGATGGTTGCATAACATTTGGTATCAGAGCTTTGGATTCTAGGGTTTCGCTTCTTCAAACAGGACATCTTGGAATTTTCACTATATTTTTTTTCTATAAGGATTCAGAAGCTTAAATTTTTACCGCATGGAGAAAAAATTAGGATGAACTTCGTGCAAAAATTTCAGATCTTGTTTCGCTATATTTTCAGAGATACAATTTGTGGAAGTTAGGGTTTTTGCAGGCTCCAAAATTTAATCTCAAACAAGCGATCAAGGGAAAATCATCATGAATTTCATTTCAGGCATCAGATTTGAATTCTGTAAAATTTTTATGAAAGTGCACAGACTATAGTTTCTTTTGTATGAATTTCAGTGCCGAATGTGGAAACAGTGATTCGTTTCACACCGTACAAGTTCGCTATACTAAACCAGTCCATAATTAGGTCATTGTGGGACATTGGGCATAACCTTACCTTGAAGAATCCAAATTAGCCCTGCCCTGTAGAATTGGAAATAAGACTCAAAGGGCTACTACAGAATTGAATTTAAAATATTTGGGATCCGTTATGATAGAGATACATCAGGTTTAATATTGAGCACCTCAAAAGAAAGAAAAATGTGTGATTTTTTTTAATTACATAACTTTTGTTTAAAAAATTAGTTAGAAGTGATTCCAAGCGAATATTGAATCATTGATATCAGTATTGGGTTCTAAAATTCCTCCCAAAAATAATTCCACACCCATTAAGCCCTTATAAATCTCTACTATGAAAAATGAAGAGAAACATATAAAACATGATATATCAAAATTACGAGACCAAGTGCAACAAATTTTGCTCTCGCAAAGAGTAACAAAAAATGAAATGGAAGCCAAGATGGATGGTTTGAAGAAGGGCGTGGAAGCTAATATGGATGGTTTAATTAATAGCATGGAGGCTAAGATCGATGGTATAGAATACAAACTGAAAGGAGACATGGAATACATGAAGAATGGTATAAAAGAATACATGGAAGGTTTGAAGAAAGGTTTGGCAAAGTTGCTACAAGAAATTATTCCTAATGGAAAAAAGGTAGTAGTTAAAACTCATGATGAGAACAAAATAAATGCTAATCATTATTTCATGGACTCTAACGTTGGATTGAAGAGCCACAATATTCCAAAGATCGATATGATAACGTTTGATGGCAAGGATCTAGTAACATAGATACTACGAATGGAGAAATGTTTTGATATTCATAATGTGCAACACACACAAAAGGTATAGATTGCAACTTTATATTTAGAACCCAATAATTTTGTATGTTATTAATTCATTTGTTTTCGTAAACCACTTGTCACTTGGTCAATTTTTATGGAGGAAATGATAGCACATTATGAATATACAAAGAGAAACACCTTCTTTAGCCAATTGATAAATCTCAAACAAAAGGGTTCAATGGCGGGCCACATTGAGGACTTCTAAAAATTGAATATATGGGTAAATGATATTCTAGATGAGCATAGGATTGATGTATTCATAGGGAATTTAAAGTATAACATCCAGCATGAGGTTCCCTTTTGGGAACCTGATTCATTGGAGAAGGTATTTAGGTTGGCAGGAAAAATTGAAAGAAATATTATGGAAACAAGGAAGCCTACCACTCACAACTATAAATATGGAAGTGTTGCAGCTCCTAGACTTCCACAACCTATGAGGTTGACACCACAACAATTGGAAGAAAAAATAGCAAAAGGGATTTGTTACAGTTGTGATAGAAAATACAATAAATGTCATAAGTGTACTGAGAAGAAATTAGATTACATAGATTGTGAAGAGGAAGAAAAGGAACAGGAAGCTTCAAAAGAAGAGGATATACACCAGGAACCGACCTTAGAGAAAGAATAAATTGATCTGACCATATATTTTAATGCATTAGAAGGAATTACGACTCCTCAAACTCTCAAGAATAAAAAGGTAATAGTGTTGATTGATTCAGGTAGTACCCATAATTTTATTCATTATAAGATAGCCAAGGAATTGAATTGATTCATATATCTAGTACCAAAGTGTCAAGTGATTGTTGAAAATGGAGGAACTATAAATTTCTCTGTAAAGTGCCATAATATCAAGCTAAATGTGGCAAAATATGTATTGAATAGCCCAATTATTTCCATTCCAATGGGTGGTGTTGATGTTGTACTAGGAGTTCAATGGTTACAATATTTGGGTACGATAGCTTTTAAGTTTCAAGAACTTTTCTTGATTTTTTTTGGGAAGGAAAGGAATTAAGGGGTATCGCAAAGAAACCAGGAAAGATAATTAGCTCTATTGGCATGAAAAATATTCTAAAGAAATAACAACGAGGCATAATTGCACAATTATACTCACTAGAGTTTCAAACATCGAAATCATCTTTAAGAGAAAATTCTAAGGTTCATTCAATGGGATATCACATCGAGCATCAACAACAAGTTCTCCAAATCTTAAAGGAAAACCTAAATTTTGTGCAGAATCGAATGAAAAAATAAGTAGATCAACATCACAACAAAAGAAGTTTTGATGTAGGTGACTGAGTATTTTTACGACTACAACAATACAAAAAAATGTCCCTCGAGCAAGCTAAGAAGGATAATACATTATTGCCAAAGAACTATGGTCCTTACAAGGTGTTGTAAACTATTGGTACTATGGAATACAAATTGAAGATTCATGTATCTTCCCAAGTGCACCTATTTTTCCATGTTTCATGCTTAAAGAAGGTTATAGCTGACAAACTCCTAGTTCAAACAATATTTCCAAAACTTGACGAGGAAGGAAAAATCATTTTGGAACCTGAAGCAGTCACAGAAATAAGGACTCGATAGCTATGAAATATATCAATTTCAGAGTATCTCATAAAGTGGAAGAACTTACCCGCTAAAGATTTAACTTGGGAGGATGATAATTTTATACAGAACCATCCATAACTACTCAAGCATTGAGGAAAAAAATTTCTTGAGGGATAGGGGCATGTTAGGTCCCTATAATACTAATGTATCTCCTTATTTTTAATGTTAGTGTATCCCCCTTATTTTTATTGTTGTGCCCATGTAGCCCCCATATTGTTACTATTATGCCCCATATAAGCCCACTATTGTTATTATTGTGCCCTTACAGTATTATTGTTATGTAGGCTCTGATTATATTGTGACCCCTTAGACTTCTATATATAGAAAGTAGTTTTTTTCGTTTGTATCATCCAAGAATTGTTCATTTATGTAATGTAAAGGAGGTTTCCCCCTCGAAGAGGCTGATTTCTAAGTTGATGATCTATCTTTTCTTCTATTTGTGAGCTGGTTGGATAACATCACGAACACATCCATTGCCTCCAAACAAGGCCTCTCTATATAGTAGAGGAAAGTGGACAAGGTCATAAAAGAATACAAAGACATATTCTCCTCATGCACTAGGGAGGCTTTGCACTATCAGATCCAACATTTAATAAATCTGACCCTCTAGCCAATGGGCCAATCTATCACCACTCCCTTATGGAAAATGAGTAAATCAAGCACTAGATCCAAGAGATGCTCCAAAAAGGGCACAACCAACTGGGCTTCTCATCCTACAGAAGCCCACTTATACAAATTTAAAATAAATATGGGACTTGATAACTGAACATTGATTACAAGTCCCTAAACAAAATCACAGTTATGAACTAGTACACAATTCCATGAATTATCGACCTTCTTGATCAATTGAACGGAGCCAAGTACTTTATTAAAATTTCTCTAAATTCTGGTTACCACTAGGTCCTAATAAAACAAATTGATGGAAGACTTATTTTAATTCCAAATAAGGTTTTTTTGAATTTTTGGCCCTGCCATTTGTTTTGATGAATGCCACAACAACTTTCAAGAGGGTAATATATGATACTTGTTGTATTTTACCAATTAGTTTTTGGTGGTACATTTGGATGATATAATCATCTTCAATAGGATTTGGGAAGAACACTTGAATCATATTTAGTAGGTCCTTCACACTTTATGACAATAAAAGCTATATGATAATTTGGAAAAATGATCCTTCGACATGAACATGGTCCAATACATAGGCTACATTGTTGATGGGGATGTTGTGCATGTGGATCCAACTAAGATTAAGTTCATTGATGATGGTCCAACCCTAACCACACTAACTAATATTCAGATTTTCTTAGGTCTTTCTAACTTCTATCATAGGTTCATGTTGAGATTCTCCCATATTACATGAGCCCTAGTTAACTAAGTGACCAAGAGTCGTGGCAAAGAAAAATTCATGTGGGGAAGTCAAAACATAAATATTTTTATTATATGAAACATTTCCTGTGTTCAACCTGTTGGTGTTCCCATGTTTTGGCCAGATTGGCAAGACCAAAATATGAGACAACATCAAAAGCACTTTCAGACCTTGGGATCTAGCCCTCCTGGGTCCAGAGAGGGATCTCTCTATGATATTTCAAAGGTATATGACTTTGAAGCTTAGTGTTAAGATATTAGGATAGTTATAACGCTCATGGTTTGTTTGTTTGATGTATGTTTGGTTGTTGGGAATCAGGAAAGAAAGGTTTGATATAATACAAGGATGAGCAAAGAGGGTTTTAGGAAAAGGAGAGATACCCCAGGGAACATTCAAGACCATGGGAAATGGAGTCAGGAAAGGGTTTACTTGCTATTCAATGTGCAGGCTTTCAGTTGGGCTAGTCATCTAAAGCATTGGATCTTAAAAATGATTGTGTAATATGAAATGGTAAGAGAGAAGGTGAAAGCGAGGAAAACATCCAAGGTGACCTTTAGAAATCAAATCCAGGGATAGGGCATACCATTGACCACCTGTGATTCTAAAATCCAAAGACTAACTCTTTAGACAAGAAACATTAAATATTTAGAACACAAAATTAAAGACCCGAGATCAGGGAGAGACTTTGAAATCTCAATGCTTCGGCCTCCAGCTTGAGGGATCTTAGAAAAGGTTCAATTAACTGAAAAGGATCCTAGTGAGATAGAGACATAGTTCTAGACCTCCGAGTGTTCCTAATTCGTTCAATTAAATCCTAACAAGAACATCTAAGAAAATATTCATTAATTCATACATCAGCTAGTAGGCAATAACATCCACTACACTGGTTAAATTAATTGAAATAAAACCTTAGATAACACATATAGCAGAAAAAATTGAGGGCAAGGAGAGAAGAAACATAGAGTACCTAAAAAGGGTAAATCCTATGCCATATTTCTAATGTGAGCCAGTAGAAATGAAATGAGGTGAACTGCTGAATAAAACAAATACAGAGATAGGAAAACATCACCGCTGCTTTAGATCAGGATCCAAAGAAATGTGCTTGTCATATTAAAGAGAAAAACCAGTCAAGTACAACATTACCAATAGCTGGATATTCAGTCTGAAAACATCTTCCTCAGCCTATCTTACAACTTTACACAGAGACTATGTCTCAAAAGAAACATCTTTTCATTCTCTGATAGCTGATCAACAACCTTTACAATGAGTTTCTTCCTGATTTTTATAGGTGAAATATGAGCAGAGGAGGTAGGTGAAACACTAAATGAAGCATTAAAACTCAGAAAAGAAAGAGGGCCAAAGCCCATTTAGTTTTAAATTCCGCGCATTTATCTCTGGCACTCCTTGGACGAAAGAATGATCTTCTTCAGGTTTCCATTTACTCCAGGTATGCCCCCGATGTACTTTGGTTGCAGTACTCTGTAGCACCTTTGGTGAATAAACAAAAGATAAATAAATGACAGTGAAGTCTGCCATACTGCATAACAAATGCTCTGGTAGCTTAGGACTATGGTCAAGGCTGAATTTTCTTCAGGAACACGGTAAATAAAGGAAACAATATGGGCGCTTTGTCCTTTCACAGGTAGGAATGTTCTACTGATGTAGCTACCCTGATGACATAGTTTTCTATGCACTAGGCCTTCCATGTGATCCATGATGTCTTTGATCTGGTACTCTACCTTCAAATCATTGGTTTAAGGCTCAAAATATTCAATGAAAGGCCTTAAACACTTTGTTTTTTCACTGATACTATTTGCCGCTTCCTCGTTTGTCTCTGACTGCGAAATCTGTGCTTTAATGGCTCTGGGGAAGATTTTGCAGAGTTTAAACTTTTTTCTTTTAATGCGAGCCCTGTCATAACGTCTTCTCAGACCCTTCTGCATGATTTTAGCTCTTGAAAATGGTCCTTTCCTGTTTCTCTGTAACTATACAAAGACTGTGAATCATGGCGGTTTTCTACCGCTCGTACCCTGCAAAAACATGCAACTCTGTTATGAAATCCATGCATAGGGAAGGATGGCTATGGAGGGCGGGAAGGATGACAGCGCGGTGGTGGTAGAAACGGTGGTTTCAGATGAAAAAATGGTGAACAATGCAGTGATATGATGTGGAATGCGACTGATAGGTTTTCGGTGGGGAAATGCTCATGGACCGTTCGATCATGGTCTGGTGACGAAGATCGATGGCGGAGATTAAACAGTGGGATGGTATATGAAGTTGGGTGGAATGCATTAAAATGAATGAAAATTTAATGAAAATGATCATATGTGGTGGGACCTAGCATGGGCGGAGGGCAATTCATTCAGGACTGTCGGATCTCGGAGGGAGATCGACGCTATGATCCAATCGAAGGGGAGAAATGGGAGGGTCGGCTGTTTGATTGAACGATGGTGCGATTGGTTTATGGCTGTTGGATCTCGGACTAACAGACTATTGAGATTGGATCGGGGAGATCAAAATCGCAAAGGGCGGAAGGTGGCAGCAATTGAAAAATGCGATTGTGATTGAAGCAGGAGAGCGCGGGCCATTGGATCAATAGGAGAATCAACAGCTAGGATGGGATCGGCAGATCGCAATCGGTGAATGCAGTCGGGTGGCACATTTAGAACTTTCGATTGCAATGGGAGCGATTGAGCGCCAGCCGTCGGATCTGGGTCTGGATCGACGATGGAGATTGGATCGGCGAGGAAAAGAATGGGGTGACGGGACACGATGCGACAGGATCTGGGCCGTTGATTCCGAGTGGATGGACGGCTGTGATTTGATCAGGGAGTTGCAATCGGGGGGAAACGAGGAGTGGCACAGTGAAAGTTTCGATTGCGATCGGAGTGGGAGTGCGATTAGTGTCGGGCCATCCGATCAAACGATAAATCAACTGTGGAGAACGCGGTGGAGGCCTTAAAGACCAAAACCCAATCGCATCGGATTTTTTCATATAAAAAAGAAACGCGCTCCTCCGAAAGTTGCGATTGCGATTAGCGCTTTGAGCCTTTGTGCCTGGTTTTGGCACGGGGTCATGTGGGGAAGTGGTTTGTGGGCTAGCGGGAAAGGGGCTAGGCCATGATATAAGTTGGAAAGTGGGTTTTTGCCCCTTTTTAGTGCATTTCAAGGCCGGGAAAGGGTAACGATAGAGGAAAACAAGGGGAATTAGGCCAAACAAGGGGTGAATGTAGGATTTAAAGGGGATTTAGAGGGAAAAAAAGGGGGACTTTGACAAAGGGGAAAAAGGGTAAAATGGGACATTCTGCAGGGATACAAGGGGCAAATAAAGGCCTTTTAGAGCACAATTGTTTACAATCAGTGAGGCTTATTGACTCCCGAACCGCAGAGGGAAACAATAAAAGGGCAGGGAACATGAAAAGGCTTCAAGGATGATGTGTTTTTCAAGAGAAATGCATTCCTTGAAGGCTCATAAAACAAATTAGCCCCTTGCTTGCTTGTCAAGGAATTTATAGGGGGCTAACACAACCCCAATGCTCTCCTTACCCAATCTGCAAAAACCTTTTGAGATTGATATAGATTATTCAGACTATGTTGTGGGCTCAACTCTTAGTTAGCACAATCATCAGGTGGTCTACCATAGTGAGACATTATCAGATGTTGTATGTAAGTACCCTACCTATGACAAAGAAACGTATTCCATTGTAAAATCCTATTTCCAATGTAAGCATTAGATTCTAGGGAAGGAGAAATTCATCCACACTAATAATAGGCCTTTGTAGTTCATGCACACACAAGGAAAAATGTAGAATTACCACCATAAAAATTGGTCTACATACTTACCATATTTTTATCTCTATATCAAATATAATATAGGGAGAGCCAACCATGTCCCTGACTACCTTATTCAGCCTCTGATTCTAGCACTAACCAAAATTCTCCACTCTTGTAGACCTGAGACCTCAGAGTGGCCCCAACTCTATGAAAGTGATCCTAAATACGCTACCACCTACCAGATGTTGAGCACATACACATCTATCACTAAATTTCATAATTAGGATGGATTGTTATTCCATTTGGGCTATCTTTGTGTTATTTCAAGTGAGCATTCAAAGTTGATTTAGGAAGATCACTATAGTTATATGGTAGGACAAGTAGGAATGGAAAAGATAACGGTCATGCTACAAAAGTATTTTTATTCACCAAAACTTCAACATGATGCCGTCAAGTATATTAGGTATTTCTGCATGCACCATTGTTAAACCATCCATTAAGAATCAATGCTTGTACACCCCTATACCTTCTCCTGATAGGCCCTAGGAATCCATCACGATGGAATACCTATCTAGTCTTCCTTCAACCAAGTAGGGAAACGAATGTGTCTTTGTGGTTGTTGATCAATTTTATAATATGGCCATTTTAATAGCCATCTTGATGGGAAGAATGATATCACAGTGGAGGCCACAACTGAGCTCTTCTTCAAATGTGTGTGGGTACATTTTGGGATACCACATACCATCATGTTAGATCGAGATAGTAGGTTCCTAAGAACATTTTGGTTGAGTCTCTAGTAATTATTGTACACCAAGATCACCAAATCCACTTCCTTTCACCATAAATATAATGGAAAGACAATGGTTGTCAATAGGATGATTGTGCATATCTTGCCCATGTACAAATCCAAGAATCCACACACATGGGATGAAAGTGTCCTCTATGTTCAACACTGCTACAAAAAAAACCCGCATAGCTCAGCCGACCACAACCATATTCAGGTGGGCCTAAGATTTCAACCATTGGACCCTATTAATGTATCACTTCCCCTTGCATCCACACAAAAGGAATGTTCCCATGCTCACTCTAAAACCAAGAAAGCCACCAAATTTGTTGAATATATTTAGCACATCTATCAATTGGTCCATGAGATTTTACAAAAATCCAATACTAAGTATAAATAATGACATGATCAACACTGAGTGCCAAACAAATTTCAAGTGGCAGAGAAGTTTTGGTTGCATTTGTAAAAATAATTCCTTACAAGACCCAATACAAATCTTCACCCACCTTTCTATGGAACTTACACCATTAGCAAGGATATGGGTAGCAACGCTTTTGAACTATGTATTCCCCCCTTCCTTGGCTTACACCTAGTGTTCAATGTGGACCTCCTTCAACCATAATTTTCACCATTGTTGGACACATTAGAGATAAAAAAGCAAATGAGACTAATAGAGCTCAACCCCAACTGCATGGAAGAGGAGAACATTGATCAAATTATGGACACAAAGGTTAATATCACTTTCCAACATTTGATCTAGCTTGATTGTGTTGTGAAAGAATGTTAGGTTCCTATATTACTAGTATAGTCCCTTATTGTTGTTAGTGTAACCCCCTTATTGTTATTATTGTACCCCTATAACCCCCATATTGTTATTATTGTGCCCTTAAATTATTATTGTTGGGTCAGCTAGGATTACATTGTGGCCCTACTAGGATTACATTATGGCCCCATGGACTCCTATATATAAAAAGGAGGTTTTGTAATTTGTATAATCCAAGAGTTGTTCATTCATGTAATGTATTGGAGGTTGCCCCCTCGAAGTGGCTTATTTCTAACTCATTGATATCTCTTTTCTTCTATTTTTGGAGCTGGTTTCACAACATTTGGTATCATAGGTTTGGATTCTAGGGTTTCGCTGCTCCAAACAGGTCATCATGGAATTTTTGCTATAACGTTTTTTCTACGAAGTTTCAGAAGCTGAAATTTTTGGGGTGAGAATCCAAAATCATGAGTAACATCATCAAAAAATTGCAGAGCTTGGTTCACAATATTTTCAGAGATATGATATGTGGAAGTTAGGTCATTTTGCAGGCTCCTCAATTTAATCTAAACAGGTCATCGTGGCATTCGCGCTATAAATTTTATTTCTACGAAGGTTCAGAATCTAAAATTTTTAGGGTGAAAAGCTAAAATCCCAAGGAAACTCGTCGCAAAAATTCAGAGCTTGGTTTGCAATATTGTCGGAGATATTGATATGTGGAAGGTAGTGATTTTTCAGGCTCCTGAATTTCATCTCAAAGAGGTGATCGTGGGAAAATCTTCATAACTCTCTCTCTGAGCATCGGATTGGAGTTTTGTGAAACGTGGTCGCAAGTACACGGACTGTAGTTTCTTTGCTATCAATTTCAGAGCTAAAATATGAAACAGTGACACATTACAAGTCATACAAGTTCGCTCTACTGAACTAGTCCATAATTAGGTCATTGTGGGAGATTAGAGATAACTTTGCCTTGGAGAATCCAAATCAAGTCAGACTTGTGGCATTCAAAATATAATTCAGAAGGCTACCTCACTACCCAATTCTAGATATTGAAGAGCTGCAATCACAAAGATAATCCAATTTCAATATCTAGCTCCTCAAAAGAAAGAAAAAGGTGTGTATTGTTTTTACGAATTGCATAAGTCTTGTTTGAAGAATCAATTTGAATTGATTCCAAGGGCATATTGTAGAATATATATTAGTATTGGGTTTAAAAAAAATTCCCTGTAAAAATAATTCAACACCCATTAAGCCTTCAGAAGGCTCTACTATGACTCATGAAGATGAAGAATTGCAACATGATCTATCAAAATTACAAGAGCAAGTGCACCAAATTTCTCTCTCGCAAAGAGCAACAAAAAATAAAATGGATGTTTTGATGAAAGGCGTGGAAGTGAAGATGGATGGTTTGAAGAATAATATGGATGGTTTGAAGAAAGGCGTGGAATCTAAGATAGATGGCATGGAATCTCAGATGGATGACATGGAAGCTAAGATCGATGAAAAAATGAAAGACAACATGGAAAACATGAAGAATGATCTAAAAGAAGACATGGAAGGTTTGACAAAGTTGATACAAGATTCCTAATGGTGAAAAGATAGTAGAGGAAAATCATGATGAGAACAAAATAAATGTTAATTGTGACTTCATAAACTCTAATGTTGGTGGGAAGAACCACCATATTCCAAAAATGGATATGAGGAAGTTTGATGGAAAGGATCCTGTAACATGGATACTATAGATGGAGCAATATTTTGATCTCCATAATGTGCAACACACACAAAAGGTACGCATTGCAACTTTACATTTAGAACAAAATACATTTGTATGGTATCGATGGCTTTGCTCCCGTAAAAAAATTGTCACTTGATCAATTTTTACGGAGGAAATGATAGCACATTATGAGGATACAAAGAGCAACACCTTCTTTAGCCAATTGATAAATCTCAAACAAAAGGGCTTAGTGGGGGAGCACATTGAGGACTTCCAAAAATTGAATATAAGGGTAACTGATATTCCAAAGGAACACAAGATTGATCTCTTCATGGGTACTTTAAAGGATAACATCCAACATGAAGTTTGCGTTTTGGAACCTGATTCATTGGAGAAGGCATTCAGGTTGGCAAGAAAAATTGAATTTAAAATTATGGCGACAAGGAAGCCTACCACTCACTTCTATAAAGAAGGAAGTGTTGCTACGCCTAGATTTCCACAACCTACAAGGTTGACACCACAACAATTGGAAGAAAAAAGAGCAAAAGGGCTTTGCTACAATTGTGATAGAAAATAAACTAAAGGTCATAAGTGTGCTGAGAAGAAATTATTTTACATAGATTGTGAAGAGGAAGAAGAAAATGAACAAGAAGAGGATATACACCAGGAACCAGCCCTAGAAGAGAAAGAAATGAATCTGACCATATCGTGTAATGCACTGGCAGGAATTACCACTCCTCAAACTCTCAATATAGAAGGAAATATCAAGAAGAAAAAGGTAATAGTGTTGATTGATTCAGGTAGCACCCATAATTTTATTCATTGTAAGGTAGCCAAGGAATTAAATTGTTTCCTATACCCAGCACCAGAATGTCAAGTGATGGTTGCAAATAAAGGAACTATAAATTACTCTGGGAAATGCCATAATATCAAGCTAACCATGGTGGAATATGTATTGACTAGTCCAATGCTTTCCATTCCTATGGGAGGTGCTGATGTTGTACTAGGAGTACAATGGTTACAATCTTTGGGGACGGTAGCTTTTAATTTTCAAGAACTTTTCTTGAAATTTTTTTCAGAAGGAAAGGAAGTCGAATTACGGGGTATTATGGGGAAGCCAGGAAGGATAATAAGCTCTAATGTCATGACAAAGCTTCTAAAGAAAGAACAGCGAGGCGTAATTGCACAATTATGCTCACTAGAAGTTCCAACATCAAAATCATCTATTTCTGCAGATCTCCAACAAGTCTTGAACAATCATTCCAAGGTGTTTGAAACTCCCAAAGGACTCCCACCTATTCGTGATCATGATCATGCTATTCATTTGATTCCAGGAAGTGTTCCTCCAAACATCGAGCCTTATAGATATCCTTACGTCCAAAAGAGCGAAATTGAACGTATGATTGCAGAAATGTTAGAGGCAGGTATAATTCAACCTAGTCAAAGTTCTTTCTCTGCTCCTGTAGTATTAGTACACAAGAAGGATGGATCATGGTGAATGTGTCTGGATTATAGGGAGCTCAATAAGCTCACCATTAAAGATAAATTTCCCATTCCTGTGATTGATGAATTATTGGATGAATTACATGGAGCAATTTATTTTACCAAGTTGGATCTTCGTTCGAGATATCATCAAATTAGAATGAAGACTGAAGATATTCCAAAAACAATATTTCAAACTCATGAGGGTCATTATGAATTTTTGGTCATGCCTTTTGGCCTTACCAATGCACCTTCTACATTTCAAGGGTTGATGAATTCCATTTTCAAACCCTTCCTTAGAAAATTTGTGCTAGTATTTTTTGATGATATACTAATCTAAAGTAGGTCTTGGAAGGATCATGTTGAACATGTTGACAGGGTGCTCAAACTATTGCAGGAGAAACAATTATATGCAAAAACATCCAAATGTTTCTTTGGAGTACAAGAGGTGGAATATCTGGGTCATATTGTATCTCACGAGGGTGTTAAGGTAGACCTAACAAAATTAAAGCCATTAAGGAATGGAAAGTCCCCACAACCATAAAGCAGTTGCGAGGATTTCTCAGGTTAACAGGGTATTATCACAAGTTTGTTAAGAATTATGGGAGAATAGCAGCACCTCTAACAACATTATTGAAGAAGGATGCATTTTCATGGACTCCTGAAGCAACTAAGGCCTTTGAACGTCTTAAAGAGGCAATGTGCCTAGCACCGGTCTTAGCTACACCAGACTTCACAAAAACCTTTATTCTGGAATGTGATGCCTCAGGAAATGGAATTGGTGCAGTTTTAATGCAGGAAGGAAGACCCATTGTTTTTGAAAGTCGTCCAATCAAAGGAAAGTATTTACAGAAACCTATTTATGAGAAGGAAATGTTAGCAATACTACATGCACTAAAGAAATGGCGAACTTACCTAATGGGAAGACACTTCAAGGTAAAAACTGATCATGATAATCTTAAACACTTTTTGGAACAAAGACTATCTTCAGAAGAGTACAAAAAATGGGTCACAAAGATGTTGGGTTATGACTTTGAAATAATCTACAAAAAAGGAAAGCTTAATGTTGTTGCAGATGCACTCTCAAGAAAGAATGAAGAGGTGGAAGCATTGCTTTGTGCCATTTCTATTATCCAACAGGATTGGATAACCGAAGCAAGAGATGAATGGAAGAAGGACAAAGATGTATGGACACTCATTCAAAAGTTGCAGCAAGATCCTAGTACATCTGATACATTTAGTTGGAAAAATGATTCCTTATGGTACAAAGATCGCTTATATCTTTGTAATAATTCCCAACTAAAACAAAACATTCTTTTGGAATTGCACACTTCTCCTTTAGGAGGACACATGATTTTTAAAAACTTACCACAGGGTGAAGAAAGAATTTTTTTGGGATGGCCTTAAATCTGATATTCAAAAGTTTGTGGCGGAATGTTTGGTTTTCCAGCAGAATAAAGTGGAAACAATTAAGACCCCGGGACTTCTACAACCTTTATCCATTCCAAGTCGACGTTGGGAGGAGATTTCAATGGATTTTATCACAGGTTTACCTAAGTCCGAAGGAAAGAGTGTCATCATGGTGGTAGTTGATAGACTTACCAAGTATGCACACTTTTGTGCATTATCTCATCCATTTAAAGCAAGTACTGTTGCTACTACATTTATGGACAGAATTCAAAAGCTACATGGAAGCCCAAGGGTTATTGTGAGCAACAGAGATCCCATTTTTACTGGAAATTTTTGGACGGAGTTATTTTCTTTTTTGGGTACTCAATTAGCTCATAGCTCATCTTATCATCCTCAATCTGATGGTCAAGCTGAGATAGTAAATAAATGTTTGGAAGGATATCTTCGTTGTTTTGTATCTGATAAACAAACACAATGGGTCAAGTGGTTACCTCTCGCTGAATGGTGGTATAACACTTCCTTCCATACTGTAGCAAAAATGACCCCATTTGTGGCACTTTATGGATATCATCCACCATCCATCACATCATCTTTAAGAGAAAATTCGAAGGTTCAAGCAGTGGAAGATCACATCGAGCATCAACAAGAAGTTTTCCAACTCTTAAAGGATAACTTGAATTTGGCACAAAATCGAATGAAACAACAAGCATATCAACATTGCAGCGAGAGAAGTTTTGATGTAGGAGACCAGGTATTTTTACGGTTACAACCATACAAACAAATGTCCCTCAAGCAAGCTAAGAAGGATAATAAATTATCGCCAAAGTAATATGGTCCTTACAAGGTGTTGCAAAATATTGGTACTATGGCATACAAATTGGAGCTTCCTGCTTTTTCATGAGTGCATCCAGTTTTCCATGTTTCATGCTTAAAGAAGGTTATAAGTGAAAATATTCCAGTTCAAGCAATATTGCCAGAACTTGATGAGGAAGGAAAAATCATATTGGAACCTGAAGTGGTCATGCAAACAAGAACTCACAGCTATAGAATCGATCAATTTCAGAGTATCTCATCAAGTGGAAGAACTTACCCACTGAAGATTCTACAAGGGAGGATGAGAATTTTATACAGAAGCACCCAGAGCTACCCAAGCATTGAGGACAACACTTTTTTGAAGGAGAGGGGCATGTTAGGTTCCTATATTACTAGTATAGTCCCTTATTGTTGTTAGTGTAACCCCCTTATTGTTATTATTGTACCCTTTTAACCCCCATATTGTTATTATTGTGCCCTTAAATTATTATTGTTAGGTCGGCTAGGACTACATTGTGGCCCTACTAGGATTACATTTTGGCCCCATGGACTCCTATATATATAAAGGAGGTTTTGTATATTGTATAATCCAAGAATTGTTCATTCATGTAATGTATTGGAGGTTGCCCCCTTGAAGTGGCTTATTTCTAAGGCGTTGATATCTCTTTTCTTCTATTTTTGGAGTTGGTTTCACAAATGTGTGTGGGTACATTTTGGGATACCACATACCATCATGTTAGATTGAGATAGTAGGTTCCTAAGAAAATTTTGGTTGAGTCTCTAGTAATTATTGGACACCAAGATCACCAAATCCACTTCATTTCACCATCAATATAATGGAAATACAATGGTTGTCAATAGGATGATTGTTCATATCTTGCGCATGTACAAATCCAAGAATCCACACACATGGGATGAAAGTGTCCTCTATGTTCAACACTACTACAAAAAAACCCTCATAGCTCAGCCGACCACAACCATTTTTAGGTGGGCCTAAGATTTGAGCCATTGGGCCCTATTAATGTATCACTTCCCCTTGCATCCACACAAAAGGAATGTTCCCATGCTCACTCTAAGGCCAAGAAAGCCACCAAATTCATTGAATATATTTAACACATCTATCAATTGGTCCATGAGATTTTACAGAAATCCAATACTAAGTATAAACAATGGCATGATCAACACCGAGTGCCACACAAATTTCAAGTGGCAGAGAAGGTTTGGTTTCATTTGTAAAAATAATTCCTTACAAGACCCGATAAAAATATTCACCCACCTTTCTATGGAACTTACACCATTAGTAAGGATATGGGTGACAATGCTTTTGAACTATGTATTCCCCCTTTCCTTGGCTTACACCTAGTGTTCAATGTGGACCTCCTTCAACCATAATTTTTACCATTGTTGGACACGTTAGAGATAAAAAAGAAAATGAGACTAATAGAGCTCAACCCCAACTGCATGGAAGAGGAGAACATTAATCAAATTATGGACACAAAGGTTAATATCACTTTCCAACATTTGATCTAGCTTGATTGTGTTGTGAAAGAAGGGAAACTCCTGTACCAAGGGAAGTAGTTGACCCAAGGCCAAGTTCAATTGAAGTTCGTAAGGGGGGGGGGGGGGGGTACTAATATAGGTGAATATAAATGATCAACCACCTATTCCACTAGCTCAAATATCAATTCTCCATCTTGGAAGTTTTTCTATAGTTTTTTGGTTACTTAACTTTAGTGGTCATTTTGAGTCCCTAAATGAAATTTTTTTACATGGTGGAGCTAGGTGATAGCCAAAGGCTATAGCCTAGTCCTAGTTGAATGTTTTCTTATAGGTTAGACTTTTTTTATTGGATATCAAGCACAACAAATTGCATTTCATCTCCTAGGTTTAGGTTTTTGGATGTTTACGGTTTCCTCGTTGCTGCTTCATGTGAAAAGGGGATTTCCAGCCTCACTTTAAGGTGCTTTAGTGAATGTGTGTAGCTATCACATCTCTTCTCAGAGATAGACTTCCCTCATTTGAGTGAGCTTGTTTCATTCCCCATTTTTACATTTTCATAAAATTCATTTTAATAATAGAAGTTGAGTTTTATTTAATCTCTATGTTTTTTTTATAAATCTATATTTCATTTCATTCCCTTCATAAATATAGATCAATTAGTGGAAATAATGAACAAAATTTTTATTTGGATAGGTTTGGGTGCACTTTGGGATACCAAGGAGCATAATTTCATATAGGGACACAAGATTTCTCAGTTCATTTTGGACTATAGTGTGGGAGAATATGGACATGAATTTTAAGAGGTCTATAAAATTCCATTGATAGACAAATGGGAAGAAAAAAATACTTAACATGAATTTGGTGCGAATTTTTAGGGGTTAAAATTAGAATCAATTGAAGACTTGGGATGAAAATATGGTGTGTGTGTGTGTGTCTATATATATATATATATATATATATATATATATATATATATAATACTCTATTATGAGTAGTCCACACTTCTACTAGTAAATCCATATTTGAAACTTGTTTTGGATATTTTCCACTTCCACCTTTGGATATTACATATGGGAAACAAGGAGGAGTAAGGGAGGACATTACAAGGTATTCCTTAAGGGAATATTTTTTTTAAAAAATATTAGACAAATCCATATATAGGTACAAGAGCCATTGTGGAAGTAATAGAAAAATATAATTCTAGGCATAATCAACATAGAACAGAGAAGTCCTTGAAGGTGGGATACAAAGTGGTTACAATTGAATAATGAGAGGCTAAATTGTCCTAGAAAGAAAATAAAGGCATTGACATATGGTCCCTTTGAGATAATGAAAAATTTTCTATACAAAGCTTACAAATCAGGTTACCCACATACATGCACATTTACTCAGTGGTGAATGTAAATAATATGTAACTCTATGAGCCTTCCTCTCTAGAACAGGAAGAGGAACATGCCCTACCTTCTGTAGAGGATATGGCACTATATGCTTAGGTAGAGCTGATAGAGGACGAAAATTTTCAAAATATTTCTAGGACTACAAGATATGGGCAACATGGACTTTGGTATATTGGGTTGAAAGGATAGCTTCCAAGAAAGGATACATGGTACACTTGGGAGAAGGAAGAGGAAAAACTTCCTCATCTCATTTAGTAAAAGTTTTGATGGACCAAAAGCATCCGAGAATGTGGAGGTGTGATAAATAATGGATTATTATATAATTTTTCATCCATATTGATGCTTTAAGAGTGGAAATAGTGGAGGAATCAACTCAATAAACTACTTTTACCAGTTGGACATATTTTGGAAAATTGGGGTTTGAAACCTTCCAGAAGTAGTTTGAGGTATTAAATGATTTTTTTTGGGGTAAATTTTTTTCCAATAAAGTGTACAAATTTTCCTTTCTATTCTACACATAAATGAATTTCTAATAGTGTAAGAATCACCTCAATAGAAGTCTGTATGCAAAAGTTATGTCACTCAGAATTTGATCTTCCTATTTTGACCAACACAATTTGAGAGGATGTCATGTCACACCTTATTATTCATGGAAAAGGGGATGTTTGATCTAGATATTTGAAGGAACACAAAAGAATACAAATATAAACATAAAAACAAAGATTCAACAAAAATAAACATTTATTTCCTTAATATAAACAAACTGAAAAATGCTTACAAGCATAATGGAAATAAACTAGCTCAAGTGATGGTAGATTATCTCTGAGAAGATATGTGGCAAATACATGCCTTTCAATTATGTTAAAATGAGGCTCAAGGAAATTTTTTTTATTAAAAATTAAGGGAAAACCCTAAAAAACCAAAACCCTATCCCTATGAGATGGAATGACAAGAGTTTGTGGGCCTCGTTGGGGTTAGTTGGGCAGCCAACTTCCCAAGGTCATAATTTGGTCATTTGATCTCTGTTTGACACGTACAATAGTCGTTGGAAATTTATTTCCGAGTAATACATAATTTTCTGTAGGCCCCTACCCACACGTATGGGACTGATTCATACCTTGAAAAAATTAAATTTAGGTGGTCGAAACAACTCTGCAAGTTCAGGACCCGAAAAAAATGCTAAAAATAGTAAATGCTGCTATAATCAAGGAAAAAAATGAAACTGATTGGGGGTCTAGGTCGAATAGGCAGGTGGACACCAATATCCACCGGAATCACTATCCATATGATCATGATTAAGAAAACTTTAGAAGAGTCCATATTGTGACTCTATTTTAAATTTTAAGGAGTCAAACTTAACCACTAGTAGGCTATTGTGTTGTGATATAATTGGACCATCAGGTGCATAGAGGAATTTTGAGGTAAAAAATGGGCCTCAAAACAAAAAATGTATTTTCATGTATTTGAGGTTATAAAAAATGGATCATATGATATTTTTTAATGTATTTTCATTTTTTTTTCAATGTGGATCTACTAAGAAATATGCAGAGTGGGTATTCTTTTGATGTGTTATTTAACTCCACATATAATTATTATCTACTCTTGACATTTGAGTGAACCTACAAGGAGATAAGTTGAAAATACAATAAAAAAAATAGTTTCCTTTATTTTTATTTAAAAATTCATGAGTCCTATTTTATTATTTTACTTATGAGGAACATTTTAGACCTAAAAAGTCCCCTAATGAAAAATGGATTCCATTCTATGTGACTGCATTTTGTTCCATAGTTGAGAGAAGTAGCCAAGAGTGAATAGTAGGAGAGAAAGTAGAGGGATTTTTTCATTGTAGTAGCCCACAAGCCATAGGCCTCACTTCCTTGTACTTCCATTCATTTTACATTCAGATAAAGACGGAATAACAACCTCACCTTCTGGTGAGGATTTATCCTAAAATGGTTTCCTAGATTATATCTTGTGTTAATTTGCAGTTTGTGAGTTTTATTTTATTTTTCTCTATTTTCTACATAATTATAATTTGCATGTATACATAATTTTTGACGGTGTCAGATGCCACCAACAGCTAGGGGTCTCCCTGTTGTGAAGTCCCAATTAGACCTCACACCATTTGGGATAGGAGCCCCATCAAAAATGTAGGCCTAGCTGCCATCATGTTGGTTTTATATTCTAGTTTCCAAATGAGGATATGTTAGAGTGAGGGTAAGAAAGAAGTTTGCAGATAATGGGAACAAGCTTAACCTAAGATTAACAAACTAAAAAATGAGATACAACAATATAACACCAACAACAACAAGCATGCCACAAGAAGTATTAACGAACCAAAACATCCTTAGACATACATGGACAAGAACATGTCAGAGGTTAATTGCAAACTAGTTCACAACAAATAATTAGCATGGTGTGTGTTATCTGTGACAACACTTAGGTTTGTCTTTGAGTCAATTTGGTCAAGTTAGTTAGGGTTTTAAGTTTTTCTTCAAAATAATTACATGTACAAAGGTCATCTTTGTCATAAAGCCAATTTGTAATGTCATTATGAACTTAAGTAGGGTTTCATCATAAAGTGAAACTAAAAACTCCATGTTTCTTAGGCTCATTTGGTCATGATTAGCAATTTGACAATTCAACACACTTTTGCAACAACTCAAGTTATAAAAATAGAGTATTTGCTACGAAAGTTCCTAAAACTTATCATGGAGGAGAATACAAGTAAAATTATCATATTGAGGAGTTCTAATGGCATAAGTTTAGATTAAATACATAAGTGAAGAACTCAAAACTTATGGAGAAATAAAAAATTTACCAGGGGGATGTTTTTTTTTAATTTTCTACCAAACTTGCTACCACTTTTTGCTACGAAATTACTGTATCATATCATTGATAACAATGTAAGTGAAATTTTGAGATAAGGAAGTGATAAAAGTATATGTTTAGCTTATAAAAACCATATAAGACCTTGGAATAGTCAGAAGAATCAAATAACTTGCAGGAGAGTGTTTTTGGCATTTGCTACAAAATTTTTGCTATGGAAATTCTGGAAATGATTGTTTTAGTAGTCAAATTCAAGTTCACTTTATGACCAAATCGAAAGGAATTTTGGAAATATGAAGGAGTTTTTTCTTTAAAACAATCTTCTCTACAAAATCCTTTCTCAATTTTTTCACAGACATCAGGGTTTGGAAAATAAACACTTATCTTTGAGGCCTATTTTACATAATTTTTACTAGCCATATTTGTGCAGAAATTTGAAATTTGACTTGGTGGAGTTCTAGATCAGTAGGTCAACAGGTCAACCTCCATGTGGAATCCAACACATAAACCATCAAGCACATGAGAAGTTAGTTATATTCGATAAGGGTCATTAGAAAATTTTGTTAAAGTTCTTAAATGGTGATAGACTCCTTTTTGTGTACATACTCTGCAAAATAGAAAATATCCCTAGAAAGTCTCCATGAGTTGTAATTAAATTAAAATTTGGTCTCCAAGCTGAAGCATCGAGTCTAGTCTAGGTGGAAGAGGATTATAAAGGAGGCCTCACTCTATATATGTGGAAATTTTTCACTTAGATATTTTTTGAATGTTATGAGAGAGCTACTTATGTAAATTTTCTTTATGAGCTTAATATAAATTTTGCAGCAGAGCATTCCACAACATGAGATTACCCTTGGCTTATGTGTTCATATCCTTATTTTGTATATTGTTATCAGTTTCATGGCAATATGATTACTTGGAATTCATGATTAAATTCTCCAACTTGTCTCATTTTCCTTGATTTCGCTGTAAGAGTTAATTTATGTTTGAGTCAATTTTCCTTAGCTTCCATGAATACAGTTTGTGTGTAATTGAATTTACTTGGTTGAATCCATGCCCAATGGTAGTTTTCATTACACTCTTCCACCTGCAAAAAATCACATGAAGTATAAACAGATTTAGCCATCTACAAATTTGAATTTTATTATGAATATTCCATTGTTTTCCTTGAGAGAACCCTCTCAGACTGGAATGGCTAAATTCTAATTAAAAGTTGGTTGAAATAGTTATTTTAGGTTGATGGTTGACACAACCCAACTTTATCCAGCCTGGTGATAACATTTTGGGGCGTCTGCTGGGAGCCAAAAAGCTCCATTTCCCATATTTTCTTTGAGTTTCTTCATGCTGATTCCGGAGGGTAACTGGAAATCATAGTTTTATTTTGAAGGTTGTGATATTACCTCGGCGACTCCAATATCAAAATATACAGAAGATCAAAGCTTCATGGTGACTCCACTGTTTGAAGATCAGTAGCTTGAAGAAGTTCCAAGATGAGTTCTACTGTAAGAAGAAATCCCAAGTATGCTCCTATGGATTGGTCTCACATCTATTGTTTTCCAAATCCTATGCCTTGTGTTGATTGGTCAACCCATATTCCCATGTTCAAAGATGAAAATAAAGATGATCCTGGTCTGCATTTGGTTAAATTCCATATACATGTATGTAGACTGAGGCTTGAGTTTCCCGAGGATTGTCTCATGAAGCTGTTTATGGCTACCCTAGAAGACAAAGTCAAAGTATGTTATGAAGGGTTGAAATCAGGAAGCTTGTGTTCTCTTAAATATTTCAATAGAATATTTTTTAGACATTATGGGAAGTCTCATCTTGCATCACCACTGTTTCAAGACTTTTGTAATCTTTGGAAAGGTTTCATTCAATATATTAAAAGTATTGATGATGATGTAGAATTTATGGATGATGAGGAGATATTAAAGGAACTTTATGAATTTTCTTCACAAGCTAGTTGTCATGATGATCAAGAATTTTTCCAACAAGAAGATGTCTCTTCTTTAGTTGAAGATGAAATGGATCAACAAATTGACAATCAAGTCATATTACATGAAATTTATGAGGATTTGCAGCCTTGTCAATTTATAAGAAGTCAAAGGTATGAGCCAAATCATTCAAATTGTTTTTCAACCCATTCCTTTTCTAAGATTTTATGTCAAGAAGAAAATCCTCAAGATCAGGTTGTTGAAAATACATACATGAAAATTATGAACGCCAAGGTAACATGTGATAAAAGTTCAGTTTTAGGTAAAACTAAAACTGAGCTACATGAAGAGCTAAATATATGGGGTTTACCTATTTTATATGGGGATCATCAAAATGACATGAATGATATGCATAAATTTGTTTGTATAGGAGATGTTAGTGTTCATAATCAAGATGACAATCCTCAAGAAAAACTACCAAATATTATATCTGATTTGTTTGATAAGTGAAAAAATAGTTTTGATACACACAATATGGATTTCATGTTTGAATATGTTCAAGGATGCATGGATTGTTTTGTTGATTTACATGAAATGGAAGACAAATATATTGTTGCCTTTTTAATTGATTATGTTCTTGGAATTGAAGACATAGGAAAAAATAAGCCATCAGTTATGAATGAATTCAACCCTCATGGTTTTCCTCATCAAGAAGAGGCTATTTTTCATGATTGTCAAGATCCTTTGATAATTTTATTACAATAATTAATGAAGGTGGAGTTTATTTAATTTATAAGTTCAGGTTATGGATTCAAGTTTTATTTTGAGTTGCCAATAGATGGTCCACTTAAGAACAGTCAAGAAGCCCAGGTGTTGGATCAACTCTTTGACTGATTATACTGGAGGCTTCATATTGCTTGAGTTAAGCAGGTCGATTTTCAGATGTTAGAGTAGGGTTATTGGTACCTAAATAAGCTTGTTGGGAAAACATTTCCTTCAGCTTTAGGCTACATTTTGCAGTTTTCAGTTTCATTTTGTACAACAATTTGATATCATATTGCAGCAGTAGTAGTTAGTTTCCAGTTAGTTTGTAGTTTGGCTTTCAGTTTGGTCAATGGGTTTGAATGTAGTTTTCAAATTTGGATATGCCGAATGGTCAGGCACTTGAGATTCTAGTTCTTTGTTGCACAAAAGGGGCACAACATCCCCATTGGGGCCAATGCTATCCATGATAACACTTAGGTTTTTCTTTGAGTAAATTTTCTTAAGTTAGTTAAGGTTTTAAGTTTTTCTTCAAAATAATTACATGTACAAAGATCATATTTGTCATAAGGCCATTTTGTAAGGTCATTATGAAATTTATTAGGTTTTCATCATAAAGTGAAAATAAAAAACTCCATGTGTCTTAGGCTTATTTGGTCATGATTAGCAATTTGACAGTTCAACACACTTTCACAACAACTCCAGTTATAAAAACAAAGTATTTGCTATGAAAGTTCCTGAAACTTATCATGGAGGATAATACAAGTAAAAATATCAGCTTAAGGAGTTCTAATGGCACAATTTTAGGTTAAATACATAAGTGAAGAACTCAAAGCTTGTAGAGAAATCAGAAAAGTACCAGAGGGATGTTTTTGTAATTTGCTAACAAACTTGTTGCTAATTTTTGCTACGAAACTACTGTAGCATATCATTGATAAAAATGTAAGTGAAATTTTGAGAGTTCTCAAAGCATGTGTTTAGCTTATAAGCATCAGAGAAGACTATGGAACATTCAGAAGAATCATATAACTTGCAGGAGAGTTTTTTCGACATTTGCTACTAAATTTTTGCTATGGAAATTATGGAAATGACTGTTTTTGTAGTAAACTTAAAGCTCACTTCCTAACCAAATGGAAATGAATTTTGGAAATATGAAGGAGTTTTTTATTTAGCACTAACTCATATACAAAATCCTATCTCAATTTTTGGACAACTATCAGGGTTTGTAAAATACACACTTATCTTTGAGGCCTATTTTACAAAAGTTTTACTAGCCAAATTTGTGCAGAAATTTGAAATTCGACTTGGTGGAGGTCCAGCTCAGTAGGTCAACAGGTCAACCTCCACGTGGAAGCCATCACATCCTCAATTAGTTATATTTGATAAGGGTCATTAACAAATTTTTTAAAATTTCTTAAATGGTGATAGACTCCTTTTTGTGTACAAACTCTCCAAAACATAAAATATCCGTAGAAAATCTCCATGAATTGTAATTCAATTAAAATTTGGTCTCCAAGCTTAAGCATCGAGTCTAGTCTAGGTGGAAAAGGATTCTAAAGGAGGCCTCACTCTATATATGTGAAAATTTTTCACTTTGAGAGTTGTTGAACATTATGAGAGAGATACTTATGTAAATTTTCTTTATGAGCTAATATACATTTCTTAGCAGATTGTTTCATAACCTGAGATTCTCCTTGGCTTATGTATTCATCTCCTTATTTTGTATATTTTTATTAGTTTCATGGAAATATGATTACTTGGAACTCATGATTAAATGCTCCAACTTCCTTCATTTTTTGTGCTTTTGTTGTAAGAGTTAATTTATGTTTGGGCCAATTTTCCTTAGCTTCCATGAATACAGTTTGTGTGTAATAGAATTTCCTTAGTTTACTCCATGCCCAATGGTAGCTGTCATTACACTCTTCCACGTGAAAAAAATCACATGAAGTATAAATAGACTTATCCATCTAAAAATTTGAATTTATCTTGAATATTCCATTATTTTCCTTGAGAGAGCCCTCTTAGACTGGAAGGGATAACTTCTAGTTAAAATTTGGTTGAAATAGTTATGCTAGGTTGATGGTTGATACAGGTGAACTTTCTCCAGCCCGGTGATAACATCGTGGAATAAATAAGCAAAAATTTGAAAGAAAACATAAATGCAACAACTAAAAACTATTCCATAGAATATTGTCAGTATGAATGTACACGTACATATACAATGAAAAATATAGACAACTGATACAACCACCATGAGTAAGCATGGGATTCATTGCCAGAAATGAAGAAATTATTATTATTTTTTTTTCAAATACAAGTATACATACTGCAATTCATCATATCTCAACTGTGGAATGTGGGTTGATCATACCATTATCCAATGAAAAAACCTAGCCTCACTACAACTGACCCTACTATATTCCAAGGGTTGAGTGCCTCAAGCTCTTCAAGCATAGGTCAACTATGTACTCCTAGTCTAAGCTCAAGTGTTAAACCCCCCCTTCAAATGAGGCGCGAGGACATATGTATAGAGATGAGGAGGATGACCTTTCACCTTCTCCTATGACCTCTCATATACCCTGATGACTCTTTACCTTCCCTATTCCTTGTGGTCATAGTCACACTTCCTAGTCATTGTCACCTTGTAGTCATAATAAAAAAATTTAGTGATAGTTGCAGTTTCAAAGTGCGACTTGGGTTGGTTTCATGCAATGAGAATATTCTTAGCCATAAGTCACAGTTTTAGTTGGTTATGAGTAAGTCACAAATCACATCTATCGAGGCTAGTCACAAGTCACATTAGCAGAGGCTAGTCGGAAATCACATCAGTAGAGGCTAGTCACATATTCAAATCATAGGGTTGGTCGCAAATCCTCTTCATAATGTTGTTCGCATTTCCTCTTTACAGTGCTAGCCACATTTCTTCTTTGCAGTGTTGGCCACATTTTCAAGTCATAGTACTAGTGACTAAAAGTATGACTCGCGATCTAAGGGAGTAAGATGGTCAAGTGCAGTTGCAGGTTACAATGATAGAGGGCATGCAGTGGCTACTAGTGATGGAAAGAACGATTAAGTGCCAAAGAGTCATTTTCATGCTCAAAGTGTAATTTTTTATCTCAGTTGGTAGGGGTGAATGTTGAAGGCTCAAGTATAAGAAGAAATTGCAGGTTACTCTAGAGGTGTAGTTATTTCAAGGAAAAGACACCTTGGAGAGTGAGGTTGTAAGAGGGATATGCAAAGGATGAATATACAAGAAATACAAAGGGTTGTGAAAGTTGAGGAGGCAGAGATATGAAGAGACAAAGGAACAAGTCACAATCGCAAAAGAAATTGAGAGAGGTCTCAAATCGCAAAACCATTGTCTAGTCGCATGTAGTAGATCTAGTGGCTAGTTGAAATTTCATTTTCAAGGTCAGGTCATAGGTATTAATTGCAACTTAAGGGGACTCATAAGGTGAAAGTGGGTCGCAGGTTGCATAGAGAGGATAGGTTGCAAGAGAGGAAAAATTGTGAGGTCATGGAGAAAAACAGGTTGCAAGGTTGCAAGAGAGAGTAGGTTGCATATATAATTGACCTTCTTGAATACGATCTTGTGACTATGTAGCTAAGGAATGGTTAGTCAAAAATAAAAACATGAGGTATATCACAAGTCACATAAATAGATAGGTTGCAAGGTTGTATAGGAGACCAGGTCATAGGAGTTGTTGGTTTCTACAATTGCAATTGCAACTTAGTGACTAGGGGTTTGATAGTTAGGTCATAAGGAGAGAAAAGGTTGCAAGTTGAAAAAATGGGAGAGGTCGGAAATAGAGAGGTCACAAGGTAGCATAGGTTGCAAGGTCACAAAGTTTACTGTATTTTCCTATCTCGATTTTGCGACTAAGGGATCTAAGAAAATCACAAGTTTCACAATGGATTAATGTTACTATTGGTGGATCTATGACTTTATAGAGACTGAGATCAATGACTAGGAGAAGAAATTATATCTTTCATATTTTAGGATAGTATTTTCTAAGTTCTAAGGAAACCATGAATAAGTAAACAAGGGGTGAAATTATAATAGGCCTTTGGTAAAGGATGGTAGAGAGAGTCTAGTATAGGGGGCTCAAATTCATTATTGCGTGTGGACTCAGGTGTGGATGAAGCCAAGTTGACCCCTACACCAATACGCCAACATTGAACTATAGATGGCTTGCGGTGTGTCTTATAAACCTTGACATAATGATATATGCTCTTTGCTATGAGTTGGATCTTGATGTTGATGAATCTTCTAACCTAGTTGCAACCTTGTCCAAACCCTCAGACATAAAAAAAACACATACATAAATACCAAAACAAGCTACTCTATACATAAATAAATAGGCATGAAGGAACATTTTTGCAAGATCCATGGAAAAATTAATGAATGTAAATGCCCTAAACCTTAGTGAAAAGGATGAACCAAGATAGGAAAACTTAGATAATGTGTCTATAAAAAAATTGTAGCTTCTATGATGGTTGTGATATTAAAGGTTTTTGACCATTATAATCAATAGAGATAACCATTAAGACCTTGAAAAAAACAAGGGGACCCAAAACTTTGGATATACAGGCTAAACATTTTGGGTGTTGTTTTATTACTACGATAATTGGTGAACCACTAGTAGAATTCAACATCTTTACCTATTTCCATACAATAGATCAAGTTTCATTAACGATACAAGGAAGTATTGTATAAATAATATATGTATCTTTTGTGTTAATCGAACTTTTACGGATATGCCTTTCCTCGTGTCCCAACCGAGTCCTATTTGTTTTTACACACTAAACCAAAATCTCACAGGTATCCATCTTCATTGATGATGCAGAGAACATGACAAAGGGATTATTGTATTCATAAATTTAAATTGAGTTTCTGGTGTTGCTCCATTGCTAGCAGGCTTGTCCAATACCCCAACAGAGTCACTTAGGAAATCACAAGCATTGCTTCGCTGCTAGTAGGCATGTTCAGTACCCCGACAAATTTTCCTGCATCACCTCTCTATGCAATAAGCCTTTCTCAAATCTTTACCCTTTGTTTGATTGATTTGAATTAGTGTGTACATTGGCATCATTTATTAGACATTTATTGTGCCAAGGGAGATGAGGGATCGTGACTTATTTTACAGGAAAGAGAGGTTGTTTCTTATTTAACTAAAATTGAAAGATTCTCTTATTTAGGTTTTCCATCATGCCACACTTCTACATCACACCTCTAACTAACATGTGGATAATGAAAACACACCATGAAATAAAAGGACCTTGCTGGGTACAGGGTTTAGGCTATATGAATAGGCCAAATGCATTAATTAGGGTTCCCTGTTAGCACTTATTTATATTTTCCTTGTTTATGAGATAACTGATAGGAAATATGTTCAAGACATAGTTTTAATGACTAGACCAATGAAAGGTTTCCTCCAAGAGAATTTATTGCAACCATACATAATCGTTATAGTTAGGGTCTCATTATTAAGGAAAAGTGACCAAGGAGGCTTTTCTAGGGTTTTGGTAGGTGCAGAGAGGCATATGGTGAGGTCATCATGGCCTACAATATTTGAAGAAGATATTAATAGAACAAGGTGTTGGGCCTCTAACTTGTCATGATTTTGTTGATGGAACCATTCATTTTCGCATCATTCCATTCACCCATTTTCAGCATTTTTAACCATATTTCTCCATAAACATTGCACATTGTACAATGTAAAAGTACTATATATAAGTCACAATTTATGTGTTTTGTTTTTTTTTATTTAATTAATATATATATATATATATATATATATATATATATATATATACAATGTACATGTTTACATTAATTTTATTATTTTTTATTTTCAACAATTAATGTTGATTTAAAATTATTGTATTTATAATATTTTTATCTAATTAAAATAATGATTTACAAAGTTAAATTAATTAATATTTTTATTTATTTACAATTTATGTAAAAATACATTCTTGTTTTAACATTTTTAACTAGCTATGGATCCTATATGCGTTCCTAGTTTGGGTCACGCTTTTAGCTCACGCAAGCCTATGAGAGGTATGTCCAAGAAACAACTTGAATCCATATCTGAATTGAAATATGATGGTGAGAGTGATAATATTTATACTTTAGATCATGTTAATCAATTTATACATAAATGCAAATGTTTTAACATTACCAAAGACAATGAAATTTGCAAGTTGTTCACTCTCACGCTTTAGGGTAGGATTCTAGAACGGTACAAGATGTTACCAGCTAAGTGCATTCACTATTGGAATAATTTGATGCATGTATTATTTTATGCTCATCACAATTATAGTTATGATAAATTGTGCTCATAATTTGATAACTTGACAATCTACGATGATGAAATTGTTGACGAGTTTTACGATATATTTACATTATTATGCTACAGATTTTGTCATGACGAATTACCCCCTAAGCAAGTTTTGTTTGAAAAATTTACCTTTGTTGTTCAATAACATAATATAAGAACTTATGGTGAACATAAAGACGAACCACCATCGGTATATTGATTCTACAATTGATCTTATTGAACCTTTAAATAAAAATTCTAATTCTCCTCAATCATCAACATCATGAGAAAATCTTACATCTGAAAGTGTTTCCATGGTACCTCCTAATGATTGTGATAATGAGTCTTGTTCAATAGAAGTAAATCATACTAAACATCAGGAATTAATGAATAATCATGATGATAATTCTTCTTCCCAAAATTAGCAAGTTCCTATTTTTACGACAGACGACACATTTTTAAACCATAAGAAGTTTAATAAATTACCAAGTGATTATTTAAGTTACAGGTATAATACTAATTGTATGTGTCAACCAATTGGAATATTTACTAATTCAAATCTTAAGAATTAATTATATCAAGAAATGGAAGGCATATCTTTAAATGATCAATTACTTATTGATGTCATTTTAGTAACTTTTACTCATCCTTTTCATAACATTCAAAATTCTTATAAATCATTGGAAAATGATGTGATATTTAAAAATCATGAGTTTGGATCATTTGATTCATTTTCTAATAACAAAACTACTTCCTTCTATTCTGGTTTGAATCATAAACTCTCATTACATGTTTTCGATATTAATCATGACAATATTATATACAATACATGTTATGTTGAAGGATTGTTACAATCATATAACAACCCTCTCACTTTTGGAGATAATCATGGGTTGGTCATTTTATGTGATTCCAATGTACATATAATAGATGCCTTTAAATATCTTCCTTCTTTTTCTCTTCATTATGATGATCAATGTTTCATAAGGGAAAAATATAGTTTCTGTAAATCCTTAAAAATAATTGATGTTAATATTTCCCATCATGTACAATTTTCAAAAATAAGACATTGGTGGATCCTTAAAGGTAGTATTTCTAACCCTTTATATTGTACATATTAAGATAAATTTTATTTTCAATTAGAAATTTTCTTTAGCATAAAATTTTCTGATTTCAAATTTATTTTATCTTTATTTTTAGGAATTGATATGCATAACAATTCTAGTATTTTTGTGCATAGTTTAATAATTGATCTGTTTCTTTTGCTAGCGTATACAATGTTTATTTCTTCAGGTAGTAACGAACTTGCTTGGTTACACTGGAAATATGACTATAACTAGTCTTTTTCCTTCAAAAGAGTTAGAATAAAGTTAGTTTTGTTTAGTTTGATTTTATTTTTTTATTCCAAAATAAAGCAATTATGGTATTTTAATGAATAAGGATGATACCTTACCATTCATTCATTTGGTGTCTTGCTCATTTTGGGTTTTTCATTTGTAAATTATTTTACGTTTGATCAATGGAAAAACTCATATGATAAGATGTTAACTCAAATATAAGTCTTCATTTCTACTTTTACACACATAATTTCTATAGGATTAGAATTTACATTTTAATAAAATTCTAATTAATAGAAGGAGATCAAGAGACAAAAATTCAAATTTTGGCATACAATATGCCAAACTCTATTATGTTTTGTTGAGAATTCTTGTAGCGTATTGCATATAATTTAGACCCAATAATTTGATGATCTTAAACAATACACAAACTTGGAGATGAATGTAACAAGTCTTTCATATTGTTTATATAAGGCGTCATACGAGGATGTCAAAAGTCACAAGGTAATTTGGCGTGCATTTTTCTCAGGTATGGGTACATGTTGATCTTCATTTCTCATTATTTCCTTTCATTTGTTTTCTCTTTTAGTTTTATTATCCTTTCCTTCTCTCTTTTGCAAGTTTTCATTGGTTTGTGGATTTGACCTTGCTAGCAAAAAAAATTTTAGAGAACAATCATCATTTGAAATTCGGGGAGTTTCATTTTCCCATTTTCAAATTTTGCTTACATTTTGTTGAAACTTATTGTTAGTATTATTCCTAAAAGTTGATCTTTAAGACTTGCAAGTTTAATCTTCAAGAAAATTTTATCAAAGAAATAAAATTCATATTGAAGCACTTGAATATGAACTTCAATGATTTAATAAGAGCCTCAAATAATAAACCTCTTACAAGATAAAATCTTCAATTTTAACATAATCATCATTTTATACATTTTTATGTTAATTTATTTTATATTATCTTATAAGATTTATCTCAAAGCTCATTTTCTAGATTTCTTTCCTCCTCATTTTCTACCATTTGCTTCAATTTGGTTTGAATTTGTTTTCATTTCATTCTCTAATAAAATGGGGAAATATTTTTATTTATATAAACTTGGCATAATCATTAGGGAAGCGGTTTTATGCTATATTTTCTATAAATAAAACCTTATCCTTAGGGAATTATTCAATGAAGATGATTTTGGTATGCCCATTTTTAGCTTTCCTAATCAGTGAAGTCCTTGGTTTTAATTCTATGTGTAAATCCACCATCATTATTCTAATGGACTATATGTTTACCTCGATTTTCATGAAAGAAAAATACATTTAAAAATAGTTACTTAAGGTATTCATTTCTTCGGGTGAAATTCGAATCAAGTAAATATTAGTTACCTTAAAAAAATTTACGCCATCCCTTGCTCTTAAGGAGAAATCTGACACCCCATCTATTAAGTAATCTCTATGAGATTAACAATAACCATAGTTAAACCTGAAAACAAAAATGATCAATTGAAGGATATAATGTCTCATCATGAGTTGGCCTACCATGATCATAGGTTCTAGCATTGTGACATTACCAATATTGGTCACCAAGAAAAGGTAATGGCTTTCGGCCGCAATTTTGAAGGACAAGAGGTCTCATCATGAGATGACTTGTTCACTATATTAGATCCCGTGAATGGAATTGTCATTAATTGGTTACCAATCCAAGACAATGATCTTATGTTGACATAAAAATAAGTTTAAGAGGATATTTTACAACTATGCATTTATTCTTAATAGATGGGGCACTAACATAGAAAATGGTTAAACTTGTCGAGGCTATAGACGCTTGCTGGCAGTAGTTGTAACACCCTCTTCCCACATCTACCCAAGTAACCAGCCAACCAGGGTAAAAATTCTACAGGAGGCTACTAATGTTAGATTCAACCTCATAGATGACCTTAAGGAAGTGGAACCAACGGGAAACTAACAAACAAACCTTACACAACACCAACAACACAACTAGGAGGTAACCCAACCTCCCAAACCCTTGAACTTTGAGGGGGAACTAATTTTTGACCCTTTTGAGACTTTTCGTGGGCATGTAATTCATGGGCATGTAAGGGAAAGGGAGCAGTTAAAGCCTATATCAATGGGTATTCCAAAGCGAGGTCGTGGCCAGGGCCCAAAAAATTCAGTTTTGTGCCTGCAACTTTGGGATTTGTGCCACCTTTTTAGTCACAGAGCCCAGGTTATTGCCTAGAACTTCATGAAAATTTAGGAGAGGATAAATAACATTAAAAGAAAGGTATGGAAGCAATCACATCATTAGGAACTCATCTGGACCCCTCTTAGCCATGACAGGAATTTCGTCAAACATGTCACAAACATTGCATCTACATGTGTAAACAAAATATTTAAACATAGGGGTCTCATACTTATCTGAGAATTGCTAAGAAGTGTTTCTCCCTTACATCATAAGTTGCAAGACCATATAATTGACCAGAAATACATTGTGCATTCATTTACAAGTAAAAACATGGATATATCCATACATCATCACTGATAAACTACAAGTCTATAACCAACATAATAACAACATAAATTCCATGTATACAACAAAAATAGAATCCAAATTATAACCAGTGAAATTATACATAAAATACCAAAGAAGTGAGATTCTCATTAATGAGTGTAAACAAAAATTGGAGATGGGAATTCCACATTCCACCCGACCATAGGTTGGATGAGCTAAATATCTTTCCAGCCAATTACCCCTGTGCCATATTCCAAGCATGAATGTGGGACTCATAACCACAGAAAAGGACCCAAACAAGCATGGGTGGTATCAGAGTTCTCCTCCTACACTTTGAGGAATTTGAGGGCCTCCTAGTCTCTAAGGCTTTACCATAACCCACAGTCTGATCTATGGGTCACTAAGCAATTCACTGAGACTATCTCTCTAGGATTCACCATACATCCCATCTTGGGACTACTAGGACCAACAGAGATAAATCCACCTCGTGAATTTACCATATATCCCACCATTCACCTGCAAGGATTCCTAGGCCTACTGAAACACATAATCTGGATTTACCACAACCCATAGTCTGGCTCAGGGGTTACTAGGCCAGTGGATTTACCGTGATCCACAGTCTAGTTTAGGGACTTGTAGGACATGTTTTTGTCATTTTGGAGATCCACCCCACTTAGCTTCGAATCCATCCAGCAACCCAACTCAACCAAAGTATGATAAACCCATCACATAAAAGATATATAGAATTGGAAAGGCTAGGTTGAAAACATTGTCACACCTAGAAAAACCCATGCCAATACAACAAGAAACCACATGCAGTACCATGCATGCTAGATTTAGTAAGGAAATCACATATGAAAATAGATACCTGTAAATAATCCTGCTGTAGCTAATTGATCTTGTTCTTCCTTGATTTCTTTTCCTTTCTTCCTCCAATTCTCAAGCACTCCATGAAAATTCTAACTGTCCAAGAGTGAGAGAGAGAGAGAGGATTATGAGAGAGATCAAAAAATGCATTGACAAAAGCTACCAACTGATCCTAAGAAGAATTTTTATAGAAGAGGCCTCTATTTTCTTCATTAAATTCCATTATGTTCCTTCAATTCCTCCTCACATGCAACTTGTGACCTTTCATATCCCTTTTCTTTTAATTTCCATTATTTTCATAAATAAATGTGCCAAAAAAAAAATTTCCTCTTTAATTTCTTAGCCATAGAATTTTCCAATTTCCTTATCCATAATAAAACAAATGGACACCACATAGGATGTTTTTCCCAACATTCTGTTAGTGTCAGTCTTGTCATACTGCCATCAGTGATCAAAATCTGCTCTTTTGCATTTTCATAGTAGGAGTCTCATACTATAACTTTTTATCACTCCATTAGGTCATGGATCCACTGATGGTTGGGGTCACCTCATCAGTTTTCCCTCATGAAAAATACTTGTTGGTTCTCTACTCTATGTTCTTCAATCATGATTCATTTTCACTCTGCAGTTCATTTTATTAGGTCATAGGGTTTGGTCTCATTAGGTTTTAGAGTTCCACCATAGTCAAATTAATGATGAAAGTGTCAATAAATATCAGCAAGGACATGAGGATGCCAAACAAACTCAAAGCATAATATCTGGAAAAGTCAAAGAAGTTTTTCTTTCAAGCTTAATGTAATTTTCACCTCAAAACCATGTTTTGAGGTGAAAACAGGGTACTTTTTTTTTATTATCATTTCTTATGTAATTTATGTTTCCATATGTAATAAGTTGAACTTCAGAAGCTACTATCTCCATAAAGCCATTGTTAGTCTTTCGCAGCCCGTCACCAAGGGTCAAAGGGGCTTTTTCTCTGTCTGGTTTTCAAAAGTGTTCTACACATGATTTTCAGTGTAAATAATATTCTAAGCATGTTCATCAGAAGCAACTCAGAAAAAGTTTTCCAATGGTATATCGTACTCCCTAAATCAACTTCTGGATCGAAAAATATGCCCAAATGAATAAATGGCCCAAAAAGCACAACTCTTCCCTTTTTTCCATTATTCCACTGGCCCTTTAAAATTTACAATTTTTGCCTTTTTATATGTTTTTTCCCTTTACCGAAAGTCCCTTTTCCTTTTGAATTTCCATCTCCTACAATCTCGATCGATCGCATCACAACATCGCATTGCGCGATCACATCACCCTCCAACACTTAACCTCCCGCTCTCCCGACTTCCCCGATGTGATCGCATCGCAACATCGCCCATCGTAT
Organism: Pinus albicaulis; assembly: GCA_034641835.2. Classification (NCBI taxonomy): domain Eukaryota; kingdom Viridiplantae; phylum Streptophyta; class Pinopsida; order Pinales; family Pinaceae; genus Pinus; species Pinus albicaulis. Next base: position 458,741,189 of record CM076581.1, read on the forward strand.
TATCGCATTCGTTCTTCGCTCTCGCATTCCCATTCTTCGCCGATGCGATACTCGCACATCGCATATCGCGATTCCTGCTGCACTGCAACCTGCCATCTCTTTTCCGCCGATGTGATAGTCCTCCATCGCATCGCGCGATCGCACATCCCACCAGCGCTTAACTTCATTTCCCATCTTATGCCTATGCGATAATCCCTCATCACGCATCGCACCATCCTCCATCGTTGCATCGCATCGCATCATCGCATATCGACTTCCCGTCTTGCTTAACTCCCGCTCTCCTGATTTCTTTGATGCGATCATCACAGCATCGCTCCACCTCCCATTGCATCGCTCCATCTCACATCGCTCCATCGCTCCATCACTCATCGCATATCGCAATTTCGTCCGCCCAAAGTAATCTCGCTCCTCTTCCAATTGCGATTGCGATTTCCAGGCCCACCACTTCTTTCCGCCTTTTTTTGAAGGAAAAAGGGGTTTTTCTCCGTTTTATGAGGCACATTCATTTAATGGTTTAAAAAGGTTTTCGTCCGCAAAAAGGTTCAAAGGCGCAGACATTCTATTAAGGCCGTGAGAAAATTGTGAATACAGAGATCATTACGACATCAACCACGAAATGACAGCAACGATAAATGAGGGGGCAAGGTTCTAGATTTGTTTTCTTTCATTTGCTGGGATAAATTGAAACAGATGATACTTTTAGATGGTTGGATATACTGTTTCCTTTCTTTTAGAGGTATATTGTTGGGTTTTTCTATCTTCAGGTTTTGGTTTGGGGGCAAGTAAAATAATTTCTCTTTTTACGGATTTTCCCCCTAAGGCTAGTATATTTAATGTAATTTTTTAGTCATTTGTAGAGGTTGGAAAGGTTGGAATCACTGGGGCATTCTGAGCTCGATTGTACATTATTTGTAATCAGTTTGGCAGGAAATTAATAAGATTTGCAGCTATTTTTTATGGGATCCCCGTGGTATGGAATTTAGCACAATTTCTTCTTTTGTAATCATTTTTTAAATGTTCTATGTATGCCATCATTCATTCCATTGATTTCTATTGAACGTTTTCAAGTTAGATAGGTAGAATCCATTGTTACAGTGCTTTGCCTTGGGAAATCATTCAATATTTTATGTTTTCTAATGTTTGAGAAGGATTCATCTCATATGCCCTCCTCAGCTCCTCAGCAGTCTTTAAACACTTCACATCATTAAGCCGAAGGTGTTAAATTCCATGCCTACCTTGCCCCATAGAATACCCTGCATTTCTGATTTAATTTCCCAAACTTAAACTCCCCAGCTCCATCTGATCCAAAAAACACCATAAAATATATCTAAACCTTTCGAGCTACTATACCTATCTTAAAATAATTTTTCGTAGTCATCCTTGATTGAGATTCCTTTCGGAGAGAGCCCTCTCCTTGCCTTATAGGCTACAAGGTTAAGCATGGTTTGTGGTTATCCTGGCTTTCCTTCCTTTAGCCTGAGGTCAATCTAGGTGATAACATAGTGGCGACTCCACTAGGGATAAATCTAAAATGAAAGAATAATCACCCCGGTAATATCTTCCATATAAATTCTTGAACTTTGGATGATGAGTTTTAGAATTTTCTAGGCTGAAATAAAACATTGCAGAGTAAAAATTTCGAAATTTGACCACACTAGCTTCAAGGAAATACAAAAGGGCCAATCCTAATCCAAATCCTCCCCCTATATTTGAAATCCTAACCTTATTCCACGAATAATTAGAAGAAAAGAAAGTTCAGTAAGCCCTATACCTATTTTCAGATCCCATTCCTGGCCCAGTGAGTGGTTGTTCGTTGAAGACCTCCCTTTTGATGAGTTTTTCGAGCTTTCTTTGTTCAGAAACAAATCTGAGACTGCCCTTGATGACACATTTTTAGACCCGGAGTTTATTGTATATATAAAAGTTCAAAGGGAAAATAGATCAATTGACGATTATATATTAAACTCTTCTCAATCATCTATCACTGCTACCAATACCCCTGAGCCTTCAGAATCATCAGAATTAGCATTCGCTACCCTCAATTCATCAGTATTCCCATCAATTTCTGAAATAAATTCTCAACTTTAGTTTATACCTACCCTTCCCCTCCAACTTATCACCCCTACTTCTCCATCAACATCTCCCTTTAATCCTAGTAGTTCAAACATTGTTGTAAATCCACCTCGAGTCATGGCTGCCCGGTATGCACCCCTAGTTTTACCTCAGAATCTGAATGATGTGCTTGCTAATTACCAAAGCAAAATACCTCTTTTTGATGCCACTCAAAGCATTATAGCACAAAAGCATGTTGATAAAATGAATGATTTCTTTGACCTTCATGAGGTAGAGGCAGAAAATGTGACTGTGATATTGTTTTTCCAAAGCTTTGGAGGTGAAGTTCGAAAATGGTTCAGAGCCTTACCAGCAACGTCTATCCACACTTTGGTGGAGCTACATAGACAATTCTTAGACCGGTGGGAGGTAAATAAAAACCCACTCCAAATTTTTTCTGAGTATGAAAATATCGAAATGAATGTGGGTGAAAGTGTACAAGATTATTGTGTGAGGTTTAATGCAGTGTATAATGCTATTCCGACCAACCTCAAAGCCCCCATGGGGTTATCTTTGCTCAATTTTCCATATGGTTTCGATGCTAACATGGCATATCAGTTATGAGAACGAGATCCTACCACACTTGAAGATATGCAGAAAACCGCTGTAAGCCTAAAAGCAAATCTGCTGGCCAAAAGAGCATGGACGAAAGCTAAAACGAGAGTGACCGTAAAGGAGGAAGGCTCTCCTTCATATACTAAGATGGATACTTTGATCCGAATGGTGGAGAAGATGGTTGACCAGTTGAATATTTCAGATAGACCTGAAACACCAATCAGGAATCCAAATTTCAGAGGACAACAGTAGCCCCAATTCCGAATCAAGCAGAGGGAACATAAAACCCAAGACCAAACAACACAACAACAATAGATCAGAACTCCTTTGCAGCAAAATTATGTTCAGGGAATGGAAACAGATGATGATGATGATCCAATAATTGAAGCTAATCATTTTTTCACTACTGATGGTACGCCCATTTTTCTGACAGAAGATGAAGAATATGCAGTGGTTCCAGACACTTGAAGAGATGAAGATTTCATATTGGCCAATGACATAGTTCTAGAGGAAGAGTCCGATGATTATGAATGAGGATATATGAAAGCTTTGTCAGCACAGCAGAAGCAATATTATTTGAGGAGCAAAGATGTGCCAATCAATCCCATTCAGAAAAGGAAAGAGCTACTATCAAAGAATGACTTTTCAAATATTCAGAGGAAAGGGAAAGAACCTGCTGATCCAACTTCCAGCAAAGTATCCTCGACAAAAAAAATTGCATATGAGAAGAATAATCAGCCAATTCTAGTGAAGGAGAAAGTGGAGAAGAAAGATCTTTCCGTCAAAGAGGTAGAAAAAGTTTCATCTTTTAATTTAGAAAATGAAATTTCTAAGTTGAAGGTGTCCATTCCCTTAGCTGAGTTGGTGAATAACAACACTTATAAACATCAGGTATCTAGAATTTTGCAAATATACCCTATGTCATATATTTTAAATATCGAAGATGATCATCCTAAACTCATTTTTGGTCCTACCATAGAAGGTCAGTCTGAAGATAGTGAAGTCCCTCCCTTTTACCTGAGTCTTAGATTGCATGAGTACATTTTACACAACGCTATGTTGGATTTTGAAGCTTCTCACAATTTGATGCCTAAAGCCATTATGGATAAGTTGGGTCTTGATATTACCCGCAAATACCATGATCTATATTCCTTTGACTCCAGTAGGGTTCGTTGTATTGGTCTTATCAAAGACTTGGTAGTATCTTTAGATCAAATCCCAGCCAAGAATGTTTGATGGATGTGGTTGTTGCTAGCGCTCCACCACAGTTTGGTATGATTTTGTCCAGATAACGGGGTACAAAACTTAAGGGAACCATACAACTTGATTTCTCTTATGCTACCATCCCCGTGTTCAGTCAATTTAGAAAGCTATACAGGGAGAAGAAAATGAAATATATGATCACTAGCAAAGAGAAGCCAATTAATCATCCAATTAATGATGTCCATACAGATTTAGAATCATTTGTACTATATTCAGATAGTGGTTTGAATGATGAATATGTTCAGTTGGTAGAAGTAGATGAGGTACCAGAAATTTTAGATAATTTTAGGGAAGTCCTTAAACAGGAAAACGAAAAAGTAGCAAGCTTTTTTCAACTTTCCACCTGCCAGCAGCATAGGGCCAGTGAACAGTAGAAAAATGAAGAGATTAGTCAAGGTAAGGTAGAGAAAGAAATAAAATTTCAACATCTAGAAGAGGAAGGCCTTTGGAGCATGGATTTTGACAAAGCTGTTGGTAAGGACGGTGCTAGTATAGGAATATGGATTCAAAGCCCTGTTTTCCAGCTTGATAGAGTTCCTAGTAATGTTAGAGTATGTGCTTATAAGTTGGATTTTGACTGATTTAACAATGAAGCAAAGTATGAATCTTTGATTGCAGGTTTGAAAATTTTGAAGAAGTTAAATCCAAAAAGGATTTCTGTCTATGGAGATTCAGAGTTGGTAATCAAACAGGTAAAGGGAGAGTATCAAGCAAATCATCCATGGTTGAGAGCCTACAAAAATGCGGTCCTAGATATCCTGAGAATTTTTTCTAAATATAATTTGACAGAAATACCCTGAATGCAAAATATTATTGCAGATTCACTTGCCACTACTGCAAGCAATTTGAAAATTCCAATGAACTCCAGCAAAAAAATTGAAATTCATATCAAACATCGGCTTGTTGTTCCAGATAATTTAAGGTATTGGCAAGTGTTTTGGGATGACAACGAAATCAATGCTTTTTTTACAGAATGAAGGAAAATTCAAGAATGCTTCCATATATGGTGATTATGATAACGATGAACAAGAGATTGAAGAAAATTAGATGGACATTTTACAGCTGAAAGATAATGTTATTCCTAGAGGTCTTATACCTTTAGAGGAGCTTTTTGATCAAGATGATGTTGCAAGAAAACCGAGCTTGGTGCCTACTGATAAAGGAGTTGAGGATGTCAATCTTGAAACAGCTGACAAGCCTAAGTTTGTGAAGTTATCAAAAGCATTGTCGCATGAGGTAAAGGCCTAGTATGTTAAATTACTTTCTGAATTTTCTGATGTGTTTGTGTGGGATTATTCAGATTTGAAGGTATATGACAAAAATATAATTCAGCATATTATTCCTATCAAGCCGGATCAGAATCCATTTAGACAGAGCTGAGAAGGATCAATCCAAAGCTACTTCCATCCATTGAAAAAGAGGTAAATAGATTGTTTAAAGACGGTATCATTGTTCTAATTAGATTTTCTGATTGGATTTCGAATTTAGTCCTGGTACGCAAAAAGACAGGAGAAATAAGGTTGTGCATAGATTTTTGAAATCTCAATAAAGTATCCTTAAAGAATAACTATCCACTTCCGAATATGGATCATATTCTGCAAAGAGTAGTTGGAGCATCGCGCATGTCACTACTCGATGGTTGCTCAGGCTATAATCAGATCTTGGTGCATGAAAAAGACCAAGACAAAACTGCTTTTATGACACCTTGGGGAACTTTTCAGTACGCCAAAATGCCATTTGGATTGAAGAATGCTGGAGCCACTTTTCAACGATAAATGGACATCTCTTTTGCTAATGAGAAAGATGTTTTTCTGGTTGTTTATTTAGATCATTTGACAGTATTTTCTCGTTCTGATGTTGAAGACCTGCACCACTTCAGGATTGTATTTCAGCGATGCAGAAAGTTTGGGATTTCTCTAAATCCGAAGAAAAGTCTGTTTGCTATGGATGAGGGCAAGCTTCTTGGTCATATAATTTCTAAAGATGGTATCCGCATTGATCCTTCAAGAGTGGGGGAAATTTAGCACACAGATTTCCCACGTAAAAAAAAGGAGATTCAGGCATTTAATGGTAAGATGAAATTCTTACGCAGATTTATACCCAATTTGGCAGAACATTTACGAGAAATGACTAATATGTTGAAAATGGACAACACTTTCAAATGGAGCGAGGATGCTATGAAGTCATTTAATTTGGTAAATTTTGCTTTGTCCAACACCCCAGTCTTGATTAGTCCTAATTACACTCGAGATTTCATTATATTTTCTCTTGCATCGGAGCATACCATGGCTGCAGTATTGATGCAAAAGAGAGATCAGATTGAACAACCCACTGCCTTTTTCAGTAGGACTATTTGAGATGCTGCCTTGCGGTATAATATCATTGAAAAACAAGAATTGGCTCTTATTAAAGCATTAAAGGATTTCAGAGTGTACATTCTACATTCACATACCATAGCATATGTTCCTAATGCAACAGTAAAATATGTTCTGGTGCAAACTGATCCTGAGGGAAGAAGAGGTAAGTGGATAGCAGCAATGTTGGAATATGATTTATAGATTAAACCCACAAAGATAATCAAGGGACAAGGCTTGGAAAAAATAATGGCACAATAAAACCTACGTGCCCTGGACATAAATCTCATAGCAGCAATGTCGGAAGATGAGGATGATGGTTCGCTTATTCTAGTTTCAAAAATTTTCCAATCGCCATGGTATTCAGACATATTTTATGTTCTTCAGCATCTTTCGCCACCTCCAGGGATGTCTAGAAGTAAAGGTAGATCACTAAAACTCAAGTCTACTAAATTTTGTATTTTAAAGAATGCTCTTTATTGGAAAGATCCAGGAGGTATTCTACTTAATTGTTTGGTTGAAGATGAGGCTCAACAGGTGATGCATGAATTTCATAAAGGTGATTGTGGTGGTAATTTGTTTTGGAAAAAAACAACTAAAAAGGTATTGAGAGCAGGATATTATTGGCCAATTCTATTTTTAGATTTGTATAAAACAATGATGAGCTTCCATGAGTGTCAATTTTTTCAAGGAAAAAGGAAATTGCTTCCTCTTCCTTTGAAACCAGTTCAAGTAAATGCTCCTTTCCAATAGTGGGGACTTGATTTCATAGGGGAAATCCATCCCAAATCATCAACACAACATCGATGTATCTTGACAGCTACCGATTATTTCACCAAATGGATTGAGGCCATTCCAGCAAGGTAGGCCACGGATACGGTAATTATTCAATTTTTAGAATCAAATATTTTGTCTCGTTTTGGTTTCCCTCACAAGATCATAACAGATAATGCAACGACATTTAAATACAAGAATATGGTGGAGTTCTACTAGAAGTACAATATTATATTGGGCCATTCAACAACATACTACCCGCAGGGCAACGGATTGGCAGAGTCATCAAATAAGACTTTGGTGAATATAATTAAGAAAATGTTGGAAGCGAATAAAAGGAATTGGCATCGAAAACTTGTTAACGCATTATGGGCCGACAGAGTTAGTAGCAAGAAATCCATAGGTATGTCACCATTTGAATTGGTTTATGGCACTGATTCCATATTTCCTACATCACTTACAGTTCCGATCATGAGATTACTACAAGAAGTTGGTAGCGAAGAGGATGATATTCAGCGAAGGATCAGTCAAATGATCCACCTTCAACAAACAAGGGAAGAAGTTTCTCAAAACACTTTCCGGTTGCAGGAAAAAATAAAGAAAATCTATGAATGCAAAACCAAAGCAGAAAAAATTTAGTTAGAAGATGTAGTGCTGAGATGGGATGCATGGAATGAGGACAAAGGAAAGCATGGTAAGTTCGATAACCTATGGAAAGGACCATACAATATTTCAACATACAGAGGAAAAAATGCTTTTTTTCTCACAGAGATGGATGGTCAAGGTTGCCCAGGAGGGCCAGTGAATGGTAGGATCTTGAAGCACTACTACTTTTAAGATGATTCTCTGAAATTATGTCACAACCATTGTACATTCCATATTCATTTTTTGGTAAGATTTCAAGTACACAGTCATTGAAGCTTGGGGCCCGAAGCGAAGGCTATAAAACTTGAATGATATGTGTAAGGTTTGCCAGTTTTGATTTAGTTTACAGTCATGGTTTGAGTTACGAGTCAGTGTGCATTGTGTCATTTTTTAGTGTTTGAATTATTTTGTCCATATTTCCCAATGAATAAGGCTACTAGGTCTACGGTGTTCTTGGCACCTCCAAGGAGTTACCATCTCGATTGGAGCCAATGTTAGTGTCAGTATTGTCATACTGCCATCAGTGATCAAAATATGCTCTTTTGCATTTGCATAGTAGGAGTCTCATACTATAACTTTTTATCACTCCATTAGGTCATGGATCCACTGATGGTTGGGGTCACCTCATCATTTTTCCCTCATGAAAAATAATTGTTGGTTCTCCTCTCTATGGTCTTCAGTCATGATTCATTTTCACTTTGCAGTTCATTTTATTAGGTCATAGGGTTAGGTCTCATTAGGTTTTAGAGTTCCACCATAGTCAAATTAATGATGAAAGTGTCAACAAATATCAGCAAGGACATGAGGATGCCAAACAAACTCAAAGCATAGTATCTGGAAAAGTCAAAGAAGTTGTTCTTTCAAGCTTAATGTAATTTTCACCTCAAAACCATGTTTTAAGGTGAAAACAGGGTACTTTGTTTTTATTATCATTTCTTATGTAATTTAATGTTTCCATATGTAATAAGTTGAACTTCAGAAGCTGCTATCTCCATAAAGCCACTGTTAGTCTTTCGCAGCCCATCACCATTGGTCAAAGGGGATTTTTCTCTGTCTGGTTTTCAAAAGTGTTCGACACATTATTTTTGGTGTAAATCATATTCTAAGCATGTTCATCAGAAGCAACTCAGAAAAATCTTTCCAACAGTATATCATACTCCCTAAATCGACTTCTGGATTGGAAAATATGCCCAAATGAGTAAATGGCCGAAAAAGCACAACTCTTCCCTTTTTTCCATTATTCCGCTGGCCCTTTAAAATTTCCAATTTTTACCTTTTTATATGTTTTTTCCCTTTACCGCAAGTCCCTTTTCCTTTTGAATTTCCGTCTCTTACAATCCCGATGTGATGGCTCATCGCCGATGCGATCGCATCACGCTCCAGCACTTAACCTCCCGCTCTCCCGACTTCCTTGATGCGATCGCATCGAAACATCACCCATTGCATTATCCCATTCATGCTTCGCTCCCGGTTTCCCATTCTTCGCCGATGCGATAATCGCACATCGCATATCGCGATTCCTACTACACCACAACTCGCCATCTCTTTTCCACCGATGCGATAGTCCTCCATCGCATCACGCGATCGCACATCCCACCAACTCTTAACTCCATTTCCTGTCTTCCGCCGATGCGATAATCCTTCATCATGCATCGCACCATCCACCATCGCGCCATCCTCCATCGCTGCATCGCATCGCATCATCGCATATCGACTTCCTGTCGTGCTTAACTCCCTCTCTCTTGATTTGTCCGATGCGATCATCATAGCATTACTCCACCTCCCATCGCATCACTCCATCGTGCATTGCTCCATCGCTCCATCGCTCATAGCATATCGTGATTTCCTCTGCCCACAGTAATCCCACTTTTCTTATGATTTCGATTGCGATTTCTGGGCCCACCACTTCTTTCTTCTTTTTTTCAAAGGAAAAAGGCGATTTTCTCCGTTTTATGAGGCACATTCGTTTATTGGTTTAAAAGGGTTTTCTTCTGCAAAAACGTTAAAAGGGGCGGACATTCTGTTAAGGCCGTGAGCAAATTGTGAATACAGAGATCATTACGACATCAACCACGAAACGACAGCAATGATAAATGAGGGGGCATGGTTCCATATTTGTTTTCTTTCATTTGTTGGGATAAATTGTAACAGATGATACTTTTATATGGTCAGATATACAATTTCCTCTCTTTCAGAGGTATATTGTTGGGTTTTTCTATCTTCAGGTTTTGGTTTGGGGGTAGGTGAAATAGCTCCTCCTTTTACGGATTCGCCCCCTGAGGCTAGTCTATTTAATGTAATTTTTCAGTCATTTGTAGAGGTTGGAAAGGGTTGGAATCATTCGGGCATTCTGAGCTCGATTGTACATTATTTGTAATCAGTTTGGCAGGAAATTAATAAGATTTGCAGCTATTTTTTATGGGATCCTTGTGGTATGGAATTTAGCACAGTTTCTTCTTTTGTAATCATTTATTTAATTTTTTTATGTATACCATCATTCATTCCATTAATTTCTGTTGAATTTTTTCAAGTTAGATAGGTAGAATCCATTGTTACAGTGCTCTGCCTTGGGAAATCATTCAATATTTTATATTTTCTACTGTTTGAGAAGGATTCATCTCATATGCCCTCCTCAGCTCCTCACCAGTCTTAAACACTTCACATCATTAAGCCAAAGGTGCTAAAGTTTATGCCTACCTTACCCCATAGAATACCCTACATTTCTGATTTAATTTCCCAGACTTAAAACTGTCCAACTCCATCTGATCCAACAAACACCAACAAAATATATTAAAACCTTTCGAGCTACTATACCTAGCCTAAAATCATTTTTCGTAGTCATCCTTGACCGAGATTACTTTCGGAGAGAGCCCTCTCCCTGCCTTGTAGGGCTAGATACAAGATTAAGCGTGGTTTGTGGTTACCCTAGCTTTCCATCCTTCACCCTGAGGTCAATCTAGGTTATAACACATTCAACTTGGAATAAGTGTCCCATCAACTGTGGTTATTATTTTTAACTTTTATTACATGGAATTTTCACCATGGATGTTATCGAACCCCCCCCTTAGGGGACACCATCCTCGGTGTTCAATCACAAATATATATCAACAAAAATGCTGGAATACAACATACTACTCATGGACCTTTATATCATATCTCGATGCCATACTTACAATGATCACCCTGCTAAAAAGCAACCCATCATGAAAACACAACAACATGACATCATAGCAATAAGATAACTACACTAACATGATACCCATATCGCTTAATGGAGATTTATAACATAGCTCATGATGGTATTTAAATTCATATACATATGTACATACATACAACCATCACATCAAAAAATATACCAAAACATCGCCAAAACATATGCTAAACAAAAACCAACATCACACCAAAACTGCTTTGCCTCAATCGGAAAACAAGGAAGGATACATGGCCCACATCTGATACGTCATCTCCCATGTAGCTTCATCAGGCCCAAAGTGATTCCATTTCACTTTAAATTTCTCTATTGCTCGATTTCGGAGCATGAGCACCTTTTTCTGCAATATACACTGAGGCTCCAACTAGATTCTCCATATTTTTCCACCTACAATACGAACCGGTGAATCATATGATCAACATATTTAACATAATTCTTAAGCAAAGATATATGAAAAAAATCATGGAATTTCACTATGGAAGGAAATGCAAGTCGATAGGCCACTAGTTTGATCCTCTTAATGATCTTGAAGGGTCCAAAAAACCGTGGTGCCATCTTGGCACATGATCCAATCTGCAAGGAGCTCTTCTTGGGCCTGATACAAAAGTACACCTGATCCACAACCTGAAACTCCTTGAACAACCTGTTCCTATCTACATAAATATTCTTCCTATCCTGTGTTTCCTTCAAGTTCTTCTTGATCACTTGGGTTTTTTGTTCCATTTCTGCCAACATATTTGGTCCAATCAATACCCTTTTAACTGGACCACTCAACTGATAGGAGTGTTGCAACTCCACCCATACATAGCCTCAAATGGACTCATCCTCAATGACTCTTGGTACCCATTTTTGTATGTGAACTCTACTAGTGGAAGATAATCTTCGCACTTCCATTGTTGATGCATCACATACATCCTCAACATATCGTCTAGTATCATGTTGACCCTCTCAATCTGTCCATCTGTTTGTGGATGATAAGTTGTGTTGAAGACCAACTGAATTCCCAAATCTGTAAAAAAATCCTTCCAAAACATGGAAGCGAACTTTGCATCCTTGTTAGACACAATATTCTTTGGAACACCATGCAATCTGACTATGTCTCTAATAAACATCTGTATTACATCACTACCAGTGTATGTAGTCTTCACTGGAATGAAATGTGCAACCTTTGTCAACCTGTCCACCACAACCGTGATGGAGTCATGTTGTCTAGTTTTCTTAGGCAAACCGGTGATGAATTCCATGCAAATGACCTCCCATTTCCACTCTAGTATCGTGATTGGTTGTAGTAGTCCATCTGGATGCTTACACTTTGCCTTAACCATATGAAAATCCAAACATATGGCTACAAACTCTATCACATTCTTCTTTATATTTGGCCAATATTATAATATCTTCACTGCAGTAAATGTCTTTTGGTAGCCTAGGTGACCCAAATGTGGTTTCACATGAAACTCTCTCAATGTCACCTTCTTGAGCTCACTACTATCCAGCACATATATCTTGTCTCTAAATCTGATCAATCCATATGCAGTAAGATGATAGTCCAAATCCTATACACGTGTACCTGTACCTATACCTGTACCACCAACTATACATGTACCTGTACCAAATCCTGTACCTCTACTTGTAAAAACAACCGTACATGTACTGGTACTTTGTTGCAACTTGTGCATAAACTCCATATACATGTGGTCCTACCAACCTGCCTGCCAGATCCTATCATGTAAGTCTATCCCATAGGAACTCATCATTGCTAAGTGGTTTACTTGTACCTGCCTACTAAGAGAGTCGGCTACCCAATTCTCCTTTCATTTTATGTACCTAATCTCGTAGGAAAAATCGCAAAAAGTGCCCAACCATATAGTATGCTTGGCATTCAAATTTTTCTAGTCAAACAAGTACCTCAACCCAATGTGGTCACTTATCAATACAAACCGCCTGTCAAGAAGATAGTGCCTACATATCTTCAATGCATGAATGATCGTTGCTAGCTCAAGATCATGTGTTGGGTAGTTCTTCTCATGTTCATTTATCTTCCGTGACTCACAACATACCACCTACCCATCCTTCATAAGGACCCCACCAAGTCCTCTCTTGCAAGAATCTACACACACTATAAACTGCTTGTCTGATCTGCAATTACATGGAATTTTCACTAGGGTTGTTACAACAGTGGCCATGCTTATGGTATGGAAGTTGATTTAACACTATGTTTTACTTGATTACCTTGTTTTCTTGAAAACTGATTTCTTACCAAGTTGACTATTGTACATATGAATTTGATGGAATACACTGGATTCATGGGGTAAATTTTATAAGTTCATGAACAATGATGGATATGATTGATTTTTTTTTTTTAATAGTGCATGACAGGGGAAAAATTAATAGGATATATAAATTTGGAATTTTGAATCATTTAACTATAATTCCTTCATTTTTATAGGTTTTGTATCTTTAAACCAGAGATAATTGCTTCTTCCCAGTGAGTCGCCATTGTTGTTGGTCATAACCCTCCCCCCCCCACAATAATTTTTCAACAAAATCATGGGGACCCTTAATTTTTCAACTCCCTTCTTTATTGACTTTTTGGTGAATTATGATTTGTGATATTTATTGCTTGGCTTATGGGGCTTTCGATCATGTTGGTTCTGATCACATTTTTCACATCCTTCATTTTGGCCATCGTAATTGACATTGTTGGTAACTCTTTTTTGTCTTTTTTGTTCATGGAAAATTGTTCATATTGGTCACAAGAAGGTGATATGGCACATCTGGTTGCCACATCAACTTACATATGATGTCTAGTTTCGCTAGTTGTCCTTCCCTCCGAATAACTTGGTACATCACGTCACATTCAATGATTGGTCATATTAGTTGCTTGTTTTCATCACATTCCTTAGCATACCTACATCATCAAAAGAGTGCAACATCAATTATTTTTTATAATTACATTGTATATACATTTTTACATAAATAGTAAATAAATAAAAATATTAATTAATTTAACTTTGTAAATATAATTTAATTTAATTAATCTAATTAGTTAAAAATATTATAAATATGATAATTTTAAATAAACATTAATTATTGAAAAAAAAATTAATAACATCATTGTAAACACACACACAAATATATATATATATATATATATATATATATATATATATATATATATATAATAAAAACAAAACCCATAAATTGTGACTTATATATAATACATTTACACTACACAATGTACATATTTTAGTCATAAAGTGTAAACTTTACATAAATGTGATATTAACCAGCCTAGATCCATCTTAACTCTGGATCTATCAATCGCCGAGAGGGATCAAATCTCTAGAGGTGCAAACCTCTTTTTTTGAGTGGAAAACTTGAGGAAAGGTTTGCACCTCAAGAGATTTTATCCCTCTCGGCACTTGATAGATCCATAGTTAAGATAGATCTAGGCTGGTTCAGTTGTGTGCGACCAAGGAAAATCTATCGAACATATGATTAATTTTATCAATAATATGCAAATATAGATAATATAAATATAATAATTTTATATATGCTAAATATGCCTAATATTTATTTGGTCATTTTAATTTTACAATTTTCTTATTTACCTCAGTTTTTTGAGATGATAAATATTGTTAATAACTTTAATGAGGAAATAATTTTTTTGAATGCAAAGTGACAATGTTAGTGTTGAATGATAGAAAATGAAAATAATAATAATGTAGTCAATTACAAATAGTCTTCATTGTGATAAATCTCAAATTATTTTCTTTTACTATTCTTATTATCACCCTTGTTAGTTTTGTCACCTTTTCATATCGATTACATGAAAAGGACAATTGAAATAATAAACCATTTAAATATTTGGCTTGAACTATTGTACTAAACATCATACATCTTGCTCTTCAATATTAATAGGTTGATTTAATATAACACGAATGTTAATGTACATTGTTAATAATTTTGTGTTCTTACACTGACATCAATGCACCTAATGCAAACAATCAAATAATATTGCGAAACAACATCTACACTGAAATCAATGCATCTAATGTGTGTAATCAAATAAGATTAGAAATCAACATCTACACTGAAATCAATGCATCTAGTGCAAGTAAGAAAATAAGATTAGAAAGCAACATCTACACTGATATCAATGCATCTAGTGCAAGCAATCAAATATGATTATAAATCACCATATATTTCCCTATCTCCCCCCTCAAACTACATCTCTCTTTTCCTCCATCTCTCCACTCTCTCACATCCTCCCTCTTTCTTCCTCTCTCTCCATTTCTTTCCCACACACACACACACACAGATATATATCTCCCCTCTCTCTTCACCCTCCAACTATGTTACTATATCCCTCCCTCTCTCCTTCTCTCCATATCTCCTTCTTTACCCCTTTATCTCACCCCAAAACATATACACACTCTCTCCATTTCTTCCTTGTCACTTCATCTCTCTCTCCATTTATCACTCTCTATGTTTTCATTCTTCCCTCCCTCTCTCCCCCTCCAACTCCATCTCTCCATCCTTCCATCTCTCCTTCTATCTCCCTCCCTTTCTCCTCCTCTCCCTTCTCCTTCCTCTCTCTCCCCCCGCTCTCTCTCTCTCTCTCTCTCTCTCTCTCTCTCTCTCTCTCTCTCTCTACCCTCCAATTTTCTCTCTTCCCCAATAACTCTCTTCCTCTCTCTCATGTCCTCTCTCTTTTCCTTCCTCTCCTACCTTCCTCTGTCTTTTCCTCTCTCTCTCTTTCTTTGCAATCCAATTATCTCTCTCTCTCCCTCTCTCTCTCTCTCTCAACATCTACACTAAAATAAATGCATATAGTGTAAGAAAAATAGGATTAGAAATCACCATCCACACTAAAATCAATGCATCAAGTGCAAAAAATAATCTTCCCTCTCTCCCCCTTCCAAGTCCATCTCTCTTTCCCTCCATATCTCCTCCTCTACACTGAAATCCATGCATCTAGTGCACGTAATAAAATAAGATTAGAAACCAACATCTACACTGATATCAATGCATCTAGTGCAAGCAATCAAATAGGATTATAAATCCCTCTCTCCTCCTCCAAATCCCTCTCTCCATCCTTCCATCTCTCCTTCTATCTCCCTCCCTCTCTCCTCCTCTGTCTCATCCTTCCTCCCCCCCCCCCCCCTCTCTCTCTCTCTCTCTCTCTCTCTCTCTCTCTCTCTCTTCGCCCTCCAATTTTCTCTCTTCCTCCATAACTCTCTTCCTCTCTCTCATCTCCTCTCTCTTTTCCTTCCTCTACTACCTTCCTCTATATTTTCCTCTCTCTCTTTGCCCTCCAATCCTCTTTCCTCCCCCAACACACATACACACTCTCTCTCTCAACATCTACACTAAAATGAATGCATATAGTGTAGGAAAAATAGGATTAGAAATCACCATCCACACTGAAGTCAATGCATCGAGTGCAAGAAATCATCTTCCCTCTCTCCCCCCTCCAACTCCATCTCTCTTTGCCTCCCTCTCTCCACTCTTTCACATCCTCTCTCTCTTCCTTCCCCTCTATCCCTTTCTCTCCCACGTCTATCTCTCTCTCTATCCCTCTCTTCACCCTCCAACTATGTTACTATATCCCTCCCTCTCATTCTCCCCCCATTCCCTGCATCTCTCCTTATTTCTCTCTTTATCTCACCCCCAAACATATACACACTCCTCTATTTCTCCCTTGTCACTCCTTCTCTCTCTCCACTTCTCGCTCCCTATGTAAATACATTACTCTAGATCAAGAGTTTGATATTATCTGTATTTATACTGAAATCAATGCATCTAGTGCAAGTAAGAAAATAAGATTAGAAACCAACATATACACTGATATCAATGCATCTAGTGCAAGCAATCAAATAGGATTAGAAATCACCATATCAAAAGTTTACATTACTCTGGATATATCAAACTTTACATTACAAATCACCATCCACACTGAAATCAATGCATCGAGTGCAAGAAATCATCTTCCCTCTCTCCCCCCTCCAACTCCATCTCTCTTTCCCTCCCTCTCCACTCTCTCACATCCTCTCTCTCTTCCTTCCCCTCTATCCATTTCTCTCCCACATCTATCTCTCTCTCTCTATCTCCCTCTCTCTCCCTCTCTTCACCCTCTAACTATGTTACTATATCCCTCCCTCTCTCATTCCCCCCTCCCCCATTCCCTCCATATCTCCTTATTTCTCTCTTTATCTCACCCCCAAACATACACATACTCCTATATTTCTCCCTTGTCACTCCCTCTCTCTCTCCACTTCTCGCTCCCTATGTAAATACATTACTCTGGATCCAGAGTTTGATATTATCTGTATTTACACTGAACTCAATGCATCTAGTGCAAGTAAGAAAATAAGATTAGAAACCAACATCTCCATTGATATCAATGCATCTAGTGCAAGAAATCAAATAGGATTAGAAATCACCATATAAAAATTTTACATTACTCTAAATCTATCAAACTTTACATTAGAAATCACCATCCACACTGAAATCAATGCATAGAGTGCAAGAAATCATCTTCCCTCTCTCCCCCCTCCAACTCCATCTCTCTTTCCCTCCCTCTCCACTCTCTCACATCCTCTCTCTCTTCCTTCCCCTCTATCCCTTTCTCTCCCACATCTATATCTCTCTCTATCTCCCTCTATCTCCCTCTCTTCACCCTCCAACTATGTTACTATATCCCTCCCTCTCTCATTCTCCCACTATTCCCTCCATCTATATTTATTTTTCTCTTTATCTCACCCCAAACATACACATACACTCTCTATTTCTCCCTTGTCACTCCCTCTCTCTCTCCACTTCTCGCTCTCTTTATGTATTTCTTCTTCCCTCCTTCTCTCACCCTCCAGCTCCATCTCTATATTCTTCCCTCTCTCCTCATATATCCCTCCCTCTCTCCTCCTCTTTCTCTTCCTTCCTCTCTTTCCCTTCCACTCCTACATCCCTCTCTCTTCCCCCATCTCTCTTCTCTCTCCCTCTCTCTCTTTTCCCTCCAATATAAAACACAATAGAAATAGAAAAATATTGTATTTTTCCCACTCTGTTAAATTTATATATGTAGGGAGAGAAGTGATTTTTCATTAGGGTAGACATTAGATTAATTAGATTAAATTTTAAAAGTTAAATATTAAACATTATTTTTACATTTAGGTTTACATGTTTACTGTTACCTGAGATAGGCAATGCATATAGTGTACTCAAATACCAACCTACGTGATCCAAATTTACTAAATTTAATAATATTAATATTATAATATAATAATGTGAATATTAGAATTAATAATAATGATAATAATAATAATAATAATATTAGGGTTAATAATGTTTTTTTGACATGGTATTAATAATAATTTTTCCCATGGTATTTATCTTAGGATTCACCTAAATAAAACCACTTTTTGAGTGTTCCTAAATATAAATAGGATTATGGAGTAAATATGTAAATACATTTTATTTATTTATTTATTTACCATACCTATGGTTTATTTATATTGTATTTATTTACCATACCTCTTTTATAAATATGGTATTTGGCCCATGGTATTAAAGTGGTACATTTCTATGCACTCCGACATATCAAAAGTTTACATTAATTAAATTTAATAATATTAATATTATAATATAACAATGTGAATATTAGAATTAATAATAATACTAATATTAATATTAGGGTTAATAATGTTTTTTGGCATAGTATTAATAATAATTTGGCTCATGGTATTTAGCTCAGGATTCACCTAAATAAAACCACTTATTGATGTTCATAAATATAAATAGGATTATGGAGTAAATATAAAAAGACATTTTATTTATTTACCATATCTATAGTTTATTTATATTTTATTTATTTACCATACCTCTAGGGTAACTATGAAAAGAGATTTTATTTATTTAACATACTCTCAGTAATTAAATAAAAATATACCACAGTACATTTCCAATATGAAAAGTTTACATTACATAAACAAAAAGGTAGAAATAAGATAAAATGCAGGAGCAATAGAAATGAAACCCGAAAATCAATTGTAGCTCCTCTTCCCGCAAATATTATTTTCCAAATCAATCGAAATAAGTTCGTTGACGGTGAAATCCTTTCCCACAAATATTATTACTACCACTTTCGAACAACTCCTGAAATCCTTTCTCACAAATATTATTTCATTGTTCGCAAAATCACAGAGATGCTTCCTCAAAAATAAATTTTAAATGTTAAATATTAAACATTATTTTTAGATTTACGTTTATATGTTTATTGTTACCTGATATGATCCAAATTTATTAAATTTAATAATATTAATATTATAATATAATAATGTGAATATTAGAACTAGCAATTGCACCAGATGTTGCAAAGGAAACGCCGTAAGGAAGTGTTGTAAGAAAGAGTAGCATTAAATTGCTATTCTTCCATGATGACAATGAAATTTTCACCACGTGTTGCCAAAGGGTCTCAGTGGAAATTTAGATCTTAGTTAACTATATAATTTTTCTACTACATTTGGCATGTGTGATATTATTTCTATGCCTCACTTATCTCAAGTTTCAAGCTCATTCATCTTCCAAAGTATTTTTGCAACTTCGAAAGCATACAACACTTTTCTATGTCATTGAACATTTAAGGAATATAATGTATCCTTCTTGTCTCTCTACACATATTCTTCCCATGTCTATGTACATTTTGTTGAAGACACAACTATATTTAATGAAACTCAATATAATCCATCTATAGTCAATCACACCCATATTTAACCAAAGAGAAGAAAAATTATTTGTGGGTTTATAATATAACTAGCACACATATTTGTAATATAACTAGGACAACCATATAAATGAAATTATTAATTATATTTAACGAAACTCAATAAATTCCATCAATAGTCAATCACACCAATATTTACCCATATTCAACCAAAGGTAAGCACAATTATTTGTGGATTTATAATATAACTATCACAAACATATTTATAATATAACTAACACAACCATATAAAATCGCTTTAACTAAAAAAAAATTGCATCGAACCGCTGAAAATGTTTCAATCGTCTCACACAAAATTGACGGTGGAAAATGGTTCCAGATGGCATTTAGGTAAGTTGATTTCAAATAAACACGCCTTACGGCGTAAAAATATTGTTAAAACACCTATAATTTACAATGATTTTTTAGCACGGTCAAAAAAGTCTTTTTCTCTCCCCTATTTTTTCTAATAATATAGCCATCGAAATTCTTTCTCCATATATAAGGAAAAAGAATACCTGCAGATAGCGAGCATTGAATTAGCAATGCTTTATCTTTCTAACGCACAATGTTGCAGGCTCAAAACACACAGTGATATTTATTATAATGTAGAACATACAGAAATGGAAAATGGCATTGCCAAACTTGATTGCATATCCCATACGGAAGCAGAAGAAAAAACCTTTAATAGATCATGTTAACCATGTTCTCTGTACTAAGTCCATTACTGTACAAGAAGACAATGACGGGAACAGCTTCGCGGGTAATTCAGATTCAAGTGTAAAAATATTGTGCAAGCAGGGCCGATTAAATAAGGCTCTGCATAAATTACGAGGTCTTTGGGCTGACTTCTACACCTATTCTTCTCTCTTGCAGTGCTGCATCAACATGAAAACTCTGGCAGAACAATGTCATGTTTGTAGTAGTAGTATCTGGGTTTTTCCTCTTGCACACTGACCTGCACCTTATCTCCTTCCTATTGCAGTACTGTAACATTGGAGGAAGCTCTGCAAATCTCGTGGAAGAGAGGAAATGAAAGAACTTCATCTGACTGCCCGTTTCAATTCCGCCGTAACTGCCTGCGATCCGGCTGCCTAAACCTTAACTAACCAACCGCCTAAACCCTAACTAACAAAAAACCGCTTCCCTAACTAACAAAAAACCGCTTTAACTAAAAAAAATTGCATCGAACCGCTGAAAATGTTTCAATCGTCTCACACAAAATTGACGGTGGAAAATGGTTCCAGGTGGAATTTAGGTAAGTTGATTTCAAATAAACACGCCTTACGGCGTAATTAACAATAATATCAATATTAATATTAGGGTCAATAATGTTTTTTTGGCATGGTATTAATAATAATTTGGCCCATGGTATTTAGCTCAGGATTCACCTAAATAAAACCACTTTTTGATGTTCATAAATATAAATAGGATTATGGAGTAAATAAAAAAATGCTTTTTATTTATTTACCATATATATGATTTTTTTATATTTTATTTATTTACCATACCTCTTTTATAAATATTGTATTTGGCCCATGGTATTAAAGTGGTAAATATATCAAAAGTTTACATTACTCACATGACATCTACACATCTATATACACTCTGACATATCAAAAGTTTACATTACACACATTACATCTACACATATCTATATATTGGGCCCAACATATCAAAAGTTTACATTACACACATTACATTTACACATCTCTATATATTGGGCTTAACATATCAAAAGTTTACATTACACACATTACATCTACACATCCCTATATACTGGACTGTAGAGCGCCTCTCGGTGCAATAAATAATTTCACATATATAATGTATATAAATTGTTTCACGTGGTCATTTTGATGGAACACCTATGTTAATGAAAACACCTATGTTAATGAAACGCTACAATGGTGAGAAATAAAAAACAAATACTTCTAAACTTACATTTTTATGAAACTTGTGTAAACCTCAACCAAATCGAAATTACGAAGAGTTAAAAGTTTGATTGTTAATCGTATTACCTCACCATTACAACAATGTAACTGTTGGTGAATACAAACAATACACAATATTTCTTGTGGTCAATATCGGTATGCGGTATATAAATTAAAAGGAAGACAACCTATTAATCATACATATTGTTGTTTATTTGCCTCATCTATCAAACAAAATGAGACGTCGAGTATAAAAACCAAGAAGCTAAGAAGGATGGTGGACGGAATGAATGGTGAAGGTCTTAGAGAGAAGGTAACTAAAAGAAAGGCGCGGTGAATTGATATATCGGGGCTACTACATAGCAAGAAGTAGTGCTCATGTAATGTTCTTAAATTAGCTTCAACTAATAGGAACATTAATTTTTCATTTTTGCATTTCATAATTAATGAATAAATTGTAAAGGAATATATGTAAAACTCCTAAAAAATCAAGAATAAATCAATGCCTATGTGAACAAAAACATATATGGACTATACAAATAAACTCTTGCAGGTGTGAATGGGTTAAATCATAAGAATGGGTCATCTTTAACCAAGTCAAACAGTGCAGTCTAGATGCATTGAACCTCTTTGAGGGACAACGCAGTTCTAGAAGGAGGTTGTAATGTGAAAAGGGTTAAGTGATTCAAGGTGATTTAGGGTTTGGAAAGACTCCTATCTTATAAAAGGAAGAGGAGGGCAGCGAGGAAAAGGTTGTTGAAGATTATCATTTCACAATGAATTGTTTGCTAGACATCCCTTGTTGGGCATTCTTGTTCAGGAATCCCACCTCCTTCCTTAAGCAACTCTTGGAGGAGAATTGTGCTAAAATTTTCTACTATCAAGCTTGGGCCAAGCTTCACCTTACATTACATCATTGCTCATGTTGAGGGTCGAGCTATCTTGTGAGCTGCAACAAGTGGAAGACTAGATCTGCTTAGATCTAGATGATAGCAGTGGCTCTTCCTAGTGAGTGTGTCTTTTAACCTCCTAGAAGAGTTCATTTGCTGATTGTATTTCAGATCTACATCTTGGCATCAGGGCAAATCATTCTCATAAGCTACAATGATGTTCTTCTCCCTAAGACAACGTTATTTGCAGATCTATAGTTGCAAGGTGTTTTGCTTGCTTTTTGGAGGAGAGATCTCTAGTGTTGGAATTCTTCCTTTCACTGTGGTGATCCATGGATTGGCCATCCAATCTATGTTTGTTCCAGATCTGATCTGCTATACCACTACATTATTCAAAAATTTCTGAATCATTATGCAGATATGCATACTTAGATCTTAGATCTACTTCCAGTGCTTCATGCTTTGAGCAAAACCCCAAGGGGAATGTATAGATCAGCCTTTCTTGTACATGGATATGTATTGGATCTAATTTTTTATGTACAGATATGGTCTAGATCTGAATAATTAATAAATTACTGCTTCAGCCCTAAAAACAATGTTGTCATGGTTCTGCAGTCTTTTCTCTTGTGTTGCAGTACTTCTTTTGGGGCCTTCCTTTATGAAAAGAGTTGTTTTTCTTAGTCTAAATCATTTGAATATTATTATAAGTTTTCATAATAATGTTCATGCATAAAATCAGCTAATCCCTTCAGGAAATCAGGGTTTTCTAGCCTAGTCGGGGATGGAGGAACTGTTTAACATAGAAAAACGCATTTTTTTTTGCTGAAATTTTGTATGGAGGTTCCATATAGCCTGAGCTAACATATCCCAAATCTTTTTCCCTTATTATTATGCATATATCTGAATACACTCATTTTAGGGCCAAAATCATCACTTTTCCCCACCCTTTTGCCCATAAAAAGTTGTATAAAGTTGCTGCTGTTGTATTTATCGAAGGATATGAATTATAAAATTTGTTATGAGATTTTTTGATGCTGCATAACTAATATTTTGTCAAATATTTCTTAAGTTCCAGATTTGGAATATTACAGTGGTATCGGAGCAAGATCTTTGGCTCAGCCTATGACTTCAAGACAAATTGTTGTAGAGCAAGGAGCAAGGTCAGAATGATGAAGAACATGAGTTTACTCTAATAATTTTTTAGATCTAAGAAGAACCTCTCCAAGGATGTTGAACAAGAAGGAGAAAGAAGGAGCAGTGAAACTCCTAGGAAGTTTCAAGAGCAGAAAGATCTTCTGATCAGATCTACAAGATCTATACATGAGGAAAATTCTGAATCCTCATCTCATGGATATGTGCACTCAGACATATCACCAAATCTTCAGCATTCTGTTTGTGATTTCTTCATGAAGAGGAAGGAAGGAGGTGTGCCCAAAGAGGAGACTCTTCGAGAGTATTTGGAGGAGTATGAAGCTCAGTCCAAGGAGTTCAAAGATAACTTGAACTTCCAAGGATTCTGCAAGATCGAGAGAAAAGTCACAAAGGAGGAGTAGCATGGTAAGGGTAGATTATCTCTACTTATCTTTGATGGATCACCTAAATGTCCAATCAGGGTTTGGGTGGAGGAGCTAGATAACTTTGTGCAACAACATCAAGTTTCAGAGGTTGAAGCCATCAAAGCAAAAATGCTGCATTTTGAAGGGAAAGCATATGCTTGGTTGTTGTTTGAGTCTTTTTCCTCGAAGAATGCCAATACACCTACTTATGCAAGGTTTATTAAAATATTGATAGAAAGGTTTGATGAAGCTCCATGTGTATCACCTTCTATTGACATTGTCAAACCACATCAAATGAATCCTTTGCATGCGTTAGAAGGGTCTATGAATCCAACTCCATTTCTGAAGACCATGGAAGAAGGTGTAAGTTTGTTTGATGCCTTGCGAAGGGCAAGATCTCCATTGAGTGAAGGATCCTTTTCTCAAGAGGAAATCATGAAGGTTTCTCCTTCAATAGATGACCAAGATCTAATGTCTCTCATTGATGATGGGACAATTTCAGTTATTGAAGAGGAGGAGAAGGCAGGAGATGATAACACAGTGAAAACAAAGGCACCTCAAGCACCTCATGAAGATGAATTTGGAGCACTTTCTCCAAGGGAAGAAACTCTTGCACTCTTGCAAGGAGTTCCACAAGGTCTCACACATAAGGCTCTTGGTATGACACATGAGCAGTATGTACCATCATTGTCAAATGATGAGATCTTGGAGATAGAAGGAAGGAAAGAGGAGGAAGAAAATCACAAGGTGGAGAACATGAACCCTTCTCTACTTTAGAGCTTGGAAGCACAAAGAAGGCAAGAGGACCTATGCATTAAAGGTACGGGAAAATCTGTCTACCCACATCTACATTCTACTCTATGCCTTGACACCTCTTTGCAAGGAGGTACTTTACCAGGAGCACCTCTTGATAGGAGGAAATCTAAAGTGTTCTCTCAATTATGGGCAGCATATACATACTTAGCTAAGGAGGGAGCCTTGGGAGAAGCTAGCACAGCACAGAGAATCTCTCATGAATTCAGGAGAGAGATGAGTAGTTTCCTGAAAGGGGCATTGCTAACTCCCACTCAGAAATTTGCGCTGAGAAAGGACAAATCGCAGATCTATGATGGCATGAGCATGAGGGCACATGGAAACTCCATATATTTGGGGCAGCCCATTATCTCTTCATTCACAAAGAAGATTTTTGAAGATAGCAAGGGTATCCTAACCCTCTTGTATACATGGGCCAAAGGGAGGAGCTTTTGGAAAACAAGGACTTTCCGAGGGGAAGTTGATTTCCATCTACTCAAATCTTGTCTTGGGCAAGATAAGCTGCAAATGGGGTAGCAAAGGGAAGATTATGATGCTCCAACATGTTCTTTTGATATCAAGGATGTCAAAGATGGGAGCCATGAGAAGACAAAAGCTACATTTCAAACCTCTATAGCATTGTCATTCTTGGAGAGCTTGGGTCCTTATTGTAATTCCCAACTCAAGATGGAATACTCCAAGGACCTTTTCACATGTGGGGTTATTGATGGGGAAGTAGTGGATGAAAGGTTCAAGGTGGTGGATGTAGTTATCTATTTCTATAATCTTATTCTTTTGGTTAGTGACTCCAAACTCAAGGATGGACTACTTGATGCCATCTATGAAATCCTACTTTCCAAACCCACTAGTTTTGTCAAAGAATATCATACTCTCTACGGTAGATTCATATGGGAAGGTTTCAAAGAAGAGGTGCACTCTCACAAGAAGATGTGCATGGATTACTTGGTAGAGGAGGAGGAGCATAGCTCTTGGGAAGAGCCATCATTCACATCTCCTTATCCATTGAGTGTGAGAGGGAACTCATCCATGAGTTACCCCACTAATGTAAAACAAGTATATAAAGAGGCTTTTCCTTTTGAGCAGTATCATGTATCTCCTATATGCTTACATTTTTCTAACACTCATTTGCAGAATATAGCTCCAAAAAGGGGCACTATTTATGATGGGTTTCATGGGCTACTCAAGGCCATGAACCATGTTTATGTAGGTATTCCTTGGAGGGTCTTGGCAAGCTATTCCATTCTTCATGGTGTGATTCTTTTACACCAATTATGATGCATTTCCTCCAAGCATTCAGAAGAGATGATGCAACAAACAAGTGTTGGGGAAGGCACTTGTCAAATCCTATTCTATGGAAGTTAAGGATAAAACTACGCTGGTTGCACATGAGGGAACATCTTCCTTCTCATTTATCATACATGGCAGCTAGCATGATCCTAATCATGATCCCACAAGCTGAAGATGTCCTTATCCTTGTTGGGGGCATAGTTGGAGGAGAGGCACACTTGTTGAATGTGCCCTTGGGGAAAGAAGTTCCCCATTCTTTTTGAATTTCATGCTTCAATGGGAGCATGAGATTTTGTATGGCCACTATGATAGATCAATTGTCTCTTTGTAAAGTGAGCCAGTTTTTCTATGGATTGACAAGATGGGAGGTAGTCCAGTTCATTTGGATGATAGCATGGAGATGGGAGACTATCATGAATAATGAAAATCCCCATGATTTTCATCACTTCTATCTTGAGGAAGCCATGAATCAACAAGAAGGTTTCCACAAAAACCTTCCATTTCTTCATGATGAAAGCCCTTGGGTTTATTCACCAAAGGCCAACTTGCATATTGAGGGAGGACCATTGGAAGACAGAGCTATTGTAGAAGATTCAGAGCAATGGTGGAGACTAACAAATGAGGAGGCCACAAGAGAAGAAGGGGAAGTTTTGTAGCACCCTTGCAGTTGCTTGAGGACAAGCAACATTTGGGAGGGGGAGACTATAATGTTCCTAAATTAGCTTCAGCTAATAGGAACATTAATTTTTCCTTGTTTATTTTTGCATTTCATAATTGATGAATAAATTGTAAAGGAGGACATGTAAAACTCCTGAAAACCAAGAATAAATCAATGCCTATGTGAGAAAATACATATATGTGCTATACAAATAAACTCCTGCAGGTGTGAATGGGTTCACAAGAATGGGTCATCTTTGACCAAGTCAAACAATGCAGTCTAGATGCATTGAACCTCTTTGAGGGATAGCGCAGTTCTAGAAGGAGGTTGTAATGTGAAAATGGTTAAGTGATTCAAGGTGATTTAGGGTTTGGAAAGACTCCTATCTTATAAAAGGAAGAGAAGGGAAGCAAGGAAAAGGTTATTGAAGATTATCATTTCACAAGGAATTGTCTACTAGACATCCCTTATTGGGCATTTTTGTTCAGGAATCCCACCTCCTTCCTTGAGCAACTCTTGGAGGAGAATTGTGCTAAAATTGTCCACTATCAAGCTTGAGCCAAGCTTCTCCTTACGTTACAGTGCTGCTCAAGTTGAGGGTCGAGCTGTCTTGTGAGCTGCAGCAAGTGGAAGACTATATCTGCTTACATCTAGATGATAGCAGTGGCTCTTCTTAGTGAGCGTGTCTTTTAACCTCCTAGAAGAGTTCATTTGCTGATTGTACTTTAGATCTACATCTTGGAATCAAGAAAAATCATTCTCAGAAGCTACATCGCTTTTCTTCTCCCTAAGACAACGTTATTTGCAGATCTACAACTGTAGGGTGTTTTGCTTGTTTTTTGGAGGAGAGATCTCCAGTGTTGGGATTCTTCCTTTCACTGTGGTGATCCATGGATTGGCCATCTAATCCATGTTTGTGTCAGATCTGATCTGCTATACCACTACATTATTCAAAAATTTCTGAATCATTCTGCAGATCTGCATACTTAGATCTCATATTTACTTCCGGTGCTTCATGCTTTGAGAAAAACCCCAAGGGGAATGTATAGATCAGCCTTTCTTGTACATGGATCTGTATTGGATCTAAATTTTTATGTACATATCTGGTCTAGATCTGAATAATTAATAAATTTCTTCTTCAACCCTAAAAATAACGTTGTCATGGTTCTGCAGTCTTTTCTCATGTGTTGCAACACTTCTTTTGGGGCCTTCCTTTATGAAAAGAGCTGTTTTTCTTAGTCTAAATCATTTGAATATTATTATAAGTTTCCATACTTATTTTCATGCATAAAATCAGCTAATCCATTTATAAAATCACGTTGTAGAAGCTTCAGTAATTTCTGCATACTCCAAGTCATGGGAAATCAGGATTTTCTAGCCTAGTCATGGATGGAGGAATTGTTTAACATAGAAAAATGCTTTTTTTTTGCTGAAATTTTGCATGGAGGTTCCATATAGCCTGAGATAACATATCCCAGATCCGTTTCCCTTATTTTTACGCAAATCTCTGAATACACTCATTTTAGGGCCAAAATCATCACTTTTCCCCACCTTTTTGCCCATAAAACGTTGTATAAAGTTGATTCTATTGTATTTATTGAAGGATCTACATTATAAAATCTGTTATGAGATTTTTTGATGCTTCATAACCAATATTTTATCAAATATTTCTTAATTTCCAGATTTGGAATATTATATCTCATGGCTCCGCGGAAGAACTAGGAGCCAAAGAGCTCGCAGATAAGGCTTTCTCTCATCTCCAAAAGAGTTTTGCAACAAGCAAAGTCAGGCCCCCAAAAAAGGTGATTTCACCTTCCTTTGAGGCTAATCACAAGCATTCCGCGAGGTTGGAAAATACGCCTGAATACTCCTATGCACCTCTCCGAAATTCAAGAGGGGCCCACCGAGGATGAAAGTTGGCGCCGGTAAATAAAGAGGTAAGGTAAGTCTAGGATGGTGGTACGAAGGCCAGTACCTACCAAGTTCGGCACGTGGCTTCCACCAACCCGGCTGTTGCTAGCCAATCACCCAGCGCCACGTGTCCCATTGTTGGTGTCCTTATGATGCCAGCCCTACAAATGTCACCATGTCTTGTACTTCATAAAACTCGGTCTAATATAAGCTTGTTTTACTCTCGACTGTGTAAATTACTGGTTATTAACTGGTT
Organism: Pinus albicaulis; assembly: GCA_034641835.2. NCBI lineage: Eukaryota > Viridiplantae > Streptophyta > Pinopsida > Pinales > Pinaceae > Pinus > Pinus albicaulis. Next base: position 458,770,169 of record CM076581.1, read on the forward strand.
TTTCAAACATAACATGCTAAAACTCAAGTGCAAGGTTGTTTTCAAACCCGTGTCGCTTTCCCCTTGGCTACCTCACCACTCTCAAGTATTTCGTCATTTTTCTATCTCACTATTTCCCTTCTATTTTTATTTTCAAATTTTCATGAAGAAAAAGAAAATGAAAAAGTCTGCGCCTGAAACCCCACAAGCCCACGAGGTCAGGACTGCTCCTGAACCCTAGCCCCTCACTGATGCTCATGCATGAATTCATAACCTAGTCTACCCGTTTAGTCTAGCTTGCACCAGAGCTGAGATTTTTGACTATCATCGAAAAGGCGAGGACATGTTTAGGCTTGTTGAGTCGGGTATGTATTACCAAATCGCTCCAACCACGCACCATGTTCCTGAATTCATTAGCTGGCTTGGGGAGGCCTATGAGGAGTGTTGGTGTCCCGTGTTTTGATAGTTTGGAAAATCAAAAGACAAGGCAACATCAGAACCAATCTTTAGAGTTCCAGGATCTAGTCCTCCTGTTCTCAGAGAGGGATCTCTCAAATTTTTGTTTGCAAAGGTTTTTCTTGTGTGCTTTAAGTATTGGTTTTAGACTAGTTATTAAGTGTAGGTGTTTGATTGTTTGTTTGGTTGAATTGATACAATAGAACATGAAAGGTATAGGAAAGATACACAGAATGGAGAAACATCTGGTTCATTGGGCAATGGAGTCAAGAAAAGGTCATAACATACTCATCAATGGATATGGGATATCAGAGGGCAAATCTAACTTGGCCGCAGGATCCTTTGGTTTTGGAATGAGATGGACATCAATGATTTGGAAAGAGAAGTTTAATTCTCAAACAAAGGGAAGTTGAAAGCACAACTTGGACAATAAAGAGTTATTTGGTAGACAGGGCTAACCATAAATTCTACAAATCACACCTTTAAGAAAATAATGATTTCAAAACGACTTTTTAAAATAAAATCTAAGATTCGGGGAACACCCTATTTCCTCAAAGATTTTATTTCAAATGACTTAGAAAACATAAAAGATTCACTGATAATTGCAGTCATAGAAGAGGGAACACCTAACACATCTATGATCACAACTATAAATACCTTTAAGACAACTGTTTAATCAAGGACAAAATGCAAGATCAGAATAGACCTACTTGGCTTAATAGAGAAGATTTTTGGTATTTCCGCTGTATTAATTGGTTTACGTTAACTGTTAGGCTTGCTGAAAGAATTTGTTGACTTAAAGGCTCCTTGTTATCCTTGCAATAACTTCTGCTGACAATTCACAATAAGTTCCTTTGGTTGAATTAACTGTTCAGCTGTATTGATGCAAAATGTCTCCTGTCTGGTAATAACTTCGGCCTTCTTTTGATTGATTTGAGGCTATAGGTGGCCCTGTGTCAGCTGGGGGATTCAATTAGCCCCTGATGTGGCAGTGTAGGCTCTCTATCTGAGAAAACACTCATGAATTTCTTCAAACTGTGTTTAGTTGGGAGGATTAGGCTTTTAATAATCCATTGTTGGCCATCATCCTCCACAAATCTATTTTCAATCTTCCGTTCTGGTGCGTTTTTGTCTCTCGACACTGATATTCTTTGATTTGTGATTGACTTGTTGTGTTTATTAGTGTGCAGGGCAGCGCAGGGGTGATATGGCATCAATGCCTCATGAACCATTGATGAAACGTAGAGCTCTTTCCTACGAATGGTTTCCTCTGGTGAATTGAAGGCGGAAGGATCGTCACCCTCTGCCTTTTAATTTTCTTCAGACGTAGCAGAAAAAACCTTGGAACTCTGCAAAATACAAACAATATTATGAAATCCTGCATGTATGAGTTTACTGCTTCAGAAGGCACATGGAGAGAGCGTGGCTGTTGGATGGCATCATCCAACGGACGAGATTGATCAGAATGAGTTGAAAGGAAATGGGGGAAGGAATTAAATCGGAGCCGTCGATTGCGCAGAGATCGACGGTCAAGAGCGGAGGCGAAAAGTCAAAGCGGGGGAAACAGGGTGATGAACTTTGGGCCGTTTATCTATAGATCAGATCGACGACGGAGACGCTTTAATGAAATGCATCCTACCTTGGTTATCGCACGAGCATCTTTGGAGAGCGATCACCGTTTGATGAGCGGCCTCAGATCGGACGGTGGACGTCAATATCACGCTGGGTCCACGTCCGATCTTTAATGCGTGATGAACGGCGGTTTTTGAAAATGAGCCCAAGACACGTGGCGGCCGGTGTATGGAATCACTGCGAAATAGAGGAAACCGTCATGTGCTCAAAAACGGTGCGATGAAATCCGCTTGGTTTTGCAGCAGTAAGTGGATGGCGGGGACCACCAGAGTAAGAGATCGCGCGCCGTCGATCTGCAAATGAGATCAACGGTGCAAAGTGACTATATTTTTGCACTGGGGGAGAATTTTAAAATATAATAAAAATCGAAAAATTTATATCTAAACGAAGGTTTAAACTTTGAGGGCGAAATATTAATTCAAAGTGGGTAGGCGCCCGACTGCGGGGCTGTGGGTTACATGGAAAGCCATAAGACGAGGGTTTATGGATGAAGGGCTAATCGGCATGGGGCGATGCGATAAGCGCTAAGAAGGTTAGCGCTTGGTTCCAGCACCAGGTCGCATGGAGGGTAAGGGTTAAAGACTTAGCCCAAAGGGGCTTAAGTCTATAATATATAGAAAATATGGTTTTTATAGATTTTTCAATGGTTTTTCAAAGGTTTTGAGGGTTTCGATAAGGCAAGAAAGGGCCTCTAAAGCTTATCAAAGGGATTTTGATGAAAGGGAAAGGGGAGAAACATGAAAATGAGGGATTTTCATGGGAAAAATGAGGTTAGTTTTGGAGGTGGAAGGGAGGGGAAAAAGGTGTTTGTAGCAATTTTTCTTCATGTAATGACAAAAAAGTTTCTGAGTTGGAAAGGGGAAAAGCAGCGACGATTGTACAAAGGATAGGATATCATCAAAAGGCTTTACGAATCAACAATTTTTAGCAGTGAAATTGTTTCTTGAAGGCTATCCAAAAACATTTAGCCACCACTTGATATGACATAATTTATAGGTGGCTAACAGTGGCTCCACTTGGGGATGGTGCCTTCTTGAAGGCATCAAGAACTTCAGACTTGAATTCTCTAAGAGGCTAATCATTTGCCTCATCCATTGGGCTCCCCTTCCTTTGTTGGGATGATCTTGTTTTGAAAACATATTAGCAGCCATAAAAACAATGGGTCTTCATCAATACAATCTTTCTACCTACCCAATCCTACTGATCTAACATTTTTTCTTCATTGGAGTGCACTTGGATTGGTAAACTCTTTCACAAAATTTTATTCTTTTGAAAGTAGGAAATATAATCTATTTCTACTCCTTATTTCTACATGGACTCATATTAAACAGTTGAGCCCATATGATTCTCTACCTGATATACTATCCGTTGGGATTAAAGTGTCCAATCAGATTTTTATTCTCTAAATTCTACAATAGAAATTTAAAAAGCATTCAAGTCAAGATTGAAAAGTCTAACTTGATGCTGGTCTATGGCATAAAAACAAGCTGAAAATAGACATTATTTTGCACAAAAATTTTAAAACAAAAATGGAAGGCTTGAGATCTAAAATTTTGAAAACATTTCCTTCCTCTTTTCTGCAGCTCTGTTTTGACTCTTACTTGAGCTGTCTTTCCTTTGTTAAATGGTTCAGATTTTAAGCTGATTGGAACCAGTTTTACTTGCATCCTTTGACTCAAAATTTGAAACACATTTGAGTCATTTTATTTTTGAAGCTTTAGGTTCAAATTTTAAGCATGTTTGAACCTTTAATTTCTATCCTAAACTATCTACTGATAAGCCAAGATTAAACAGTTTGGCAAATCGAATTCACTATCCTATCAGCAGAAAATTCAAAGTTAATTAGTCAAGATTAGATAGTTTGACTAATTAGAAGTGTGTTCTTCAGGAGTGGCATTTGAGCTTGCACACTTTCATATTTTTTTCTCTTTTTGGTATGGGGCTATACCTTTATTGTTTTTGACAATCTGCCCTCTTTTCTTTCTTTCTCTGTTTTTGTATTTTTTATTTTCATAACTTTGAAGGAAATGTTTCAGACTATGATATTTACAATGACAAAATGGAATGCTTTGAAACTTATTATTCTTGGCAGAAGTAATGCTTGAGAATTCTGCCATTGATAGGACCTCCATACAGATCTTCTCCATTTAATTCTTTCAGGAAAAATGCATTATGACCCCTCTCAGAATGAATAATATATGGACCTTTCCACAAGTTCTCAAACTTGCCATGTTTTCCCTTCTCTTCTCTCCTTGAATTCCACTTAATAACGACATTACCAACTTGAAAATTGTCTGCCTTAGTCCTCTTATCAAATAACTTCTTCATATTTTCTTGGACCAACTGTGTTCTTTCATAAACTTCTTATTTGGTCTTCTGTAAATTGGATGGTTTGATTGATTCTTCTTTGCATATCATTCTCTTCAATCTGCACTTCTTGAAGGAGTTTCATAACTGGAACTCCTAATGATGTGGGAAAAACTGCGGCCATACCATAGACTAGCTGATAGGGGGACATGTTTATTGATTTCTTTGTAGTTAACCTATCAGCCCATAAGGCATGAACCAATTTACTGTGCCATGATTTCTGATTTTGTTCCAACAGTTTTTTAATGATATTGATGAGGCTCTTGTTGGAAGATTCAGCTAATCCATTTCCTTGGGGATAGTAAGCAATGGAATGGCCCAAGGCTATGCAGTATTTGTAATAGAAATCAACCATCTTCTTATATATAAAAGCAACAGCATTGTCTGTTATGATTTTTCTAGGACAACCAAATCTGGATAGGATATTTATTTCAAGGAACTTGATAATGACAGAGTCATTGGCATTTTTGGAGGGTATAGCTTCTATCCACTTGGTAAAAAAGTCAGTGGCTGTGAGGATCCACTTATGTTGAACTGAGGAGGATGGGTGAATTTCCCCAATGAAGTCTAAACCCCATTGTTGAAAAGGTGCCTCAAATCTGATAGGATGTAAGGGTCAAGGAAGAAGTTTTCTTTTTCCATCAAAAATTTGACAGTTATGGAAAGACATGACCAACTTCTGAGTGTCTGGGAAAAGGGTAGGCCAATAGTAACCAGATATGAGAATTTTATTCGTTGTGGACTTCCAGTAGAGGTGTCCTCCACATTCTCCGTCATGCAACTCATGCATGATTTTTCCTGCATCATCTTCAAGTAAAAATTTAAGAAAAATTCAAACATCATTTTTCCAATATAATGTCCCATCTATAATGCAAAAACTCAAAGCTTTTTGTTTCAAAAATCTAGCTTTAGTTTTAGACAGAGAAGGAGGGGCATTTAAATATAAAAGCACATAAATAATGTCAGCATACCAAGGAGAATTCAGAAATGTTTCTTCAATAAAAGGAGCAGTAGATTCTTCTATTTCTTCCAACACATCCACCATATTCATGTCTAGTGCTTGGAAGTTAGACTCAACCATAAGTTTTGCTAATCCTTGCCCTTTAACTAGTTTGGTGGGCCTAATTTCTAAGTCATATTCAAGAATAGTTGCAATCCATTTTCCCCTTTTACCATCGGGGTCTTGACTTAGAATGTCCTTGACAACAGTATGTGGAACAAAAGCAATTATGTGAGAGTGTAAAATATAGACCCTAAAGTATTTTAATGCTTTCACTAATGCTAAGGCTTGCTTCTCCATGATGTTATATTTGAGAGGAGCATCTCTTAAGGCCCTACTAAAAAAGGATATTGGTTGTTCCTGCCCCAAGTCATTCTTTTGAAGTAAAACTGCAGCTATTGTATGCTCATATGCAAAAGAAAAGATATAAAAGTCTTTGGTGAAATCTGGACCAATCAGGACTGGTGTTTGAGTAAGAGCTTGTTTGACCAGTTCGAATGATTGTTTAGTTGGTAAAGTCCATTTTACACCTACATATTTCTTAAGCATGTCTGTTATGTTTTTTAATAGCTCATCAAGGTTGGGGATGAACCTCCTCAGAAAATTAATCTTTCCAATGAAAGATTTTAATTCTTTGAGGCTTCTTGGATGGCCGATCTGCAATATGTCATCTATCATTGTAGGGTCTATTTTGATTCCCTCTTCCGAAATTATATGGCCAAGAAGTTTACCTTCTTAGAGACCAAAGAGTGTCTTATTGGGATTCAATGACAAGCCAAAATTCCTACACTTCTCAAAAAATTTTCTTAGGTGTAACAAATTTTCTTCATCAGTTTTTGAGAAAATAGTTATGTCATCAAGGTAAATGATTATGAAATAGCCAATATGTTCAGATAAGGCTATGTCCATGGCCCTTTGGAAGGTGGCCCCTGCATTCATCAATCCGAAAGGCATTTTAACATATATACAGGTGCCCCAAGGTGTGGTAAAAGCGGTTTTGATTTGATCACTTGGGAGCACTAACACCTGGTTGTAACCCGAGAACCCATCTAGGAGGGATATCCTTCTTGACCCAACCACCCTTTGAATTATATGGTCCATTTTAGGTAAGGGGTAGTTGTCTTTTAGAGAGGCTCTGTTTAAATTTCTGAAGTCAATATAGAGCCTAATTTCCCCTATCTTCTTTCTAACAGAAACCAAGTTTGATACCCACTCTGAATATCTAATTGGTACAATGATCCCAGCAGCATGCATCTTTTCAATTTCTTCCTTAACTAAAGGTAATAAAATGGGGTTTATTCTCCTTAGTTTTTGTTTAAAAGGCTTTTGATTTTCTTTCAAAGGGATTTTATGCTGGATGATGTTGGTATCATATGTTTTTAGGTCTTTGTATCCCCAAGAAAAAACATTTTTAAACTCTTTGAACATCTCTATGTACTGCAATTTTATGTGAGCTGGGAGAGTGCTGGATAGCTTGATCATCTTGGGTTTTGCTAGACTGCCTATGTTATGCTTTTCTACATTCATTTCCACGGGCTCCATTCTCGGTTCTTTGGCTACATCGTTAAAATAAAAAAGGTGTTCTAAAGGTGCTAGACCTCTTGGAATTTTATCATTTTTGCATTGTAAAACTTCTAGGTATTCTTGGTCTGCGTTGTCAATTACCTCTGCTTCAAAAGGATTTTCATAATGATTTATATCAGCAGTACATGTCATTTCAACTTCTGGGATTTGTTCAATATACAAACAATTTTCTTTATCGCTGGTTTCTGATATTGGTGTGCCGAATTCATTTTCTAATTTTAAGAAATCATCTATGTGTTTGTCAGAATCAAACACTTGCCAGTGATCTTCGTTATCAGGCACAACAGGCCTGTGTTTTACCTTCACACTGAGTTGTTCATTTATTTCAGGTGTTTGGAAATTACTAGCGTTGAAAGCGAATTCATTTGCTAGATGATTTAGGGCTCTTGGAATGAAAATAAGTTCATACTTTTCAAAGGTTTTCAATAGATCAAGGGCAGCGTTTCGATATTCCCTAAGCCTTGGATTTCTAGCTGAGTATTCTCTTTTGATTTGTCTTATGATAAGTTCAGAATATCCTAAGATTGATATCCTCTGGGCTTCTAACTGTTTAAGCAATTGTTAGCCTAGGAGAAGTGCTTCATACTCAGCAATATTATTAGTGCACGGGAAATCCAATTTATATGAAAAACTCTGATTTGTATTTTGAATCCACACACCTGCTCCTGCACTTGTTTTATTACAATATCCATCAAATTTTATTGTCCAAAGTATGTCATCCTTAATTTCATTCTCTTGTTGATGTTGATTGTCAATGTTTTGAATTTGATTCGAGGGAAGATTTGATTGTTCTGGTGAACTGATTTGGTCTATGTTTTCCTTATCTTGTTGAGTAATTTCATCTTCATTACATAAGATAAAGGAATCTAAACTTGATTGAATAGAATAGATTGGAGAGTTGTTTGGTTTGTCTATGTTGCTCACCATGTACTTCATGTGAGATTCCCTATATAGTCTTTTGTTTTGGTTAAAAACGGGAATGGTGGCATAAGACATGTCCATTTGAAGGCTTCCCTGAAGTTTGGCTCCCCAAGATATTGATAAGAGCACGCCATACTTAGGGGGAATGTCAGCTACAACTATGTCCATGACTAAACTCTTAGCAGGGATTTGGGATAAGTTAACACACAAATCTTTGATTAAACCCAAACATTTGTCTCTGCTTGAGTCAAAGGAATACAAGTCTTTGTATGGTTTAGTAATATCTAAGCCTAAGCTTTCCATCACTACGTTGGGCATTAGATTGTGTGAAGCTCCCGAGTCTAACATGGCATTGTGTAAAATTTTCTCATGTATGTTCAAGCTAACATAGAAGGGAGGGACAATCCCTTCTTGGTATTTTCCTTCAACTTCTGGACCAAACAACAACTCAGGTTTGTCATCTGTCAAGTTTAAGGTGTCAGTATCACTTCCTAAGTTCAAATCTTTCAAAACTTGGTTTTTGTAGACTTCTTGGGTTACTAGTTCAGTTAGGGGAATGGTAATTTTTATCTTAGCAATCTCTCCCTCAATACTGAAAGGAACAATTGACTTGTTCATATTTACATCTATCTTTTCAATTGAATTATTTTCAGCAACTTTGATTTGTTGAGCCTTGTTTGGACTAGTAATTGGGATAGTTTTATTAGGACCACTAGCTGAAGTGCTACGGGTACTCTATTCAACATCTTGCTGGATACTTTTGTCTTTGTTTATGTTTGGTTTCTTGGTCAAAATGTTGGTTTTTTCTGCTGTATTTTTGGGCTGAGTTTCTGTGTTTTTCTTGACAGCAGTATTAGTGTTCCTATCCTTTGAATTATCTATGTTCCCCTTTCTCCTAAGATCATACTGTTTGTGCACCTCCATAATTGCATTTTCAAACCCCAATTTGTAGTCTTCAGAATATTCATAGGTGTTTGTACTGTGATCAGAGAAAAACCCTTGTTCTTCTTCAGTGAGGAGAACATCATCCCCACTATCTGATCCAATCAAGTTTACATGAGATTCTCCCAACCTTTACATCTCTCTATCTTCCTCATATTGATCTACATAGTTCTGTTGGAAGGGAGGTCTAATCTGTTGGTCACTTTATTTTGGATTATCTTGATTGTTTTCTCTTCTATAATTTTGATTTCTATTTATGTTCTGATTATTTTGAGGTTCTCTTGGTGGCACTCTCTCATTTAAATTTATCTTCTCGAGCATCCTCTCCATTACCTTCACTAGGTTGTCAATTTTTGTGTCAGAAGTTGAGGTTGAGGGTAGTAGGTCATCTTTATAAGTTACCCTCTTCTCTGATCTCAACCTATTTATTTTCTCAATTATATTTTCTTCTACGCTCACAACTCCTTTCTGCATGTCTTCTAAGGTTGAGTAATCCCTCTCCCTTAACTGATACATCATGTCAGCATCAAGGCCTTCGGGATATCTCACTAAGGCCATGCCTTGAGGAGGCTTCATGTGAGGTGGAAGAGCATTGTAAACACTATTGAACCTAGTGGAGTAATCATGAACACTCTCCCCTTGATTTCTCTTGAGACTGCTATATTCTGCTAGTATTTGGAGGGGGTTTCTTTTGAGTTCCCATTTATTGATGAATTTTTGATGCAAGGCAGGGAGATCATTTATGCTATTAGGAGGTAATTTTTTAAACCATTTCTTTACATCTCCTCCTAAACTTTGGGAAAAGATTCTCATCTTCACAGTTTCTTCTTCTATATCCATGTAATCGAATGCATCCTCCATCCTATCTACATGTTGTTGGGCTGTTGTAGATTCTTTTCTAGTGAAATGAGGGATTTTGGATTGGTAATCATTTGGTAGGGGAAGTAGAGGTTGTGGTAACACTAAATGGGCATACCATGTTGCCATGGCAGAAAATAAGCATGGATTTACAAGAGGTGGATTCATAAAAGTGAAAGTGGGCTGAAATGGAGTGTTTTGCATAGTGGTATTATGAATTGGAGTGGAAGAAATACTTGGGCCACAAAACTGATTTTGAGCAGACTTGTTATGGGAAAGACTGAATTGATAAAGAAGCTGGGAATCAGGAGGAATGGAAGGTGATGCTTCTCTACTAAAGCTTTGTTGCAAATCTGCAATATCAAGGTCAGTTTGGTTTAGGTCATCTTGAGATCTAGTTCTAAAGATGTTCTTTGTATGATGTAAATCAAAGTGTGAATCCTTCAAGACAACACGGTTTTTAGGGACAGAATTTGTTCTTAAGAGGCTCCTGTTAGCAGCTGATTTTCCAGAGTTGGAAGTCTGCCACATAATTTTCTCAGGATTGTCAATGATTAAAGGATCATTTGGGTCTGGATGGGATCTAGTGTTGATCCTTTGCAAAGCCAGACTATTTTTCAAAAATGAGAGAGGTTGAGATTTTTAGGGACTTTTTTTGGGAATTTTACCTCTCAGATTGTCTTATCTAGTATGGGACTAGGCTTCTAAACTTCTTCAAGGCTGTTTAACACGGTCCTAAAGAGATCTGGGAACCTAGATGAGTAATAGGCCTAATGGGGCTAGTGGAGTCACCAAGTGGAAAATTTTTAGCTTTTATGAAGGTAAAATACTGGATGGTCCCACCACCATGTTTATTATGAAGCCAAATTGAAATGTTTTGGGTTTTTCTGAGTTATTTCGGTCTCACAGGTTAAGAGAGTATCCTAAATCTGATGTAACACTTAGCTATGGTGTCAAACAAACATAGTTTACTCTTATGGCTTGGTAACTGAAAACTTCAAGGTTTGATAAGGTTCAAAGAGAATCCTAAGGGTTTATTTAGTTTGTCACTGATTCAATCAAGTCCTATCTTGATTACCATTTTTTAGGTAGTGCTTGAAGAAGGTTACTTATGTTATACTGGACAGTGAGTGTTTTGATTTTGAATATTTTACTCAGGGTCCCACCATGATCGCCTTTATGTTGGTGTCCCATGTTTTGATAGTTTGGAAAATCAAAAGACAAGGCAACATCAGAACCAATCTTTAGAGTTCCAGGATCTAGTCCTCCTGTTCTCAGAGAGGGATCTCTCAAATTTTTGTTTGCAAAGGTTTTTCTTGTGTGCTTTAAGTATTGGTTTTAGACTAGTTATTAAGTGTAGGTGTTTGATTGTTTGTTTGGTTGAATTGATACAATAAAACATGAAAGGTATAGAAAGATACACGAATGGAGAAACATCTCGTTCATTGGGCAAATGGAGCCAAGAAAAGGTCATAAATATTATCATCAATGGATATGGGATAATGAGGGCAAATCTAACTTGGCCAGCAGGTGGATCCTTTGGTTTTGGAATGAGATGGACATCAATGATTTGGAAAGAGAAGTTTAATTAAACAAAGGGAAGTTGAAAGCACAAACTTGACAATAAAGAGCTATTTAGACAAAGACAACCATAAATTCTAAAAAATCACACCTTTAAGCAAATAATGATTTAAAAACAACTTTTTTAAAATGAAATCTAAGATTGGGGAACACCCTATTTCCTCAAAGATTTTATTTCAAATGACTTAGAAAACATAAAATATTCACTGATAATTGCAGTCGTAGAAGAGGGAACACCTAACACATTTATGATTACAACTATAAAGTCCTTTCAGACAACTGTTAAAGCAAGGACAAAGGGCAAGATCAGAACAAACCTCCTTGGCTTACTATAAACATAATACTTCAAAGGGAGACTTCAATAACAGCCTATAAGTGGAAACAGACAAGCAAGGAGAACCATAAATCATGCTGAAACCAACTGTTCAAACTATTAAGGAAATAAACAAGCATGAGGACTAAAGAGAGAGATTAAAGACTCTAAAATACCTCAACAGAAGAAAACATGAAACAGTGAAGGATGAACAGGTCTAAGGTGCTTCCAGGAGTCATTTCTTAGCCTAAAACTTTCAACCTACTGTAGTAAGAAATCATGGAACAGAATGAAAACAGGAGAAAACATTAAACAGTTTAGAATACTTCACCAACATCCAAGCTCATGGATCCAATGATAGAGCCTTCACAGTAACAAGCATGCAACAACATCATCAGGGCGTCCAAGACTTCAATTTCTTCTTCAACTTCAACAGACTATGTATTATTTTAGAGAGTTCCAATATTACAACTAGTGATCAACCAACCAACACTTTCTCATCTTCTCCAGTAGTATTTATAGAGAAAATGAGGAGGTGGAATGGGATAAAATATCTTCTAAGTTCAATTAATACAGTGCACTGTCTCTCGGCCTTTGAGGGGCTTAATAGAGAAGATTTTTGGTATTTCCCCTATATTAATTGGTTTACATTAACTATTAGGCTTGCTGGAAAGAATTTGTTGACTTCAAGGCTCCTTGTTATCCTTGCAATAACTTCTGCTGACAGTTCACAATAAGTTCCTTTGGTTGAATTAATTGTTCAGTTGTATTGATGCAAAATATCTCCTGTCTCATAATAACTTCGGCCTTCTTTTGATTGATTTGAGGCTATAGGTGGCCTCGTGGCAGCTGGGGGATTCAATTAGCCCCTGATGTGGCAGTGTAGGCTCTCTGCCTGCGAAAACACTCATGAATTTCTTCAAACTGTGTTTGGTTGGGAGGATTAGGCTTTTAATAATCCATTGTTGGCCATAATCCTCCACAAATCTGTCTTCAATCTTCCGTGCTGGTGCATTTTTGTCTCTCGACACTGATATTCTTTGATTTGTGATCGACTTGATGTGTTTATTGGTGTGCAAGGCTGCGTAGGGGTGATATGGCATCAATGCCTTATGAACCATTGATGAAACGTAGAGCTCCTTCCTGCGAATGGTTTCCTCTGGTGAATCGAAGGCAGCAGGATCGTCACCCTCTGCCTTTGAATTTTCTTCACATGTAGCGGAAAAAGCTTTGGAACTCTGCAAAATACAAAAAATATTATGAAATCCGGCATGTACGAGTTTACTGCTTCAGAAGGCGCGTGGAGAGAGCGTGGCCATTGGATGGCATCATCCAACAGTCGAGATTGATCAGAATGAGTCGAAAGGAAATGGGGGAAGGAATTAAATTAGAGTTTTCGATCGCGCAGAGATCAACGGTCGAGAGCGGAGGCGAAAAGTAAAATCGGGGGAATCAAGGCGATAAACTTTGGGCCGTCGATCTGCAGATCAAATCGACGGTGGAGACTCTTTAATGAAACGCACCGTACCTTGGTTATTGCATGGGCATCTTCGGAGAGCCATCACCGTCCGATGAGCGGCCTCAGATCGGACGGTGGACATAAATATCCCACCGGCTCCACGTCCGATCTTTAACGCACGATGAACGGTGGTTTTTGAAAATGGGCCCAAGACACGTGGCGGTTGGTGTATGGAATCGCTGCGAAATAGAAGAAACCACCGTGTGCTCAAAAGCGGTGCGATGAAATCCGCTTGGTTTTGCAGCAGTAAGTGGATGGCGGGGACCACCGGGGCAAGAGATCGCACACCGTCGATCTGTAGATGAGATCGACGGTGCAGAGCGACTAGATTTTTGCACTGGCGGAGAATTTTTAAAATATAATAAAAACCAAAAAAATTATATAAATGAAAGTTCAAACTTTGGGGGGTGAAATATTAATTCGAAGTGGGTAGGCGCCCGACTGCGGGGTCGTGGGTTACATGGAAAGCTATAAGACCGGGGTTTATGGATGAAGGGCTAATCAGCATGGGGCGATGCGATAAGCGTTAAGAAGGCTAGCGCTTGGTTCTAGCACCAAGACGTATGGAGGAGAAAGGTTTAAAGACTTAGACCAAGGGGGCTTGAGGCTATAATATAAAAAAAATATTATTTTTATAGATTTTCAATATTTTTCACAGGTTTTGAGGGTTTTGATAAGGCAAGAAAGGGTCTTAAAGCTTATCAAAGGGATTTTGATGAAAGGGAAAAGGGGAGAAACATGAAAATGAGGGATTTTCATGGGAAAAATGAGGTTAGTTTTGGAGGTGGAAGGAAGGGGAAAAAGGTGTTTGTAGCAGTTTTTCTTCATGTAATGACAATAGAGTTTCTGATTTGAAAAGGGGAAAAGCAGTGATGATTGTCCAAAAGATAGGATATCATCAAAAGACTTTAAGCATCAACAATTTTTAGCAGTGAAATTGTTTCTTGAAGGCTATCCAAAAACATTTATCCACCACTTGATATGACATAATTTATAGGTAGCTAACAACGAGCACAGAGACATTTTTATTTTCACTCTGCAGGCCAAGATTTCTACATTATGCTTCCAAATCATATAAAACCATTTTCACCCTCCCAACTAGGATTATGTTGAATTCTCCAAGGTATCCCTCTCATGTCATTCAGCTACCCTAGGAAAAACAAAGTTGTTTTTCAAACTTCTCCTCCTTAGATTCCCACTTGTCATCTTCACCATGATTTCATCCCTCACAATCCTTTCCAACCTTAAATGTACAACCTAGGAGTCCTATCACTCATCTCAGGGATGTTAGGGTTTGAGGAGGTTGATATGGTGACTAAAGAGGGCATAGTTTTCCTATGGCTCATGATGCAGGCAAACATCCTTTTGGATATCCCCTCTTTCTTAGCTTTAGCCATCAAAGCTCGGTTTCAAGAGATTTCCTCTGCTAGTTATTTTAAGTATTGTTCCCTTGTGTTTTACCTGTTCCTATTCGAGCAAGCGGATAGATTTGAAAATCTAGGCCTGAATATATTCTCGAGGAGAAATGCCCAACCTAGATCTGTTTTCGATTCAACTATATTGGTAGTTAGCCAGTAGCCAGAGGGGAAGGGGTATGCAAAGTTTATTAATGAGTTCATGTCTATAGCCTATGCCATTATACATGACAGTCCTTCGCCTAGGATCTTTCTTGAACAGAAGGACTGGCTATAGTTCAATGAGGTGGATTGCACGTGCGACTGGTATCTGTTTGATGACCATACCAAGATTAGATTATGCAGTGCAGAAGTGCCTCCCTACCACCTGCCGGTGTTTCTATCTATTCTATTTTTTTCCCTCGAATTCATCCAATAGGTCTTGAAGGTCGACCAGGTCCACTTTGTACCTGCGAAGAAGGGATACCTCCTCAAACTCCCAACTTCAACTGGCCCTTTCACCATAAATTCAAGGCATGCCCTCTCAACTGTGGAAAAAATGTTGCGAGAAATTAACCTCCCTCAGGGAGATGCCTAGCACTATGACCCTAAGGGATTCCTCACTATTAGGAAGAAGAAAATAAAATCAATAGCTTATACGCATGAACTTAGGCCCTTCATTGAATGGAAATCTAACCTTGATGCATGGCCTTTGGATGCACAGATGGAGGCCGAGTCCTCAACAACCAAAGGGAAAGGAGATAATGTGTCAGTTGGGACAGAAGAACAGGGACAGGAGGACCCCACAGGAAGCTAGGAGGTCATGGATACTGATGAAGAAGTTGACCCTAATAAAAAAATAGAGGACTCAATGGCCAGATGACATAGAGGTTGAGCTATCTGATGATGACATTCCTGAGTTAAAGGGTCCCGACAATAACAAGCGAGGTTTTCAAGTTTATTTTGACAATGCCTCCTTGTCAGCCCCATCGAAACTTTCACAGGCACTCACAGTGGACAAGCAGGAGGCAAGGGAGGAGATCAACACTAGAAACAGATTCACCAGGGAAAAACTAAGGGCTGAACTGGAAGAGTTCATGGATAAGAACCATTCTAGGCTTTCTCAGTGCTGGATATAGATAAAGAGCATCTTATATTAGCCATTCAGCATGCAACATTGCATCCCTTCGGTTTTGAAGCCCAATACAGAGCTTTGGAAATAATCTTTAACCTAAGCAACATTCCCCTACTAGACAATCTAGATTTACACCAGTGTATCAGGGATATGCTACAGACCGAGGTGGTGAAACATGAAATGGCCTTAAAGAAGCTCAAAAAGAGGTTAAATATGGTACAGAGCACCAAAAAAGAGAGAAGACTAGTGCCATAGCCACTGCATCCCAGCTGGAGAACCTCAAGAGATCGATAAGAGGAAAGGGCATTGATAATAATGCAACACTGTAAAATCTTATTACCAAGGTAGAAGTGGAAAACCAGGAGCTGAAACGAAAGCTATAAATGTCTCATGAGGAACATGTATAGACAGAGGAGCTTGTCTAGGTAGAGAAGGAGAAAACGGTTCTCGCTGACTCACTTGCCAAGCAACAGGAAGAGAATGCTCAGAAGGACGCGAAGATTTCCTGACTTAAACCGAGGCTGTCAATATGGCAAGTCAAATGGGATGGGCATACATGCGTGTCCCTATATCAGCTGATCCTAAGACAGTCCCTGAACAGCTCACCAAGGCCTTGTTTAACTTAAGGGTGTCAGAAGATGAGACTCACACAACTCACCACCTCCTACAGGAGTCTGAGGCCGCTTTAGCAAAAAACCAAAAGGTGACAACATCTCTACAAAAAGAGGTTGAAAACCTCCGCAAGGAATCCAAGGAGCAGGATAAGTCCATCAAAGACTTAAAGGGGCAGATAAAGGGTAACACGTCAATCATGGAAGCAAGGCGACTAGTTTGGGTAGAGATCATAACAGAGGTTAAGCTCCATTGGGACCTCCTCGTATTGATAAATGACAAGAATATCGCAATTCATGAGTTCAAAACTCAACTGCATGCTAGACGAAGGGAGGGGGAAGAAAAGGAAACTATGGCAAAGAATTATTTCGGGCACCTAAATGAACTCTCCCCTGAATAATTGTGAGCAAAGGGAATACGTGACTATTTTAGGACTGTTATGGAGGTCGGGAGAGTAATTGAAAGAGAAATTGCACACGCAAACACACTGGGTTGTTTGGCGTTGGTATCAAAGGGAGTGGAGAAGTTCGACCAAGAGTGGGGCAAGCTAGTAGAAGCTGGCCTCCCACCATGCTGGGATTCACAGTCAGGCACGCTATTTGAACTAATGGCCTATGATCAAAAGATGTAAAAAATAATGTGCAATGCCGATATATCATTGGATAAAATAGCCTGACTAAAGGCAGAGACCATAATAGCTACACTACGCAAATAATTCTTCCTTCTCTGTCAGGTGAAGAAATTCCTTGTTGTCCATGTGGATTATACGGAGCTGACTAACGTGCAGTCTTTGTTCGAGGCCTACAACACAATACCATCAACTAGGGAAACTTTGTGGAAAAAGTCTTGTGAGTATGTGAATCTGCCAGTCTCTTCTACTTCACAACATCTGCCACCTCCTCCACCTCATCTACTCGGATCCTCCTCATCTTCAGTTTAGCCATGTCATCCAAAAATCTCAGGCACTCCTCGACGTAACAAAAAATGATGGATGTCATGATTTGGCCCACGCGGCCTGTTTTAAAACTTTTGATTTTCCAATTTCCCTGTAATGTAAAAATGGGTGAAATATCGATTTCACCCTATGCACTCTCTATGTTTTCTATTTTCTGTTATGTTCTTGTTACAGTTTGTGTCAGACCATGCTGTTTAGGATGAGATGTCGTTATGCCTCATAATTTTTTATTAGGATTGAAAACTGCCGTATCACCAGAGAATATTTTTTCCCAAAAATATATGGTTTGAATGTCCATGTAAAACACTATAAAAGACCTAACCGCAGAATAAGTAAAGGTTATGAATTTTTTGGTAGAAGAAGTGTGTAGTCTGCGTATCATGTTTTGCAGTTTTGGGGTTTTTCTCTCAATGTATATCTAAAGAGCCATTTTGAAGAATAATATAATGTCTGTTTGTTGCGATGATGGATTCCTAATGAAATGGATGAACAATATGTATCTCCTAAATGTGTTATATGTTTTCTTAGCTTAATTATAATTTCAATTTGATTTTCTTTCTGCTTATCGTCGCTTTCAGAATGCAGGTGTTCTATGGGTTATGTATGAGTTTATATTCCAATGGTGCTCATATCATAATTTGCAGTAGCACCTTAAATATAGCTCAAGGCATGATCTCTGTTTCAAGTTCTCTTTTCATACCATTTTCCTCTAAGGTCTTATAAAGGGTGGATTCTTATACCGTTTAAGTCCACCTAAATTTGATTTTCCTATTCATTCTACATATTTTTTCATCTTGATTAACTTTTATGATTGTTTATCAGTTTCAAATTCAGCCCTGTTTGCAATATCTTTATTTCATGAATTCTTTAGGCCCATTCTGAGCAAGCCCTTCTCTCCGCAATCAAAGCTATCAGCTACTACTATTCTCTCTCTGAGATCTAGGACCACATTTCAAAATATCACAACCCACTTGTTATTAGGAGGTTCCCTTTACAAAAACACAGAATACCGGATTAACCTCCTATCCTAAGATGTCATAGGCACTGGTCTTTGGAAACTTGAGGCTGTCTCTAGGAGTGACAACATCTTTTTGGTGCGTTGCCAGGGAAAAAAGTTGAAAATCCTTTTCCTTGGAATATGACATTGTATCCACCCATAAATTAGGTGAGCACAAAGGTTTGAGAGTTGCACAACCCTCACCTTGGCGACTCCATTGTTATCTAAAGCTAAATTAGCTGCAATCCTGGCTTACACTAAGCCACATTTTAGGTTAGACACCTCTCAATTGAGAACACCGTCAGTCTCTGACCCTAAAAAAACTATATTCAAGAGAATTTGGAAAGAAAGAAGCCAACTCAAACTGACATACCCACATTATCATTAGAATATTCCCTGTTCTCATATTAGAAGGCTCAAGTTCATGGCCCTGGTTCCACATCTCGAGTGCTTGAATATCCCCCAGATAACTCTGTTCCAGACCATACTGAGATAAAAGGTGAGGCCGAATCAGTGAATACCTCTGGGCTATCTTTGCACCCTAATCCAGAAGTTGAGGAAGTTAGACAAGTCACCATACTCTAGAGCTCTCCTCAAATTAACTTGCAAATTGTGTCCCAGGATATACCTATTTTCATCCATAAGAGCCCTCCTAAAAATACACCACCTCCCATGGTCGTACCAGGTTTACTACTCAATAAATATGCTGCATTGGACTTGCCTCAAGTTTTAAATGATATGCCTCAGGATTACTTAAAGCTCTTGCCTCGGTTCATGGGGGAAGACAGTGCCTCCGCCCAAAATAATATTGAGGACTTTTGTGCATTTTCTAAAAATGTCAACATGGAACATTTGGATGTAGTATTGAGGTTGTTTGTCTAGCCTTTGGATGGGGAAGCCCGAAAGTGGTTTAAGTCATTGGCTGAGAATTCAGTTACTTCTTGGGAGGAAATGGAGACTGCTTTTAATAAAAAATGGGGAGAAAGGAGAGATCACGACTATTCTCTAATAGAGTTTAATGCCTTGAAGAAAAAGCATAACGAAGATGTGACCGAGTTCATAAAAAGATTCGATAAACTGTACAACAATCTAATTGATGAAATCAAACTCCCTCAAGTAGCAACTAAATTAGTTTTTGCAGGAGAATTTGAGTCAGAGTTTGGGTTCACTTTGAGAGAAAGAAAGTCTGCATCCCTGGATTAAATCCAAACAGATGCTCTAGAGGTAGAAGCCAATTTTTCATCTACTAGGAAATCCAAGGGAAGGATAGATCATGATTCTAAGAGAAGAGGTAAGGAGGAATCCTCTTCCTCTAATCAAGAAAGAGGAGCCTCAGAAAGTAAAATTGAAGAGATGAATAAGATGATAAAGAACCTTTCTAACAAGCTGGTGAAGCTGGAGTTAGAGACTAAAAACTCTTTTTCCTAACCAAATCAGATGGCTCCTAATCGAGGTTTCAACCCGCAATACAGGAAACCTCCATTGCAAATATTGCAGCGAGATATAAAGGAGTAGCATGATCATATCCAACCTCCTCTATATTTAGAGGGACAAATGGAAGGACTAGTTGAAGGAGTTTTTGACTGTTAGGAAGATCAGTTTCTATCTTATTCAGAGGATGAAGATGGGAAAATTACCTTGCAAGAAGAGAAAGAAGAGCAAGGGAAGAAAGAAGTGTCCACAGAAGACCCAGATATTGATGACTATTGCAGGAAATTTGTAGAATTCATGCAAGCATAGCTGCACAAGAAGTATAAAATTAGATCCTCTAGAAAGAGGACTCGTGTACAAGATCAGGAGGAAGAATCCTCATCAAAAGAGCCTACTTAGTTAGATATTATCAGCAAAGGAAAAAAGCCTATAGAAGAGCCCTTACACCAAAAATCCACCACCTCTTCCTCCTCGAAGTCAGTGTTGAAAATGCAGCAAGATGATGGAGCTTGGTGAAATGAAGTCGCCATCACCAAGTGGGCCCGCAGGCAAATTCTGGCGCAAAGTCTATTTTTAGACCATGTCTATTTTTAGACATATGGAGCATGGTCTAGGAGTTGCAGTATGCTATTCTTGGATGATTGGTCGAGTTGGTAAAAATAGATGGACCTCTATTTTTAGACATATAGGTCGAAGTCTATTTTTAGACTCCCTGTCTAAAAATAGGTCAGTCAAATATTATTAGCCCTTAATAATATTTAGACTATAAACAACAACATTTCTTTGAATTTCAAACAGCTGGGCGATTCCTATAAGATACAACAGAGGAATCACGTGTTCCCAGGTTTGATGGCATCATGCATGGTTGACTTCGCCTGGGACTTCAAAGAAAGGCACTTGGGAGGAGTTAGGGAGATGTGCCTAGTGGAGTTGTGTTCTGCTTATTTTAGTTGAACCTCGATCGATTAGTTTAACTAAATAATCAATTAGTTATGAGTGGAGTGAATTAAATATTATTTAATTCATTAATTAGTAACTCATTATTCAACTCAAGAACACAATGGGCCCACTGTTGTGTTGCATGATCGGGCCCGCGGGAGACCAGGGAAAGAGATAGATGAAAGGGTAGAGTTAGCTATCAGTTGTGACTATACTGTTGCTATTTGCAACACATAGATAGGTGGAGTAAGCTATGAGTATTGCAAAGTTTAGGCTGGTGGTTTATCCATATAAAGAGGCCATCCCATAGCTTTGAAATACGCAATAGAGGCAAGGCAATTAAGCGGTGAGTTTTGAACTGGAAGAACTGCCAAAAATTGGAGCCAAGACATTCAATTGTGGGTAATCGTATGAGAAAGTACTGAGTACTTGTGAGGAGTAGTGTACTGATTTTGTTACATGATTTCTCCATTACAATATACACAATAGCTGCGGGGTTTTCAGCTATAAGCTTTCCCCATACATACTGTGTTAATGTGTATGATGATTTGATGTGTTATTGCTTGATTTTATTTCCGCATGTGTGATGATCTGAGTGGAAGAGATTATGTGTTGCATATAAATTCGAATTGTATGTGATCAGGATAGTCTTGGTGGATAATTAATCATTATTCAGCAAATTTCTACATGGTATCGGAGCTATTGAAGTTCAGATTGATCATCACAGTGATTACAAACTTATTTCGGTAGACAGAGTCTGCATGCGGGCCAGGTAGCCTCCGGATTCATCTTTCTTCGGAAATTGAAAGGTCTGGTAAACGCCCCTTACAGTCGATCTCTGTGCTAGAAATAATTTGTTCTCATGATCTAGAGCGGCTGAGCTTTGAGGTGGAATTCGAAGTTTTGCAGCAGTTTTGTTTTCTTGGTGCCAGTGTTGAAAATGTATTTCAACGGTTTGCGACTCGAATATGCTCTTGAAGGCAGTTCGAATTATGTTGCATGGAAGGATCGCATGGAAGCAGTATTAGAAGATAATGGTCTGAAGGAGTTCGTAGATACAGATGTCCAAAAGCCCACTGATCCTGCTGAAGTCGAAGTATGGCAAAAGAAGATGGCGAAATGTCGAAGGATCCTGTTGGAGGGCGTCAAGGATCATATTGTATCCAGCCTGCATGGAAAGGCTTCTCCATTTCTAATGTGGAAAGCTTTGACCGATCTATTCCAGAATAAGAGTGACCAAAGGAAGCTGGCGCTCAAAGATAAGCTCAGGAACATCAAGATGGAGAAGGGCGACAGTATCGCCAAATACCTCACGAAGTTCACTCAGTGCAGAGATGAACTGGGAAGTGTGGGGGTGACTGTCGATGAAGAGGACATGGTCGACCTAGCTCTCCTTGGTCTTTCGAAGGCTTGGCACTCATATCAAGATAGTGTCAATGGTCGGGAGAAGCTGTCGGGATGGGAGCGCCTTTGGGTGGATCTCATGCAGGAGGAGATAAGGAGGACTACTCGAGATGGATCTTCATCAAAGGGAGCTGATGAAGAAAATTGCGCTTTGGTGGCCAAAGAAAAGAAAGGGAAGGGTAAGAAAACCTCTCATTCTGGTGCAAAGGGAAAGAAGCAGGATATGGCGAAAGTGAAGTGTTTTCACTGCCATGATCACGGACATTATGCTACCAATTGTCCAAAGAAGAAGAAGAACAAGCAAGCGGGGAGATCTGCAGATGGAGAAGCTTTGGCTTCACAGTTCGAGCTTGACTTTTCACTGATCGCATGCTTGGTTTCAAGTGTGATGGGATCGGTATGGTTCTTGGACAACGGTGCGTCATTTCATATGACGGGAGATCGGGATTTGTTCTCAGATCTGGAGGACAAAGATTTGGGTGTGCACATCGAGATGGGCGATGATGGTAGATACAGTGCGACTGGTATCGGTACCATATCCTTTCAGAGGGAGTCTACTAAACCCTTTGTATTGAAGGATGTCATGCATGTACCTGGATTGAAGAAGAACTTGATCTCTATGGCGATGTTGGAAGATAAGGGGTATGATGTGGTCTTCAGCAAAGGAAAAGCCTTCCTGCGCAGTAAGACTACTGGAGAGACCCGGAAGATAGGGGTTCGAACCAAGAACCTTTATCAGTTGCAGGTAGATGGCTGCGCAGCAATGGCATGCAAGGCGGGAGAAGTGGTGAGTCGAGATGATGAGGGTGAACTGTGGCACAGGAGATTGGGCCACCTTCACCATGGAGCTTTGAAGATCCTGCAGCAGATTTCTACTGGGCTTCCTAAGGGCACTCTTGCACAGTCAGATCAATGCAAGGGGTGTACTTTGGGGAAGTATGTGAAAGCCACCTTTCACGAGAAGGATAGTCGCGCCACGACGATCCTTGAGAGAGTTCACACAGACGTGTGTGGTCCTTTCTCAGTTGCTTCGACAGCAAAGCACACGTATTATGTGATCTTTGTTGATGATTTCTCTCGAAAGTGCTGGATCTTCTTCATGCAGAAGAAGAGCGATACATTCGCGAAGTTCTGTGAGTTTAAAGCACTGGTCGAGAAGGAGTCTGGGAAGAAGGTGATTGCTCTAAGGAGTGATAACGGTGGTGAATTCATCTCGGCTGAATTCAAGGAGTTCTGCAGCGCAGAAGGGATTGGGAGAGAGCTCATCGCACCCCATAACCCACAGCAGAACGGGGTGGCTGAGCGGAAGAACAGAACGATCGTGGGTGCTGCACGGGCGATGTTGCATGATCATGGCCTACCCCTTCACTTGTGGGCTGAGGCATGCAATACAGCAGTGTATGTGCAGAACCGTTGTCCTCACAAGGTTCTTGGCATGAGTACACCGGAGGAGGCTTATTCTGGCAACAGGCCTGATATTTCCCATTTGCGGATTTTTGGTTCTCCTGTCTACATGCATGTGACGAAGGATGCGAGAAGGAAGTTGGATCCAACTGCTGAGGTTGGAATATTTGTGGGGTACACTGATACACCTCACAACTACTGGGTATATTTGTCAGATAGTCGAAAGACTGTTGTGCGACGGGATATAAAATTTCAGGAGGAGAAAGCCATGCAGTGTTCGCTTGAGAGGGAGCTACACTTGCATGCAGATGAGGAGCCGTTAGTTCCTAAGGAGGAGCTTCCGGATGTGGATCAGCCACAAGAGGAGGTTCAGAAGGTGGAAGAAACCACCCAGGCAGCGCCAACCATCAGAGGGCGCATGCGCACTACAGAAGCTGAGCGACTGGCTCGGGATGCAGAGAAGGTTGTAGGACCACCTATAGCACAGCGCAGACAGAGACAGTCACCTGATCGGTACACTGGATACATGGCTCTTATGAGTCAATGTGTTGTGACGGAGCCATCCTCTTTTGAGGAAGCTGTGGAGGAACCCGCATGGGTTGATGCCATGATCGAAGAATATGATTCGATCATCAGGAACAGTGCATGGGAGATTGTCCCTAGACCGGTTGGGAAATCAGTTGTAGGTTCGCGATGGATCTACAAGGTGAAGCAGGCGGCTGACGGGAGTGTGGAGAAGTACAAGGCGAGATTTGTCGCCCGTGGCTTCTCACAGATCGAGGGGATTGACTATGAGGAGACTTTTGCACCTGCCGCAAGGTACTCTTCCATACGGACGATCCTTGCTCTCTCAGCGCAGATGGGGTGGCACATTCATCAGATGGATGTGAAGACTGCGTTCCTCAATGGAGTTATTAAGGAAGAGGTGTACATAGAGCAGCCTGAAGGTTTTGAGATCTTCAGCAGTGAGTCGCATGTGTGCCGACTCAAGAGAGCACTGTATGGGCTGAAGCAAGCACCTCGTGCTGGGTACACTCGGATAGACAGCTACTTCACCGGGCTTGGATTCTCCAAGAGTGAGGCGGATCCAAACCTGTACCAGATTGTGGTGGAGGGGAAGCTGTTGATCATCGTACTATATGTAGATGATCTGATTTTGACCGGCGATGAGCAGTTGATACTTTCATGCAAGGAGGATCTTGCACGAGAGTTTGAGATGAAGGACTTGGGCATCCTTCATTATTTCCTGGGATTGGAGATTTGGCAGCGCAGCGGAGGACTGTTTGTTTCTCAGGGAAAGTATGCTTGGGAGATTCTGGAGAGGTTCAACATGCAAGGTTGCAAGCCTGTTGACACTCCTCTTCCTGGTGGTTGGAGGAAGGAGGATGCTACTTCAGCGGAGGTAGTGGATGCCACTGTCTATCGACAGTTGGTGGGGTCGCTTATGTATCTGGTCAATACACGACCCGATATATGCTATGCAGTTAACCAGCTTTCGCAAGCTATGGTTAAGCATACCAAGCTCTTTTGGAAGGTAGGCAAGCATGTATTGCACTATATTAGAGGCACATCGGGATATGGTCTATGGTACAGACAGGAGGATGGAGCGAAGCTTTCTGGCTTCACTGATGCAGATTGGGCAGGGAGTCCAACGGACCGGAAGAGCACATATGGGGGAGTTTTCAGCATTGGGTCAATAGCAGTTTCCTGGTACAGCAGGAAGCAGAGATCCGTGGCACTCAGTTCAGCAGAGGCCGAGTACATGGCAGCTAGCTTGGCTGCATGCGAGGCTATTTGGATGAGGAAGATCCTCGCACGATTGTTCAGGTTGCATTTGGAGCCTACAGTGATCTATTGTGATAACCAGAGTTGCATCAAACTCTCGGCTAATCCAGTATTTTATGATAGGTCCAAACACATCGAGATCAGGTACCATCATATCAGAGATTGTGTTCAGCGGAGAATCATGATGCTTTCATA
The DNA here is from genome assembly GCA_034641835.2 of Pinus albicaulis. Classification (NCBI taxonomy): domain Eukaryota; kingdom Viridiplantae; phylum Streptophyta; class Pinopsida; order Pinales; family Pinaceae; genus Pinus; species Pinus albicaulis. The sequence goes on from CM076581.1 coordinate 458,795,572, forward strand.
TGTTCCCACGGAGGATCAGGATGCCGACATCCTGACGAAGGCGCTCACCAGGAGCAAGTTCGAATTCCACAGAGGCAGGATAGGGGTTGCAGATAATCCATATCTTGCCGAGAGGGAGTGTTGAGAATGCAGCAAGATGATGGAGCTTAGTGAAATGAAGTCGCCTTCACTAAGTGGGCCCGCAGGCAAATTCTGGCGCAAAATCTATTTTTAGACTATGTCTATTTTTAGACATATGGAGCATGGTTCTGGGATTCCAGTTTGAGATTCTTGAAGTATGTGTCATGTTGGTAAAAATAGATGAGACTCTATTTTTGAGGTCAAAGAGGTCGAAGTCTATTTTTAGACTGCCTCTCCTTAAAACTGGGAAGTCAAATATTATTTACCCTTAATAATATTTAGACTATAAACAGCAGTTTACTCTCTTGGAGCACTTCAGTTCAAGCTACAGAAGTGGCTCATGCATCTGACAGAGGAATCACGTGGTTCCCAAGGGTTTGATGGCATCATGCATGGTTGACTTTAGTTGGACTTCAGTGGCAGAAGTTTGGAGGAGTTAATGAGACAGCTAGTGGAGTTGTGTTCTGTTTATTTTAGTTGAACTGATTGAGATTAGTTTAACTAGCTAATCAATTAGTTATGAGTGGATTGAATTAAATATTATTTAATTAATTAATTAGTAACTCATTATTCAACTCAAGAACACATCAGTTCACTACAGTGCATGATCAGTTCAGTGGAGACCAGTGAAAGAGATAAATGAAAGGGTGGAATTAGCTATCAGTTGTGACTATACTGTTGCTATTTGCAACACACAGATAGGTGGAGTAAGCCCATGAGGATTGCGCAGTTCAGGCTGGTGGTTTATCTATATAAAGCGGCCATCCCATAGCATTGAAACACGCAATAGAGGCAAGGCAATTGGCGGTGAGTTTTGAACCAGTAACCTGTTCAAAACTGAGCTAGATTGTGGGTAACTGTATGAGAAATTACTGAGTACTTGTGAGGAGTATTGTACTGAGTTGTTACTTGATTTCTCCATTATAATATACACAATAGCTGCGGGGTTTTCAGCTATAAGCTTTCCCCATACATACTGTGTTAATGTGTATGATGATTTGATGTGTTATCGCTTGATTTTTATTTCCGCATGTTTGATGATCTGAGTGGAAGAGATTATGTGTTGCATATAAATTCGAATTGTATGTGATCAGGATAGTCTCGGTGGATAATTAATCATTATTCAGCAAATTTCTACAGTCAGTCCCAGATTCCCCTATAACTCCTAAGGCTACCACTGTGGTCATGAAACCACCATTTCCCCTAAAGAACAACCAAAGGAGGCCACTACAGAAAAGAAACCTGCTATTTTCAACCTTCAAAAAGAATTGGAAAAGGTTGAGATTCTGGTTCCCCTAGTCTAACTTTTGAAGGAACCTTCTTATAAAGCTCAAGTATCCCAATTCATGCTCCCTCATGGAGTGGTTCTGCTCCCTGACATTCTTAACCTCCAAGAAGAGATACCCATGGTAGTTTTTTTCCCTCACGTGGAAGACTTGGACTTAGCAACCCCCCCCATTCTATGTATCCCTGGTCATCCATGATCTGCTGCTACATAATTTCATGCTGGATTCTGGAGCTTCACATAACCTGCTGCCATTGTCTATTATGGAGTAATTAGGGCTGTAGATTACCCATCCATATAAATATTTGTACTCATTTGACTCTAAGAGGGTTAAGCGCCTGGGGATAATTAAATATTTAGTGGTGAACTTGGCCCAAATCCCAGCCAAAAGTGGGGTGATGGATATTGTGGTTGCTGATATCCCAACTCATTTTTGGATGTTATTATCCAGATCATGGGGTTCAAAGATTGGTGGGTCGACTAAAATTGACCTCACTTATGCTACCATCCCATTATTCGGAGGAGAGGAAAGAAGGTTGTACCGAGAGTATAGATTCGTAAAGATGGTTACTAAAGTTGAAGATTTAGTAAATTCCCCTATGTATGGCAAAGAAGGTGAGTTCTCTTGCCTTATGTTCGAGGAAGATGAGAATTTCCTATAGGAGGAAACATTCCATCCTCTCATATAGAATAAATCCTCAAGTAAAAAAGAGAGGGGCATATGGAATTTACACTTTGATGGGGCCAATTCGAGAGAAGGGAATGGAGCAGGAGTGCTTTTAATTTCACCCACTGGATAGTTGGTCCCTTTCTCGTTCAAAATAGAGTACGAAGCCACCAAAAACTTGGCCGAATATGAAGCGCTACTCCTGGGATCGCATACAGCTAAAAATATGAATATTCAGAGCCTGAAAGTCTTCGTGGATTCCGAGCTCGTAGTAAGACGAGTAAAAAATCAGTGTCAGGCTAAGCATCCATGGCTCAAAGCTTACCAAAATGAAATATGGGACCTGGTGGAGAATTTTTTCTTTGCCTTTAACATACAATTTATTCCGAGAGATAAAAACTAGATGGATGACTCACTCGCTGTCACAGCTAGCAATTTCCGCCCGCTGCAGAACCCACTTCTCAGGTAGAAGTCGAGGTACGCTATCGTCCTTCCATCCCAGATAATTTTAAACACTGGCAGGTGTTTGAAGATGAAGAGAAAGTTAAACATTTCATATATACTGCTGGGGAATTCTATAATCTAGTGATAGATGTTGTGGATAAAAAGTCTGAGGAGCAAGCCCAAACCAAGTGGGAAGAAACATTGGTAGGACATCGCATGCTACAACTAAAAGGGAATATCATGCCCAAATTCCTCGTGCCCTTGGAGAGGTTCTTTGACAAAAATGATATCCCAATTAATCCCGGCAAGATGACAGAAGATGATTAGGTGAATGATATAAACATCGGGATGGAGGGAGACCCAAAAGTAGTGAAGTTTTCTAAAGGAGTTTTGGAGGAATATCGAGACCAATATTTCTGGTTGTTTCAGGCTTATAAATATGTTTTCGCATGGTCATATCAAGACCTGAAAACTTTCGACATGGAGGTCATACAGCACAAGATCCCTCTCAAGGGAGATGCCAAGCCTCATAAATAGAAATTGAGGCAGATCAATCCATTTTTTCTCCTGGCAATTGAAAAATAAATCAAAAAGTTGTTGCAGGCTAAAATTATAGTCCCCCTGAGATAGTCGGAGTGGGTGGTCAACTTGGTTCCGGTCAGGAAGAAGAACGGAGAAATAAGGATGTGTGTGGATTTCTGAAATCTAAATAGGGCTTCCCTCAAAGATAATTACCCCCTACCTAAGATGGACCACATTCTGTAGAAGGTGGTGGGATCCTTCCGAATGTCCATGATGGACGACTTCTCGGGATACAATCAAGTGGCAGTCCTCCTTGAGGACCAGAAGAAAACAACGTTCACCACACCATGGGGGACTTTCATGTACGCCGGATGCCCTTTGACTTGATCAATGCAGGCGCCACTTTTCAACGAGCAATGGATATTGCTTTTGTTGGGAAATAGGATAAGTTTGTGGTAATATACTTGGACAATATGACAATGTTATCAAAAAGCGATGCAGAGCATATCGACCACCTTCACTGGACCTTTGAAAAGTGTCTCAAGTATGGTTTGTAATTAAACCCTCAAAAGTCCATGTTTGCTTTAGAGGAAGGAAAGTTGCTTGGATACATAGTAATGAAAGAGGGATTCAAAATTGACCCAAAGAGGGTATAAGTGATCAATGACATCTCACTGCCGTGAAATAAAAAATCATTTCAGGTGTTTTTGGGAAGAATAAACTTCTTGAGAAGGTTTATCCCAAAATATGTTGAGATAGTCTGACATATAACAGATATGCTTAAGAAAAACAATGAGCTAAGATGGACCGCTCAGTCGAGGACTGCTTTCAATAGAATTAAATAAGCTTTTGCTGACGCACCAGTACTGGCAGGCCCTAACTACAACAAGCCTTTCATGATGTTCTCTTTTGCATCACCCCATACGATAGCCACAGTGTTACTACAGAAGAATGAAGATGGGCATGAACAGTCGATTGCCTTCTTTAGCCAGGTGTTGCGGGATGCAGAACTAAAATACAACATTATGGAGAAGTATCCTTACGCCCTAGTCAAATACTTAAAATCCTTCCAGATATATGTGCTTTAGTCAGCCATAACTGCCTTCGTCCCCACAGCAACAGTAACGGATATTTTAATACAGGGAGATAGTGAAGGTAAGAGGGGCAAATGGATTGCCAAAATTCAGGAGTATGAACTGGATATTAGACCTATGAAGCTCATTAAAGGGCAAGGGTTGGATAAAATATTATCAGAGTCCAATTTCCAAGCATTGGGTATAAATTTTTCTATGGGAGGTGGAGAAGTACAAGAGGGTACGGAAGTGCAGCCTGGAGTGGAAACCATGGTGCAGAAGACACATATGAAATACCTCCTCAGCACCTGGTACAAATATGTCATGGAGTACCTCCTTACTCTGAGATGTCCCCTAAATTTTTACAAAGCAAAGTACTGTACTCTAAGACTAAAATCCTAGAAGTACGCCATAGCTAATGGGTGATTGTATTGGAGGGATCCTTCAGGAATTTTTCTATTATGTCTTATAGAGCAGCAGGTAGACGAAGTGATGGCTGAATTTCACGAGGGTGTATGTGGCAGACATTATAGCTGGCAGTCCACAACTCATAAAATTTTGAAGGCCGGTTTTTTCTTGCCTCGATTATTTGGAGATTTTCACGCTCATGTCCGAGGATGTGAAAAATGCTAGATGTTCGTAGAAAAGAAAAAGTTCGCTCTTCTGCCACTGATACTAGTACATATTGAAGAGCCATTTCAACAATGGGGCATTGATTTTATTGGGGAAATCCATCCCACATCCAACAATCAACACAAATGGATCCTCACCGCCACTGACTATTTCACCAAATGGGTTGAGGCAATACCTGCTAGAAACGCCATGGATGCAATGGTGATTAAGTTCATGGAAGAAAATATAATAGCAAGGTTTGGGTGTCCAGTCAAGATCGTCACTGACAACACTCAAGCCTTTAAGTCCGCTAAGTTCATTAATTTCTGTCAACAATATAACATCACTTTGGGATACTCTATGGCGTACTATCCCCAGGGGAATGGGTTGGCCGAGTCGTCGAATAAAAATTTGGTTAGGGCTCTGAAGAAGACCATAAGCGAAAACTAGAAGAATGGGACTCCCAACTTAAATTTTCACTTTGGAAAAACCGTATTTCCAACAAGAGATCCATAGGGAAGTCCCACTATGAACTGGTATATGGTCGAGTAGCTGTGTTTCCACCCCAACTTGCCTTACCCATTGTCAGGTTCCTACAAGAGAGTGACGAGGAGTCGAAGGATCTCATAAGAATGATGAATCATTTGATCGAGCTAGAAGAAACCCAAGCCCAAGTAAATAGTAGGTTGTCGGACTACTAGGAGGAAATGAAATTCTTGTTTGATCAACGAGAAAAAGATAAGGAAATACAAGAAGGAGACCTAGTGCTGAGGTGGGATGTCGGAAGGGAAAACAAGGGAAAAAATGGGAAATTCGATCCACTCTGGTTTGGACCGTTCAAACTTGTTGAGGTCAAAGGCAAAAACACTTTCATATTAGAGAATTTGGAAGGTGAACTGATCGAATCACCCATGAATGGGAAATTCCTGAAGCCTTACTTCTAATACTGACAGTGGCCTCAGCGGCCCGTTGTATATATCCTCCATATTGTATATATTCCGTTTTAAGTTTCCACATCTGTTTTTGTTTAAACTCATCACAGAAAAACTTGGAATTTTGAAGAGGCCCCATATATACTTACTAACGTGTAGGCAGATCGTCTCTGAAGTTCTCGACACCCTCGGGAGTGAGCGTGTCATCCCCAAGTGGAGCCAATGTTGTTTAGTCACCTCATCTATAAAAAAAAAGGAGCCGCCGAGAATAAAAACCGAGAAGCTAAGAAGGATGGTGGAATGAATGAATGGTGAAGGTCTTGGAGAGAAGGTCACTAAAGTAAAGGCGCGTTGAATTGATATATTGGGGCTACTACATAGCAAGAAGAAACATTCATGGCGCCACGGTAGAACCAGGAGCCAAAGTGCTCGCGGATAATGATTTCCGTTGGCCTAAAAAGATTTTTGTAACGGCCGAGGTCGGGCCCCCAGAAAAGGTGACGTCACCTTCCTTTGGGGCCAATTACAAGCATTCCATGGGGTTGGAAAATAGGCCCGAAAACTCCTATGCACCTTGTCAAAATTCAATAGGGGCCCACCGAGGATGACAGTTGGCATCAGTAAATAAAGAGGTAAGGTAAGTCTAGGATGGCGGTATGAAGGCTGGTACCTGCCAAGTTCGACACGTGGCTTCCACCAACCTAGATGCTGCCAGCCAATCACCTAGTGCCACGTGTCACATTGTCGGTGTCCTTATGACGCCAACCCTACAAATGTCACCCTGTCTCGTACTCCGTAAAACCCAGTCTAATATAAGCTTGTTTTACCCTCAACTGTGTAAATTACTGGTTATTAACCGACTTTTCAAGCAGAACAGGTTAAAACTCAAGTGTAAGGCTGTTTTCAAACTTGCGTCGCTTTCCCCTTGGCTACCTCACCACTCTCAGGTATTTCGTCATTTTTCTGTGTCACTATTTCCCTTCTATTTTTATTTTCAAATTGTCATGGAGAAAATGAAAACGAAAAATTTTTCGCCTGAAACCCCAGAAGCCCGTGAGGTCAGGATTGCTCCTGGACCTGAGCCCCTCACTGATGCTCATGCTCATGACCCAGTCTACCTGTTTATTGTATCCCGCACTAGAGCCGATGTTTTCGACTATCATCGGAAAGGCGAGAACATGTTTAGGGTCATCGAGTGGGGTCTGTATTACCAAATCGCTCCAACCATGCACCCTATTCCTAAATTCATTAGTTGGCTTGGGGAGGCCTATGACAAGCACAGAGACATTTTTCTTTCTACCCAGGGCAATAATATTTTTCGCATTATACCCCAACTCATAAAGAAAGCCAATTTTTACCCTCCCAACCAAGATTATGTTGAATTCCCCGAGGTCTCCCTCTCCTGTCATTTTTCAAAGCTACCCTAGGAAAAACAAAGCGGTTTCTTGAGCCTCCTCTCAGATTCCTGCTTATCATCTTTCCCGCTCACAGACTCTATCCCCTTGTCGACTTTCCAAACCAATGTACAGCCCGTCCTATCACTCATCTCAGGGATATTAGGGTCTGAGGAGGTTGATCAAGTGACTAAAGAGGGCATTTCTTTCCTATGGATCATGATGCAGACGAGCATCCTTTTGGATATCCCCTCTTTCTTAGCTTCGGCTCTCAAGGCTCAGTTTCAAGATATTTCCTCTGGTATTTCTTTTAAGTATTGTTCCCTTGTGCTTTACCTGTTCCTATTCGAGCACACAGATAGATTTGAAAATATAGGCCTAAAAATATTCTCGAGGAGAAATTCCCAACCCAGATCCGTTTCGAGTGGACTATGGTAGTTAGCCAGTAACCAGAGGGGAAGGTGTATGCAAAGTTTGTTAATGAGTTCATGTCTATAGCCTATGCCATTATACATGACATTCCTCCGCCTAGAATATTTCCTGAGCAGAAGGACTCGCTGCAGTTCAATGAGGTGGATTGCAAAGGTGACTGGTATTTTTTTGATGACCATACGGAGATCAAAGTCTACGGTGCAGAAGTGCCTCCCTGCCACCTACCAGTGTTTCCATCTATGCGAGTTTTTTCCCTCGAATTCATCCAACAGTTCTTGAAGGCCGGCCAAGTACACTTCGTACCTGCGAAGAAGGGATACCTCCTCAAGCTCCCAACTTCAATTGGCCCTTTCACCATAAATTCGAGGCATGCCCTCTCAACCATGGAAAAAATGCTACTAGAAATGAACCTCCCTCAGGGAGACGTTTGGCACTATGACCCTAAGGGATTCCTCACCAGTAGGAAGAAGAAAATAAAATCAACAACTTATATGCATGAACCTAGGCCCTTCATTAAATGGAAAGCTAACCTTGATGCATGGCCTTTAAATGCACAGATGGAGGCCGAGTCATCAGTAGCCAAAGGGAAAGGAGATAGTGTGTCAATTGGGACAGAAGAACAGTTACAAGAGGACCCCTTGGGAAGCCAGGATGTCATGGATATTGATGAAGAAGCTCACCCTAATAAAAACAGAGGACTCAGGGGCCAAATGACATAGATGTCGAGCTATCTGATGATGACATTCCTGAGTTAAAGGGTCTTGAAAATAACAAGCCAGGTTTTCAAGTTTCTTTTGAAAATGCCTCCTCGTCATCCCCCTCAAAACTTTAACAGACAGTCACAGTGGACAAGCAGGAGGTAAGAGAGGAGATCAATACCATAAACAGATTCACCAGGGAAAAATTGAGGGCCGAACTAGTAGAGTTAATGGATAAGCACCATTCCAGGCTCTGTTCAGTGCTAGATATGGATAAGGAGTAGCTTGTATTAGCCATTCAGCATGCAGTGTTGCAGCCCTCCGGTTCTGGAGCCCAGTACAGAGCTTTGGAAATAATCTTTAACCTAAGCAACATTCCCCTACTAGACATGATAGATTTACACCAGTGTATCGAGGATATGCTATGGACCGAGGTGGTGAAACATGCAGTGGCCTTAAAGAAGCTTGAAAAGAGGTTAAATCTGGTATTAAAGCACCAGAAAAGAGAGAAGACTAGCGCTAGGGCCACCGCGGCCCAACTGGAGAGCCTCAAGAGATCGATAAGAGGAAAGGGGGCCAATAATAAGGCAGCACTGCAAAATATTCTTACCAAGGTAGATGTGGAAAACTAGGAGCTGAAAGAAAAGCTGAACATGCCTCATGAGGAACATGTACAGACAGAGGAGCTCATCCAGGTAGAGAAGGAGAAAACGGTTCTCATTGACTCACTTGCCAAGCAACGGGAAGAGAATTCCCAGAAGGAAACGGAGATTTCCGAACTTGAACAGAGGTTGTTAGAATGGAAAGTAAAATGGGATGGGCATACATGCGTGGTCCCTATATTAGGAGATCCTGAGACGGTCCCTGAACAGCTCACCAAGGCCCTGTTTGACTTAAGGGTGTCAGAAGATGAGACCTGCACAACTCGCCGACTCCTATAGGAGTCTGAGGCTGCTCTAGCAGAAAACCAGAAGGTGACGACATCTCTACAAAAAGAGGTTTAAAACTTCCTCAAGGAAGCCTAGGAGCAGGATAAGTCCATTAAAGACTTAAAGGGGCAGATCAAGGGTAACATGTCAATCGTGGAAGCTAGGCGACTAGTTTGGGCAGAGATCATAGCAGAGGTTAAGTTGCATTGGCACCTCCTCATATTGATAAATGACAAGAAGATCACAATTCATGAGTTCAAAACTCAACTGCAGGGTGGACGAAGGTAGGGGAAGAAAAGGCAACTATGGAAAGGAAGTATATCAGGTACCTCAATGATCTCTCCCCTGAAGAATTGTGAGCACAGGGAATACGTGACCATTTTAGGACTGTTATGGAGGTTAGGAGAGTAATTGAAATAGAAACTGCACATGCAAACATGCTGGGTTTTTTGGCGCTAGTATCAAAGGAAGTGGAGAAGTTCGACCAAGAGTGGGGTAAGCTGGTTGAAGGTGGCCTCCCACCATGCTGAGATCCACAGTCAGGCACACTATTTGAACTAACGGCCTATGATCAGAAGATGTCAGAAATCATGTGTAATGCAGATATATCGTTGGATAAAACAACTTGACTAAAGGCAAAGACCATAATAGTGGCACTATGGAGCTGACTAACATGCAGTCTTTGTTCGAGGCCTACAACACAATACCATCAACTGGGGAAAATTTGTGGCAAAAGTGTTGTGAGTATGTGAATCCACCAATCTCCTCTACTTCACAGCAACAGCCACCTCCTCCACCTCGTCCACTTGGATCCTCTTCATCTTTAGCTTGGCCATGTCATCCAAAAAGCTTAGGCACTCCTTAGCATAGCAACAAATGACGGATATCATGATTTGGCCCACGCGACTTGTTTTAAACTTTTGATTTTCCAATTTTCGTGTAATGTAAAAATGGGTGAAATCTTGATTTCACCCTATGCACTCTCTATGTTTTCTATTTTCTGTAATGTTCTTGTCACATTCTGTGTCGAACCATGCTATTTAGTATGAGATTTTGTTATTCCTCATCATTTTTTATTAGGATTGAAAACTGTCGTATCACCAGAGAATATTTTGTCCCAAAAAGATCTGGTCTGAATGTCCATGTAAAACACTATAAAAGACCAAACCGCAGACTAAGTAAAGGTTCTGAATTTTCTGGCAAAAGAAGTGTGTAGTCTGCGTATCATGTTTTGTAGTTTTGGGGTTTTTCTCTCAGTGTATATCTGAAGAGACATTTTGAAGAATAATATAACATCTGTTTTTAGCGATGATGTATTCCTAATGAAATGGATGAACAGTATATATCTCCTCAATGTGTTATATGTTTTCTTAGCTTAATGATCATTTCACTCTGATTTTATTTCTGGTTATCGTCACTTTCAGAATGTGGGTGTTCTATGGGTTATGTATGAATTTATCTTCCAATGGTACTCATATCATAATTTACAATAGCACCTTAAATATAGCTCGAGGCAGGATCTCCTTTTCAAGTTCTCTTTTCATACTATTCTCCTCTAGGATGTTATAAAGGGTGGATTCTTATACCATTTAAGCCCACCTCAATTTGATTTTCCTATTCATCCTACATAGTTTGTCATCTTGAGTAAATTTTATGACTGTTTATCAGTTTCACATTCAACCCTACTTGCAATAGATTTATTTCATGACTTCTTTAAGGCCATTCTGAGCAAGCACTGGTCTTTGGAAACTCGAGGTTGTCTCTAGGAGTGAAAACAAATATAACAATTCAATTCAAATCGAGGAGCATTTACGGTTTGGATTTATAAGAAAAAAGAAAACACCCTTGACACAAAGTTACCACGAATTGATCCATAACATGCATGTGAGATAAGCTTAAATGTAATGTGCCATTCGCATATTACATATCCCGCCAAGTGGCCCTACAACAAGTAACAAGCAACGCAACGATTAATCCTAGACTTCGATATAATTTTATTGCCTGCAACATTGTAAAATATGCAACAATATTTGCGCAAAAATATATGGGTTTTATAACTAATTATGTCACTTTTGATCATTATAGGGATTTCGAGAAAACGACAAGGTGATAGGTGGCTCTATATTTTGATAGGTGGCTCATTTTTTATCCACAATCCCTAGGGAGCACATGATGGATTGGAAACGTAAATCTAGGATCAGGCTTCCGCAATGATGATTATGCATTTGACTACAACAGTAAAGCGCCAAATCTCATTGCATTGCACAAAGAATTAGATTGTAGAGGGTTTTGGCTCTCTGAAAGGGCTTTGCACTATTACAAGAAGTTTCATTATGGGTCAGAGATGCTCTGAATATTGACATTTGTAATTAATTTTTGGCATTGTTTAATAAATTTTCATTTTAGTGTACTATTTCCATGAATGTGAAATTACTGTCACTGTCACAGTTTTATTATTGGTTTTAATTTATATCCTAAATAGTTTATTTCACTTTGATATCTAACACTATTGTTTGGTCAGTTGTAATATGCTATTGAAGCTTTGCAGGAGCTATTTTTAAGAGTGAGAACGAGATTGAAACCACAACGGTCTGAGCACACCCAGCATGAGATCGCCTTAGCTCTGAAGAATTAGAGGGCAGAAGAGGCCCTAGGAATTCCACCATTGCGCACTCTGAGCCGCTCACTCCTTGAAAAATCGAGCCTCTCTTGGTTCAAGAGGCCTTAGAGGAGGATATAGACATGTGGATCATTGATTCAGATGAAGTATGGATGAGTGTTCTAGATGATGAGTACCAAGTTGCTCCTATCATCTGCGCAATTTCTACAAATCCCCTGCGCATGCCTTCTGCTGAGGAGGAGGCCATTGCATAGGAATATGAATTCTGCATTGAGGAGGAGGACCCTGCTGTAGAGGATGATGAAGGAACACCATGACTACGTGACTTCTCAGCTCTTTTCTATTTTCTGCTATTTCAGCACACACTACAGATCTTTTCTTTTATATGTGTCATGACACACTTCGTAAATAATGAATGTTTGATGCTATTAAGGGGTTGGTTTCCTCATAAGAGGCAGCTCCAAAACTGTGCTATTTTGAAAGCCTCTAAGGTTTCTTCTATAATAATAAAGTAGATAATATAGAAGTAATAACATAGTTATAGATTAGATGATTAACACTATGTCATAGCTTACACATTAACCTAAGTCTAGGCTATACTAACATTAGAGACTTATTTTAACATAGATTAATAACTAACATAACATTAGTATTAGGATATTATTAACACATTAATATATTTGTACATTAACACTAATAACTAGTGTTAACTTGACATAGTAATGCATAGGTTAGTATAATACATCTAGGCTAGACTAACACTTACCTTGACATAGGTTAACCCCTGGTGTGGTTTGCTGAGCCATTAATCAACGTAAGGATTTAATTCTTTGCAAGAGTTCTGCAAGAAGGTCAATCTGATATTTCTATTCTTTTTGGTAATAAATAGAAACACTATAAGGTAGTAGAGATAGAGAGAAGGTAATTGGACCTAGTTTAACCAGTTGGAACCATCATTCCAAATGGATAAGGAGCTTCTTTAAGTTCTCGACCGGGTGGTCTCCCTTATAATGTTGAATGTACATTTCGAGCCTACAACACAACCACAACTCATTCCTTGAATATGTGTATGCATTATCTCATGGGAAAAAGGTTTGAATTAAGGACAAACCATAATGGTCTAAAATACTTCTTTTAGTAACCAATATAAAATTATATACAAACGATATGGTTGGAATTCTTCAATACATTTCATTTTGGTGTAACATCAAGGTTAAAAGGAACAAAGAGACTAATTCACTCAATAGAAGGGTGCATGAGATGCATTATATAGCCATTAACATGTACAATTGTAATCTTAAGGATAAAATTTTGGAAGTTGTGGCATCAAACCAAAACCTTTCACAAGTTGGAGAAGGCTTACAATAAGATAATGTACATTAAAAGCTCAAAGTAGACATGATATTTTTGTATAGGAAAACTTTTTATGTTCCTCAGTCTTATGAGTTGATAAATTTAGTGCTAAAAGGGATGCATAATGTGCCTTATACTAGGAATACAAGTTACCAAAAAACTATTGTAGTTCTAATAGGATAGTATTCTTAGTCTGGGATGAAAAAAGAAGTATTTAAATATAAATTCAAATTCCGAGATTGTTAGAAGGTAAATGATTCTCACAAAAATGGAGTTGTACTACTATATCCATTTCCCATTCCTAAATGGAAACCAACGATTGTTACCATATATTTCTTCATCAAGTTTCCCAGAACAATAGGGAAACATGATTCCATCATGGTAGTGGTGGATAAGCTTACAAAGGAAACATATTTTATACTATTAAGGTTGATTCATAGGGAAACCAATATTGTATAAATCTATATGAAATAAATTTCATAATAAACGGTGTGCCTTTAAAGGAAATAATATTTGACAAAGATCCCAAGTAATTCCAAATTATGGAAAGGGTTTTTTAAAGGATTTCTAATAAACCTAAATTTTAGCACAACATATATAGAGAGGTTTAACTAAGAAATTGAAGATATGTTGAGAATGTATGAAATGAAAAATCCTTATAAGTAGGAACAATATCTTCATTTAGTTGAATTTTCTTATAATAATAGCTATTAGGTGTTCTTCCTTAATATTTTCTTGGATAAAGAACCATGCCAAGGCACTAATTAATCTTGAACTTAAAAGATATTAACTTAATATTTTGAATCAACCTCTCAAAACTTGAGAACAATAAAATCATAGTCTCAATCTTCAAGAAATCTTTAAAATGTGATAGACAATTTGAGAAATAATGAAAATTATGAAGAATATGAGGAGAAGATAAACAAATAATTAAAGGTTATTTAAATAAAACTTAAACTCTTGTTAGGATAGAATGTGTACTAATAAATTGAATTTAATAGCTAACAAAATGCATTTGATAAAAAATATGAATTTCGCTCAAATGACTTAATGAAAAAGGAAATTCATGTTTAATTGCGCCGAGAGGCGCATTCTACAGCCAGTATGACCCGATGTGTAAGTATGTCAGAAGCCAAAATAAAAAACTATTTAAAAAAATATATATATAAATAATGTCACTTTTAAAAATAATTTACATAACCATATAAATAAACAATTAAAAATAAATTTAAAATATGAAGAGTTTTACGAACACTCAAAAAAGAGATATGGTAAATAAATAAAAATATAAATAAACCAGAGGTATGGTGAATAAATAAAACCTCTTTTTATACTGTATGGTAAATAAATATATAACTATAAATATAAATAAACTAGAGGTATGGTAAATAAATAAAACCTCTTTTTATATTTACTCCATAAAGCTCTTTATATTTACAAAAACTCAAAAATAAGCTTTAATTAGGTGAAACCTATGGGCCAAATACCATGGGGCAAATTAATACCATGGGCCGAATACCATGGGCCAAATACCATATTTATAAAAGAGGTATAAAAAGGTAAGGTAAATAAGTAAAAATATGTCAAATAGGAGTAGAAATTAACATCTAATTATATTTGAAGCCTATGGACCAAATACCATGGACAAAATTAATAATAATACCATGCAAAAAAAGCATTATAAACCCTAACATTAATATTAAAATATTAATATTAATATTATTATTGTTATTATATATATATATATATATATATGGGAGAGAAGAACAAAGACATATGATAGAGGTGGAGAAATAGAGGGAGTGACAAGGGAGAGATTGGGATAAATTGAAGGAGAGTAGAGAGGAGGAATGAAGAGAGAGAGAGGGAGAGGAGTGAGAGAGGTAGGGAAGGGTAAGAGAGGGAGAGGGAGGTAGGAGAGAAAGAGAGAGAGAGGAAGGATGAGAGGAGGAGAGAGGGAGGGATAGAGAGACAAAGTTGGAGGGGGAGATAAGAAGAAATACATAGAGCGTGAGAAGTGGAGTGAGAGAGAGTGACAAGGGAGAGATGGAGAGAGAGTGTGTATGTTTAGGGGTGAGATAAAGAGGCACAAAAGGAGTGATGGAGATAAGGGGGGAGAGAAGGAGAGAGAAGAAGAAAAAGAGGGATATAGTAACATAGTTGGAGAGAGAGATAGAATGATGGGGGAAGAGAGAGGATTTGAGGGCACATAGAGAGAGAGAGAGAGAGAGAGAGAGAGAGAGAGAGAGAGAGAGGGTGAATATAGAGGGAGGGAGGCAATAAATGGAGAGAGAGGAAGGAAGAGAGAGAGTACTTGAGAGAGAGGAGAGAGTGATGGGGGAATATAGAGGATTGTAGGGGAAAGAGTGAGTGATGGGGGAAGAGAGAGGGAGGTAGGAGATAAAGGGAGAGAGAGGAAGGAATAGAGAGGGGACTTGATAGAGAGGAGGAGAGAGGGAGGGATATAAAGATGGAGTTGTAGGGGGAGAGATGGAGGGATTGAGAGATGGAGCTGAATGGGGAGAGACTGAGGGATAAAGAGATGGAGTTGGAGGGGGAGATAGGGATGGATAGAGAGATGGAGTTGGATGGGGAGAGAGGGAGGGAAGAAGAAATACATAGAGAGTAACAAGTGGAGAGAGTGAGGGAGTGAGAAGGGAGAGATGGAGAGAGAGTGTGTATGTTTGGGGGTGAGATAAAGGGACAAAGAATAAGAGATTGAGAGAATGGGGGAGAGAAGGAGAGAGAGAGGCATATAGTTACAAATTTAGAAGACAGAGAGAGGATAAGAGAGGCATACGTTGTTTGAATTTAGAAGGTGAAGAGAGACCAAGAGAGAGAGAGGTGGAGATAAAGGAAGAGAAAGAGTGGAGAGAGGTAGGGAAAGAGAGATGGAGATGGAGGAGGAGAGAGAGGGAGGTAAGAAGAAATACATTGAGAGTAAAAGTTGGAGAGAGAGAGAGAAGGAATATGGAGGGAAAGCAAGAGAGGATAGCAGGAGGGAATAGAGATAGAATTGGGGGAGAGGAAGAGAAGGGGAAGAGAAAGAGAGGGAGGGAGAGGAGGAGGGAGTGATAGATATATAGATTGGAGAAAGAGAGTGTATGTTTTTAGGTTGATATAGAGAGACAAAGGGAGATAGAGATATAGATGGAAGGTGAAGAGAAAGAAGAGATAGATGGAGACAGGGAGGGAGAGACAAAGAGATTGATAAATATGGAGTGAGAGTGTTTTTGTGTTTGTGGGGGTGAGATAAAGAGACAAAGAAGGAGAGATGGAGGGACATATAGATATATATGGAGGGGGGAGGAGAGGGAAGAATATTTCTTACAATAGATGCATTGATTTAAGTGTAGATGGTGATTTCTAATCCTATTTGATTGCTTGCACTAGATGCATTGATTTTAGTGTAGATTTTGATTTCTAACGATATTTGATTACTTGCACTAGATGCATTGATTTCAATGTAGATGATTTCTAATTCTATTTGATTGCTTGCACTAAATGCGTTTATTTCAGTGTAGATGGTGATTTCTAATCCTATTTGATTGCTTTCACTAGATGCATTAATTTCAATGTAGATGTTGATTTATAATTATATTTCATTTCTTACACTTTATGCCTTTATTTCAATATAAATGATTTCTAATCCTATTTGATTTCTTGCACTAAATGCATTGATTTCAGTGTAGATGGTGATTTACAATCCTATTTGATTTCTTGCACTAGATGCATTGATTTTAGTGTATATTTTGGTTTCTAATCCTATTTTCTTACTTGCACTAGATGCATTGATTTGAGTGTAGATGTCGATTTCTAATCCTATTTGATTACTTGCATTAGATGCATTGATTTCTTTGTAGATTTTGTTTTCTAATATGATTTGATTTCTTGCATTAGATGTATTTATTTCAGTGTATATGTTGATTTCTGATTTGATGTAATTGGATGTATGATGGTACATTAGTTTTAAAGTCATTGGATTAATAGTGTGCATTGATTTCAGTGTAAGCGCAAAAAATTATTGACAATGTACAATGATTTTTGAGTTATAATAATTAAACCTAATAATATTGGAGAGCAAGAGAGACAAGGTATGGTGTTTACTACAAGAGCTCGGGCTAAATATTTAAATTGTTTATGATTTATGATTTTTACTTTTCTTTTCATATAATCGATACAGAAATATGACAAAACTAACAAGGGTGACAATAAAAAAAATAGAAGAAAATAGTTTGAGATTGATCACAATGAAGGCTTTTTGTAATTGACTACATTCTAATTATTCACATTTTCTATCATTCAATATTATTACATTGTCACTTCGCATTCAAAAAATTTATTTGATCATTTTCCATTATTAAAGTTATTTTACAATATTTATCATCCCAACAAGTTGAGGTATCTAAGAAAATTTAAAATTAAAATGACTCGATAAATCTCAAACATATTTAGCATATTTAAAATTGTTATATTCATATTAGATGTATTTACATATTATTGATAAAATTAATCATATGTTCCTCATATTATCGATAGATTTTCCTTGGTCGCACATGACTTAAACTAGCCTAGATCCATCTTAACTACGGATCTATCAAGCGCCAAGAGGGATCAAATCTCTCGAGGTGCAAACCTTTCCTCAAGTTTTGCACTCAAAGAAGAGGTTTGCACCTCTAGATATTTGATCCTTCTCGGCACTTGATAGATCCGTAGTTAAGATGGATCTAGACTAGTACAAATTACATCATTCATGAAAATTCATCTTCTCATCACAAAACATAGAGACATGTAATAGACTAAGTAGTATTGAATAATGTGTTTTCATTAATATCAAATGTCAAGAAAAACCCAAAGTTAGAGTGAGACCCTTTCTTTTTGTCAACCCCATTAATATTACTAATAAACCTAGTAAAATCAAGGGAAGCACATTATAGCATCGATTGATCGTAGCAATGCGATTTAAGACACAAAGGAGAGGGGGAAAGGAGTGAGGTTGAGGGTAAAAAGAAATTAAGGAACAAAGGGTTGAGAAGGAAAGTCAAAGTATGAAATAAACATTAAGTCAAGACTTGAAAAACGTAAAATTTTATTATAACACGAAAATATTTGTGAAACCGAAGTGTGATAGAAAAATCCTTTCTAGAATTAGACTTTTGGAGTATGGAATATGGAAAATATTGTTGTTATATTTTCATATTTTACATATGTTAACAAAGGGAAGTGGGATATCAAAATATCGATAGGTTTCATTATGCGTGCTTTATCAATTCTCTTTGTACTGAATATGCCAAGGAATTTTACCTTTAATGCGACACTTAAGCACCCCCATAACTAGGGAAGTAAATAATATATTATTGAATATTAGAATATCAAAAAAATCCCGTGAACTTATGTATTTGCTGATATGTTGATATTCTGATGGCCTAGGCCCTCTCGTGCTATACCTACTGTGAATATTTTTTAGAGGAAAATTGGTGATAATTGAAGTCCATCCATTGTGAGCCTACTATATCAGATATTTTGGTTATATCGGTGTTTCAAAATATCTCAATATCCCAATATAATGATATCCATCAGCTGATGGGTTCGATTAACAAAAATCTCGTTAATATCTTAAGGAAAAATGTCTCTTCCCAATATTGGGTCGCAAAAATGGGGTTTCATAAGTGATTTGAGTATTGAAAGATTTTGGGGATTTTCCCAATATCTTGATATGAAAGCACTTGAACACACTAGTTAGTCATATGTTCTAGTGTTAAGGTGAAAAAAAACAATAATCTATGGAAATTTGGATTGAAGGGAGCTTCAAGGTTCCAAAGAGTGGTAAGTGCTTGCACAATACTATTTTGTATGTGGTGCTAATATGTATAAGTCGCGAGTTCAGAAAGTTGAACTAAAGGAAGCGTCTATATATTAAAGCATTATAAATTTGTTATGTTAGTGGTATAAGTGCCTAGGCTTATAATAGAGGCATATGTGAAGTATTATTTAAGCATTGTGGAAAGTAGCATAAGGTTCTTGGCTTTGCAAACGCCAAGTATTGAAAGGTGGGTTGAAGGAAACACCTAGATGTACTACAGTTTTATGAATATACGTAAGTTTAGAAGTTTGAACTAAAGGAAGAACCTAGTTGGATTACAGTTTATGAATTCGGTTTTGAAGGAAGAGTTGAATTATAAACGTGTCATGCTAGTAAATTGTAGATCTAAAACATGGGTTGAAGGAAGCACCAAAGCATAAAGTAATACTTTAGTAAAACACAATTTTAAATGAGAAGTGACTAAACATACTCAAATAACAGAGGTATGCAATTTCAAAAGTTGGTATTTGAAGGAAGTGCTTGCTTTCAAGTTAGGTGTGCATGAGGTGATTGGAAAAATTAAGAAAAGAAGAGTGGGTCATAAAAGAAAATATTATATAGCAATGTTCATATGGCATTGGCTTTTCTTATGGGTTAGTTGTTATAAAGTAGTAAAATGGATTAGTGTTTTATTTATTTTGGTGCCTACATTTTTAAGAAATTGAGGGGATTTGTGTTTCATGTAGGTTGGTGTAAACAAAGAACAATCATTTAAACAAGTTTTGTGGTTTTCTCCTAGAATTGTTTTCAAATATATCTTGTGTTTCATGTTTTTTCTTATGAAATTGATGTTTTACAGTGCTTAATGTTTAAATAAGTAGAAATTATACTATTTTGATTCACCCTCCAGTATAATTGTGAATCCAACAATTGGTATTAGAGCATGTTCCTGTAGAAATACCCTAACATCAAAAAAGAAGATGTAATAGGGACAAATGGGCAGTCTGATTCTTTCTCAAATAGAGACCCACTTTTTCATGGAGAAAATTGTTGATTTTTTAGCATCCGGAGGTATTCCCACATGCCAAGAGGCCTCCTAAGTTGGCCTAGAATATTTATGAAAATTAAAATTATAATTCATTTTTTTATTGGGCTTCATGTAGACTCAAAATGGACAAGTCATCCCTGCTCATGAAAGGACATGTCCCTTGGGGTAAATACACCCATTCGACTTCTATATATATATATATATATATATATATATATATATATATATATATATATATATATATATAAAGTGTGACATATTCATTTGACCAATTTGTATCACACCTCTCTTCTATAGTAGCCACATGTGGGAGAAAATAGAGGACAAATTCGTTAAAGCTTGTATTTGGATTCTGGAAGAAATTTCTAGACAATTTTTGAATTGTAAACCTTGTTGAATAAAATTTCCCCTAGAAGAAGAGTTGATGGATTTTCTCCCAAGTTTGGTTTTCCCAGGGAAAACTATTGTCTCTATTGTGCATGGTTATTTCTTTATGATCTTATTGTTCTTGCTATATTTTTGTTCATATTTTCTATGTATAGTTTCTCAATGATATCAACGGTACAAAGATAAATTGTTTAAATATAATTAGGCAGTAATTATCAAACCAGAAAATTAATTTCTATTATGTATCTTGTAGAAAATACACAAATAGAAAATTAAACATGGCATCGGATTCTTGTTAAAGGATTTGGAATTGAAGATTATATGTGGAAAGAAAGTCACAACGTAGAGGAGGATGAACCTTTGGAGGCCAAATTCTATTACTAGTTTGGGAAAATTTTCCAAGAGAGGAGGGTTGAATTAGAAGTTCAGTGAAGACTAATTTATGAAGATGAAGGGTTGGTTTTCCCTAGCTGAAGTCTAGCAAGAAAGGTAGTTGGTTCAGGTATATTGAGCCCTAGTTTGGAGGGAAAATATAACATATTTTAGGTAGACAAATAACTGATCAAGGGAGTTGAGTTTTGGATAGAAAATTAGGGCCACATATCTAGACCAAGGGCTTAAGACTGTGGTGGAGAAGGCCACATGTTGTTGAGTAACCTCAAGCCTAAAGGGTTGGGTTGAGTTTTGTACTAAGGTTGTTGCAGAATCATGTCCTAGTTAAGAGGCCAGTTGAGTTTTCTTGGAGGATAAGGTCTTTTCTTTGTGATATAGGAGAACAAGAATCCCTGAGAGATAGACATAATGTCCTAGAAAAATCTGAGTAAGAAGAGGCATGTGGATGAAACCTATTCTAGAGAGGCCAAGAGGAGGATTTTACCAACAACAAAGAGGACCAATATTTTGTTCTTAATATAAATTATGGTTAAGCCTATCAAGGAGGGTTTGTCTTATACAATAGAGAGATAAGAGGTTTGCCTGTCAAATGAAAGGTGGGTCATGTCTTCTAGGAGAGTTCTGAGACCTCCAGAAGGAGGATGATAAAGGTAATTGTTGGCAAATTCAAGGAGAGACTTGGTCGAGGGTATGATCATGCAAAAGAGGGTTGATCACAAATCCCATTGAGGTTGTACACATGATTACCTTTCCCTAGGAGTAAGGGCGAAGTATGAATTGATAGGTCGAGGGTCTGAGAGTTGAAGAATAGGCTAGTTGAGGATCATATGAATATACCAAGTGTCCTTATGTCTATATAAAGGGGGATGAGTTGAACATGGGTAGAAAAGGGGTTGTTGTACTAGTTAGGAGGTTTGGTTAGGTCCTCAAGGACCTAGGTCAGACAGGAAGAAGTGAATAAGTGTCTCACTATGAAGGAGGAAGTAGACCGAGGTATATAAGGTAATGTTATTAGCCAAAAGAAGAAGCTAACAACAAGGTAAGGCCTACTAAGGATGGTTGGTTGAGTCATATCAAGACTATGAAATTGTTACAACTAAGAGTGTATGATCTGAAAGGATAAGGTCAGACCTAAGAATATGATCAAGGAGTATTACAGGTTGGAAGCAAGTTGATAGTGATCAAAAGGAGATAATATTTGTGTGAAAATTGGAGGTAAAGGATAACCTAGTACAAGAGTGAAAGTCCTAAGGTTTATGGGATGAAAACTTGGAGTACGGAATGAAAATGGATTTGGTGTGATGCATACTTGGTTTATCTCCTTGATAGCATGTGGAATGACTTTGTGTTGATGTTAGCTTGTTAATCCTTTGGTGTGGCTTGATAGCTCGATGAATTTATTACTAAAGCTAATCTACGAAATGAAGAAATAAAGGAATATGAGCTTTATGAAATTGCATATGGACTTCATTAAGGAGGCAAGGATCAATAGAGAGTTAACGATTCCATACAACACTTAGTTATTTCTTCCTCGATAAAAATATAAGTACTTCATATCTTTCTCCATTGATTATTATTATTTTTCCTTGGTGAGCCTTTTGTCTTTGTATTATTTTTTGCTCAGTTATATTTGCTTCTTCCATGGCCTCCTGAATGAATTTTGCAAGTACATCATGAAGATGTCAAGGAAATGATTCAAGAAGTAGATGGAAGCATCGGAACAAACAAATAAAAGTTTGTGGCAAGAGGGTTCTCCCTGTAAGAGGGAGCATAAGGATATTATATAAGGATATTTTTTTCTCTAGTCTTTGATGGATAAGTTCTTGTATGAATTTATGGCTTGACCATAAAATCAACAAGAGTGATTGGTGTTCAAGATGGAGAAATTGTATAGACATCCAAGACAATGCTAGATGACCAAAAGAGTTTCTAATATCGAGGGAGAAGATAGTCACATAGAATGGAGGGAGTAGCTTTCCTAGAAGATGTCATGGGTTGAGATTGACAAGATGCTCAGAGAAAGAAGGTATATAGGAGCAGTATGCCTTCTTTTAGGGGACCATGTCAAATAGCAGAAGGACTTGCTTACATGACAGAGGGAATAGTAAAAACAGAAGGACTTTCTTGTGTGATATAGGGAGTAGCAGTGGTAGGAAGATTTCCTTCAATGATAGAGGGATCAACCAATACTACCATAGGAAGGCCTACTTCAGTTTTAGAGGGAGTTCGCCTCGAATATTGAAATTAAGGATTCCATCAAAATACAAAATTTCTTGGGATTAGAGATCCATATTTGGTGAATCTCACGATGTACATGTTGTTGATTGGATCCTTGATGTACCTGGTTAGTACAAAGCCATATATTTTCTTTGTAGTGAGCACCCTGAGCCAGTTTATGGTTGAGTTGAGGCATGTACATTGGCTTGTAGCAAATAATTTTTTGAGGTACCTGTAGTTGGATATGGTCTAAGATATGTCCCAGGTAGTGGAGTCAGGTTGTAGAGACATACATATTTAAATTGATCAAGGAGTGCAAAGGAAAAAAAAGCACCTTAGGGTGTTTATTAAGCTTGGGATCAACTATCATGGCTTATTAGGCATAATACTTTTTTCAGACTTAGTATAGCAGAGGCAGAGTATATCGCAACTGGTGCCCCAAGTCAGGAAGCAGTGTGACTTCAGAAACTACTTTCAGATCTATTTTATCAGGTGGAGATCAAATATCACTTCATCCAATACATGGTGTAGAGAAGAGCAATGGATATCTAGTACATATACATAGATGAGAAGATTACATAAATTCTCATCAAGCCTCTATTTAAAGTAAAGTTTGTATATTTGAAAGACAATCTTGGCGTGATGCAGATGTCTCCCTCATTGAGAGAGAGTTTTGATGTTTGTGTAGAATCAGGGAAGACCATCTCTTGAAGCCATAAAGGAATTTGGTTGGTTCATGAAGGAATTTTACTATGGAGATGGATAAATTCACTTTATAATCCATAAGGACATGGATAGGTCATAAAGGACTTTGACCAGAGGTGAATGACCTAGGGAAATTATAGGATTGGACAGCTATTATCCTCAGAAGATAGAAGGAGATGGCTTCCATAAGGACTTGGATGGGTCATAAAGGACTTCAACTAGAGGAGATATATGTAATTAAACTTATAATCCATGAAATATTTTTGCTGAGGGTGAATGGCCCAAGGGCAGGTTAGAGAAGCCAAAAGGATTTGACTAGGTAATAAAGGACTTTGATGAGATGAGATTGATACATTTACCTAAGGATCCATAAAGGACTTTGGCCAGAGGGAAAAGGCACTAGATACTCACATTTCCTACTCCAAGATGGAGTGATTTATAAAAATACATCAACATAGAAAGCTCATGAACTTTTATTATGGAGGATAAATTTAAACTAAGGGGAAAGATGTTGTAGCCAAGGAGAATACCTCCCTCGCTAAGCAAGCGTGTTTATTTTTGTAGCATCGAGAGGTATTCCCACATGCCAAGAGGCATCCTAATTTGGCCTAGAATATTGATGAAAATAAAAATAAAAATTCAAGTTTTTATTGGGCCTCTGTAGGCTTAAAATGGAAAAGTTGGCCCAACTCATGAAGGGGCATGTCCCTTGGGGTAAATACACCTATTAGACTTGTATATATATATATATATATATATATATATATATATATATATATATATATATATATATATATATATATATATATATATATATATATATATATATATATATATAATGTGACTTATTAATTTGAACAATTCATATCACACATATCTCTTGTATAGTAGCCACACATGGGGGCAGATAGTGGACAAAATGACTGAAGTTTGGACTTGGATTCTGGCACAGATTTTTAGACAATTTTGGAATTGTAAACCTTGTTGAAGAAAATTTCTCCTAGAAGAAGAGTTTTTGGATTTCCTCCCAATTTTGGGTTTCCCAGGGAAAATTTGTGTCTCTATTGTGTGTGGTTATCTCTTTACGATCTTATTGAAGCGCGCTGCCCATCAGAAGCGCGGCAATGGAGTGCCTGACGACCGCGCTGGACGTAGTAGACACCCAAGAGAAGAAGGAGCCAGAGATCTCGAACGCACTGAAAACCAAGAGGAATCTGGCAGACATATGGAGTGAAATCTAGGGCGCCAACAAGTGGGAAGGGCTTCTTGATCCCATGGACGACATATTGCGAAAGGAGATCATCAGATACGGAGAATTCGCCCAGGCCTGTTATGATGCTTCCGATTTCGATCCCTTCTCCAAGTACTATGGTAGCTGCAAGTATCATCGTAGGCAGCTCTTCCATGGCGTTGGGATGTCGGATTACGGCTATGAAGTGACGAAATATTTATACGCAACTTCGAATATCAATCTGCCAGGTCTTTTACAGAAGCCTCGCATGTAGAATCTGTGGAGCACTCACGCCAACTGGATGGGCTTCATAGCCGTGGCCACCGACGAGGACGAGATCAAGAGGTTCGGACGGCGAGATATCGTAATAGCGTGGAGAGGAACAGTGACGAATCTGGAGTGGATCGCGGACCTCATGGATTATCTGAGGCCTGCGGAATTGAACACCATGCATCCCCATCCTGACGTGAAGGTCGAGGCATGATTCCTGAATCTCTATACGGCCAGGGAACACGACTGTCGGTTCTGTAAAAACAGCGCATGGGATCAAGTCCTGTCGGAGTTGAGGCGTCTGTTGCAGAAATACAGAGGCGAGAAGTTGAGCATAACGATCACGGGCCATAGCCTGGGGAGCGCTCTGGCGATGCTTAGCGCATACGATATCGCAGAGTTGGGGTTGAACCGACTAGGTAGTAAATGGGCACCCAAGTCCCGTGAACTGTAACTTCGCCTGTCTTGGTGTGAAAAAGTAATGAATCTTGAATTAATTGTTGGAGACATAACTGGAGACAGAAGAGACTCACTAGATTTATGGCACTGAAAATCTCCACTAAAAGATGACATTCGACCAAGGGATGCCAAACTATATTTTATATGTATAATTGTTTAATGATATCAATGGAATAAATATAAATTGTTCAAATATCATTAGGTAGTAATTATCATATCAGGAAATTTGTTTCTACTAATATTTGGAAATTTCTTTCTACTTTTTCTGCATTTTTGCTGCAAATATTTGATTCATTGTGTCAAAATCACTTGCAAAAATTATATCACTCACATAAACAATAATAATAAACAAATTTTCATTATAAATTTGTTATAAAGGTTGATATTTTGTGCTCCCCTTTTGAATATGTTCTGTTATAAATATTTGTCAAGTCTTAAGTACTAGAGCTTGGGAATTTTCTTTAGTTCATAAAGAGATACCTTCAATATACATACATAGTACTAATTTTCTAACAACCGAGATCCTTCTAGTTGTTCAAAGTAAACCTCCTCTTATAAGTCTCTATTTAGCTAACATGACTTGACATCCATTTGGTAGACTTTTAATTTTCTAAAACATGCAAATGTAGAAAACATTCTAATTTCTTCAAGTTTGGAAACTGGAGCAAAATTTTTTAGTACTAATCAGGGAAACATAGTAGAAAAAAGCTTCTAATTTCCATAATCATTCTAATTTCCATGATGGAAATTAGTGGAAATTGTAGAAATTTCTACTATGTTTATGCTTAAGGTTTCCCACTACTATCAAGCCTGACTCCTTGAGCCCATGAACTACACAGTTCTCTTGCCTTGGCCTACCTGAACTGTGCATTATACAGTCTCAAGGCTTAGTCTTGACCCTTGACCTCTCGAGTTATGAAACTACGCAATCCTTAAGACTGTCTATTAGCCCAACATCTGGTTCCAGCTTAGTTAATGGTTGTCATGGAGCATATTAGACAAGGGGTTTATTGGGCTAATGTCGAATTGTCATGGGTGGATTTCAGTTTTAGGTATTCTATCATGTTATGACAGGATTATGATGGAAGATATGAATAAGGAGACCACTCTAGAATACACATATATAGATGCAAAGACAAGTTTATGAATAAAAAAAAGAGAAAGGGACACTGTATTGTGACAACAACTAGAGATGAAGATCCTACTGAAGACTCTCTACTTTCAACTCCTATGGAGGAGGATGAAGAAGAACATGTTCCATATTTCAAGAATACACTAAGATATTAGCAACAAGAGTGGTTAGAAATTTCCACATCATCATGCAATTCGTTTCATGTCATGTATTGTCAAGGTTTCATCATTTTCCACATCATTGTGGTTTGCGTAAGTTCAATATGTGAGAAATGTAATGTAAAGTGGAAGTCCAAGAGTCATCTAATGTGAAAAGTCATTAAGGAGTAAAAAGTTCATAGAGAAGTCAAATAATCATGATGGTAGTCCAAGAGTCACAAGGGAGGTGATTGGTCACCCCATTTGTTATATATACACCCTCATAGCTCATGCAAAGGAATTTTCACTTTGGCTCCTCCTACCAGGCATTAAAGATGAAAATACTTATTTTGGAGGAGGAAGTGATTGCGCTAATGCTCCATTATTGGAGATAGTGGTGTTGATTATATTGATGTAACTTGGAACATTTTCTTAAATTTGAAGCTTGTTGAGCCAACAAACTTTCATGCGTATGTCATAAATATTGTAAGAATATTCCTTGAATGTTTTCGATGTATGTTGTTTTCATATGTACTAAGGAAATTGAACTATTTTGGTGGATTTGGTACTTATCTTGTTGAAGGTGTGTTGTATGTGTTTTAACAATCATTACTTCTATGTGAAATATTTCTCTAGTTGTCCAACGATTCATTCATATGTATATGCTCGTGTGTCTTTACTAGACTATTACTACTAATTTTCTTTTAAATGCTCACTTTTCTCTCCCTTCAGAAGAAGAACCTTGATAAATTTTGCATATGAAAATTCCACAATGCATACTCACTTGTTCATTTGAAATTACATGTGCATTAGTCTCTTGTGTTTACCATTGTACCGATATAAAATCTCTAAGAACATATGGTAGTTGGGCCTAATTTCTGGAATGGCTCCTACACCAAATAGTGCGAAGTATAATTGGGAATTTTCATTGGGGATATCCCCTTGCATTTTGGTGGTATCAAACACTATCGACATTTTAGCACTAGAAGGAGGAAAGCCACCTTTTTATGGCTGAAAAATCACCTCATCCTAACAAATTGAATTCAGCGCAAGGAATTAACATTCCCATTTCCACTCCTACTCATACTCCTGGAAACTAATAAATCATTCACTCTAGCTCAAGACAAGCCTTTGAGGTTAATTACAACCAAATCCAAACTATATGACCGATCACTCGCTAGTTGCAATAGCTCTTGGTTTTCTCCCTATTGTTGTGATTATACCTCATAACCATGTAAAGAAAGAAGTAACTCCCAGTGGTGTACTGGTTTCATCAGTGGAATATTTGGTTATCACAACCCTTGAAGAGTTGGTTGAACCTACTGAAAATTGAGGGGAACTTCCACCCATTGAGGAGAATCCAAATAGTGAAGGGGAATATTTTTAGTTTTTTAATGAGGAGCACCTTGATTACAATGCAGATCCTAATGGTGAAGGAGAATCTTCTTCAAATTCATAAGAAGAGGAGGAGGAAAAAGACAAAGACATGGTTGATGCAGATTTGGATTGGATGGCCCAAGGGCCACTCACTCTTCTGGACAATCTTCACAAGATGCATAAACATCCGAAACAAGTTATTGTCAAAGTTCAATCGAGACAAGAATATTAAAGTGGAAGACCATCTAGACAAGTTATGCATGCATTTATGGATTATTGAGGTATGTTTTGACAATGTTTCTTGTAGATCATTTACATACACTTTAGAAGGTATAGTGTTTGTATGGTATCACAATCTTCCAACCAATTCAATCTGTAACTGGAGGTATTTTAAGAAGCTATTTCTTGAAAAAATTGATGACGATAGAACTCCTGCCATGTTGTTGAAAGAACTTGGGAATTTGAAAGTGGGGGATAAAGAAATAATTAAGGATTTTAATTACAGATTTATGTTTTTTTTTAAGAATTTCCCCACCGATGTGCAACCTCACAATGATATCATTAAGGATTATAATACAGCTTCCTTTATGACTAACATTTTTGTATTTGTTAAAATAGTTGTGAAGGAAACATTTGACTTAAAATTTGCAGAATCTATTGTTGTCGAAAAATTTCTTTAATCTATTGGAATCATCATAGATCATGACAATGATCCCAAGTACTCCAAGGAAGCTGGTAATAAAAAGCAAGCCTCTTCCAGCAGAACTAAAGACATATAATCTTTTAATATGGAAAGATTAACCAAGTCTTTGAAGTTTCTCATGAATGAGGTATTAGAATTGAAGATACGATTAAGTGAGGAATCCACTACCAACAGGAAGTCTTCCAGGCCACCATTCTTCAGAAAGAACACTAATTCACAACTGGGAAAATCTGCTCATAGTTCTAACACAATGTTCAATATCGAAAGCTTTGGCATAGATAATTTTTTCTCTTTTCATCAAGAAAAACATTCAGAGAATACATGACCATAGTGGAACCACAACATGAACACTGTGATGGTTAATCTTGTGGGTACTCTATTAACAGAAGAAAAACCTAAGAAAAATGAAGAACAAGCAAACCTGTCGTGACCAAAGAAATTTTGGGTGTTGGAAAATCAGTGAATATGTTCAGTATGATATACAATGTTGATAAACAAAGCATCAACAAGTGAATCTCCTCCCAATTAGTCAACTGACTAATATAACTTAAGGAGAAAATTACCTGTTTATAAAAAATAAATAAAGAAGCGATTGTTGCAAAGGATTCTACCACCTTCTAGTATAGCTCAAAATTCACAGAACAAGTCTGGAGGTGCTCCTTATTCTAAGAACACTTCCAAAAATAAATAAAAAACATGTCCACCACTCTTGCTGGAGCAGATAAAATCACACCACCTGACCCATCAGCACATCCTATTATGACATAAAGCATTGATTAAAATATTGTGGAAGACATTAAGAGATCTCATGCTAACATTTCACTCTTTGAGCTTGCAAAGATAACATACCAACTTGAACTGATTCTCCAGGCATTCTCATCGCAAACTTCGACAGGTAAATAAGTTTATGATTCTTAGGTAATGTCTAGTAACTCTCACGACATCATTGAATCTGTTGTAAATTTAAGTTCTAACACTCTTTGCCCTCATTTTTTGTTAAATTTTGAAAATTTTAATTATAATGTACAAAATTATTTGGTTGATTCCAGTGCATCTGCAAATGTTATGCCATTGTCGACTTATAGGAAAATAAATTCAAACTGGGATAAAATTGATGCATGAATCATACAGCTGGACAAATCACTCGTCCAAACCATTGGTGAACTCAGTAATGTTATTATTAATTTCTCATTTGATCATAGATTTCAACACTGTATAAATATCATATTTGTGGGAATTATCGAAGCCTATGATTTATTGGTAAGAAAAGAGTGGTCCAACAAACTCCATGGATACTTTGCGATGGAATTGTCTCATTTATGGCTTCCATACAATAGTATAGATAACTAGATTCAAGTTGAAAGATAATCTTACATGAAGGATACCATGACACAACTTGAGGAAAAAAATGAACCAATGGGATTTGTAGAGGTGATCTTCAGAAATTATTTTCTAGAAGCATATCAGGAATGTTATCTAGCTCATCTTTCACCTGTCCCACCTAATACACAATTGGAACTCCTTCTTAGAAATCCATCTGGTGTTAAATACTTTTGTAGAGTAGATGTAGATATTACTAGTATATATCGTAGCTATAGTATCTATAACACTTGGATTTTATATTTTGACGGTTCGAAAAAATAGAGACCTGCAAAAGAGAAAACATTTGATCTCTTGCCACTTGGAATTTGAGTGCACCAATAATGTTGTTGAATACAAAGCACTCATATTGGGCCTGAAGAAATCCATTGATCTCGAAGTTGGGGTACTCAAAGTGATAGGTGATTCTGAAATCTTTGTATGCTAGGTACATAATACTATACACCGTGTGTTACATAATCTCAAAATTTATCAACAAGAGGTATGGAATTTGATTTCACATTTCCAAGCCTTTAATATTTTTTTTGTTCCTAGAATCTATAACACTATTGCTGATACATTAGCAAATGTTGCTACTAGGTTTTCACCGCTAAGGGATGGATTTTATATTGAAATTATTTACAAGCCATATGTTCTTGATAATATTACTAATTTTCGTGTTTTCAATTACGACCAAAAAATACTACACTTTATGGCGAGCACTAATGTGTTCAAACATGAAGCCATCGATGAATACGACACGAAAGCGTTTCAGGATGCAGCTTAAGCAAATAAAGGAAACCCCATGCCCAGGGGTGTGGTGTCACTAGAAAAGATGTATGCTTTGAAAAACCACTTTAAGGGACCGGTAAACATGAATACTCATAGCTTGAAATTGTCGCATGAAAAGATAAATCTTAGTACAAAAGAATATCTAAAAAAATTTAATCTCGACACTTGTTGCACACCTGAAAAGCGAAAATATTTCATCTACCTTTTCAAGAAGTATCGATATTTTTTTTCAGTGGACATAATATGATCTAAAAAATTATGACATGTGAATAATAAATAACATGGTTCCAATAAAATTAGGGGCCAAGACTTTTCAACAAAAGCTATGGAAATTTCATCCAACTATTGAGCCCCTGATTCGACATGGGTATCAAATTTAGTTCCAGTGAGAAAGAAGTCTAGGGAAATATGCTTGTGCATGGATTTTTGTAATACTCCAAAATAGGAAAAATAGGAATATTGAACATAAAACTAGAAAATGTAGTAAACGTCAACACATAAAATACATGAGCAGATCACTAAGCCATTTTATTATATTTAATAGTAGAAATTATGTATAATAAATTGAGGAAGAGACACTCAAGCTAGGAAAAACAGGCCTGAAATGACCCAAAACATCAAGACATGAAACAATGTTGTTGCATAAACTGCTAAGGCTATGACTGCGCAATCATGTGAGAAATAACTGATGCTGG
Source organism: Pinus albicaulis (assembly GCA_034641835.2). Taxonomy (NCBI): domain Eukaryota; kingdom Viridiplantae; phylum Streptophyta; class Pinopsida; order Pinales; family Pinaceae; genus Pinus; species Pinus albicaulis. The sequence goes on from CM076581.1 coordinate 458,827,361, forward strand.
AAACTAGGAATGCATAGATCTGCTGATTAGGTGCTTAGAAAATGTCGGAATCAGAGATCTGGGCCTTCTAACACAATTCCAAGGTTACCCAGAAAGGGTTTCCAGAAATGACAATGATGAAAAATTTAGCCCTAGGGCTGAATTACACTTTGCAGCTAGGTAATTGATGGGAGGTGGCTAATCTGATGAGAAAGTATTTGTTTCTCCTCCCACCTGACTTTCTAGATAAAGGGATGCTCCCCTCACTAGATGATAAGCTCAAAAACTTGGGTTATTAACCTTGCAATGAATCTGCCCTCCTGGATTGCACAATTCCTAAAGGAGACCGCGCTACTGAAGGTGGCTAAAGATTGGAATGATGCCAGATGGTGGAATGTAGCTCAAATAACCTCTCCTGAGTGGACACTCGAAGTCCCCTGAGGATGAGGGTAAGATTTCCGCTCGAAAACACCCTTGTGCTAAACAACATAATAGACTCCACTAAACAACTGAAGTGTGCAGAAAGTCATAAAAGACAATACATAAACAATATTCAGAATGCTTTCTATGGCTTCCATCCCCTTCCTCATATGATTTTTGAGCCTCCACCCCTTGGCCCCACTTAATAATGATGTTACTCTCATGGAGACTTCCTCCCATTATGACTATGTTGTCCTCCACTATCTCCACTACCTCCATGACTGCGATGTTGATTTGGTCAACTTGACTCCATCCACATGCATTGATCCCCATTCACACCAAGGAGTGGTTTATTCAACTTGATCCTATCTAGATGCACTGATCCACATTCAAATTAGAAGTGGTTTTATTCCTACTAAAGAGATTTATGGGTCCCTCTAACCTCTTATTCATCTATCTTATTGACAAAATAAAAATTGATATTCTAACTATCTAAAAGCTAATTAGGAATATTACAGTCCTCCCATCTCAAATGTTTCTTGTCCTCAAGCAACTACAAGGATGGATGCTGCAAAATCTTCTCTCCTTCCCAAGTGGCATCCTCATCTGGTATATTCCTCCATCGAATAAGACATTCTTTAATCACCCTGTTCCTTAGCTGCCTCTCCCGAGTATCCAAGATCGCTTTTGGTTGTAAAACCAAATGGAACTCATCATCAATAGGTGGGAGATCCATAGTAGCAACTACATGTTGTCCAATGGCCTTCTTGAGGCATGAGACATGAAAGATGTTATGGATCTTACTCCCAATGGGGAGCTACAACTCATATGCTACTTCCCCAACATTACAGATCACCCTGTATGGCCCATAGAAAATGGGCTTAAGCTTCTCAGCCCCCTTCTCCTTCAGTGTATATTGCTTGTAAGGCTGAAGACAAAGATATACCAAATCTGTAGAAATTATTTACAAGATGCATGTATATATCCAGATTCTCCTGATCTAACAATATTTATCTTCTTGCTAAATACATAATCCTTCCACTGTTAATCTTTTGCGGAAATTAAAATCAATTGCAAATACATGAAGCAATAAAAACAATCGCACATAACACAATTGTTTAACGGGAAAGCCTGAAGCTGAAAACCCCAACTATCATATATTATGTATCATGGAGATCATGTAACAATCTCATACAAAGCTTAGTACATCAAGCTCTCAGTACAATCAATCGTCACACACTAATAAGAAGAAATCTGCAAATTCATGCACCCATTTCTTGCCACCTGCTAGCCTGCCTCCACTGCGCAATCCCTGCTGAAGAATAGCTTTGAATGAATTTGAATTACCCTTTCCTTGACTGCAAAATCCTCATTGGAAACTCCAATGTGTGTGTAGTGCAATCAATGCATCACTATAGTCACAATAGATAGTCCATCTCACCCTTTCATCTATCTCTCCACTAGAAATGCCTTGCACTGTAGTTAACTTATGTATTGTTAAGTTGATTAATGAGTTATTATTTGTGAATTAATTAAATAATTAATTCACTCCACTCTCACTAGTGTATCATTCAATTAGACTAGATACAACTAGCTCAACTGAGTTTAACTCCATTAACTGGAGTTAAACTAAATAACAACTCCATGAACTACTCTTCCAACTCTGCCATAACTTTGCCACTTCAGTTCTAACTGAGTCCTCCATGCATGAACCACTAGTAAACCCTAGGAATTGCATAATTCCTTCCGCCCACTGATTTTCCAAATCTATATACTGAAATTAAGTGTTCCAAGAGAATAAGTTGTTTTTTATTGTTGGATTATTATTAAGAGCTAATAATAATCGACACTTCTATTTTTAGATCGACGATCTATAAATAGACTTTGCCTAATATTCTAAAAATATAATTTCATCTATTTTTCCAACTTGACCAACCATCCACAAATATCATCCTGCAACTTCTGAAATATGATCACCATGTCTAAAAATAGACATAGTCTAAAAATAAACTTGCGCCAAAAATAGCCTGCGGGCCCACTTAGTGAAGGCGAATCATTTTCACTAAGCTCATCATCTTGTTGAATCTCAACACTCCCTCTCAACAAGATAGGGATTATCTTTCACCCCGATCCTGCCTCTATGGTATTAGAATTTTCTCCTGGTGAGCACCTTCGTCAGAATAACTGCATCCTGATCCTTCGTAGGAATGTACTGAAGCAAAATGATCTTTCGCTGCACACAATCTCTGATATGATGATACCGGATATCAATATGTTTATATCTATCATGAAACACAAGATTAATCGAGAGTTTAATGCAACTCTGATTATCACAATGTATCACTGTAGGATCTAAATGTGAACCGAACAAACTGACCAGGATCTTCCTCATCCAGATAGCCTCACGTGCAGCTTGACTTGCTGCCATGTATTCTACTTCCGCTGAAATGAGTGCCACGGATCTTTGTTTCCTGCTGTACCAAGAAAAAATTGTCGATCCGATACTGAAAATCCCTCTTGATGTGCTCTTTCTGTCTGTTGGGCTGCCTTCCCAATCTGCATCCGTGAAGCCATGCAACTTCACCTCATCCTTCTATTTGTACCATAAGCCATACTCAGATGTGCCCCTGAGATACCTCAGGACATGCTTGCCTACCTTCCAAAAGAGATTGGTAGGCTTAACCATAGCTTGTGAAAGCTAGTTCACCTCATAGCATATTTCTGGTCTTGTATTAACTAAATACATGAGCGAACCCACCAACTGTCGATAAACAGTGGCATCCACTACCTCTGCCTATGTAGCATCCTCTTTCCTCCAATTTCCTATAGGAGGAGTGTCGATAGGATTGCAGCCTTGCATGTGAAACTTCTCCAGTATCTCCTGGGCATACTTGCCTTGAGACACAAACAATTCACCTTCCCACTGCCATATTTCCAATCCAAGGAGATAATGAAGGAGGCCCAAATCCTTCATCTCAAACTCCTTTGCAAGATCTACCTTGCATGAGTGTATCAACTGCTCATCACCCATTAGTAATAAATCATCAACATAAAGAAAAATGATTAAAATCTTACCCTCCACCACAATTTGGTACAGGTTTGCATCTGCCTCACTCTTGGTGAAGCCAAGTCTAGTGAAATAGTTGTCGATCCGTGTGTACCAAGCACGAGGTGTTTGTTTCAGCCCATAAAACGCTCTTTTGAGCCTGCACACATGCGACTCGTTGCTGAAGATCTCAAATCCTTCAAGCTGCTCAATGTACACCTCTTCCTCAATGATCCCATTAAGGAACGCAGTCTTCACATCCATATGATGAATGTGCCAACCCATCTGCACTGAGAGAGCAAGGATGGTCCTTATGGAAGAATACCGTGCGACAGGTGCAAAGGTTTCTTCATAATCAATCCCCTCAATCTGTGAGAAGCCCCAGGAAAAAAATCTTGCCTTATACTTCTCGATTCTCCCATAAGAAACTTGCTTTACCTTGTATATCCATCTTGATCCTACAACTAATTTACCCACCGGCCTTGAAACAATCTCCCAAACATTGTTTCTGGTAATGGAGTCATACTCCTCCACCATGACATCTACCCATGTGGGCTCCTGCACTGCTTCTTCACAAGAATATGGCTCTGTCATGATACACTTGATCATAAGAGCCATGTATCCAGTAAATCGGTCAGGTGACTGTCTTTGTCTGCACTGTGATGTAGGGACTCCTACATTCTATGCCGCATCAAGCTTCAGTCTCTCAGCTTCTATGGTACGATTTTTGCCTTGTTTAATATTTTGTTCTGCATGAGTGGACTCCTCCACTCCATGAATCTCCTCCTATGGCTGATCCACATCTAGAGGCTCATATTTGGGAACAAGAAGTTCCTCCTCTGCATGCAAGTGTAGCTCCCTCTCAAGCGACAACTTGATGGCTTTCACCTCATTGAATTTTATATCTCGTCGCACCACAGTCATCCAACTATTTGGAAAATACACACGATAATTATGTGGTGTTTTTGTGTACTCCACAAATATCCCAACTTCTGTAGTCGGCCCTAACTTCTTCCTGGCATCCTTTGTCACATGAATGTAAACAGATGAGCCAAAAACCTTCAAATGAGAAATATCAAGCTTCTTACTAGTAAAAGCTTCTTCGGGTGTACTCATGCCAAGTACTCTATGAGGACAACGGTTTTGCACATAAACCACAGTGTTGCATGCTTCCACCCACAAGTGCATTGGTAGGCCCTGGTCATGCAGCATTGCTCATGTAGCACCCGTGATCGTTCTTTTCTTCCTCTCCTTGACCCCATTCTGCTGTGGGTTATGAGGTGCTATTAGTTCTCTTCAAATTCCTTCTTTTCTACAGAAGTCTTTGAATTCGCCCGAGATGTATTCACCACCATTATCGCTCCGTAGAGCTTTCACTTGCTTCCCCGACTCATTCTCCACCAATGATTTAAACTCTCAGAACTTTGAAAATGTTTCGCTCTTCTTTTGTATGAAGAAGATCCAACACCTACGAGAATAGTCATCAACAAATATAACATAATACCTGTGTTTTGCTGTTGAAGCAACCGAGAAAGGTACACACACGTCTGTGTGAATTCCCTCAAGGATCACCAAAGCATGGTTCTCCTTCTCATGAAAGGTGGTCTTCACAAACTTACCCATAGTACATCCCTTGCACTGATCTGATTGTGCAATAGTACCCTTGGGAAGTTCAAATAGAAATGCCATGACCTTCAAAGCGCCGTGGTGAAGATGGCGCAATCTCTTGTGCCATAATTCACCCTCATCCCGGTTCACCACTTCTTCCTCGCTTTGCCCACCATTGCAAACCGTAGCCATCTACCTCCAACTTGTAGAGATTATTAACTTGAATTCCTATCTTCTTGGTTTGATCCGTTGTTTTATGTAGAAGGAAATCTTTTCCCCTCACTGAAAACAACATCATAACCTTTGTCTTCCAACATTGCGACCGAGACCAAGTTCTTCTTCAGACTTGGAACATGCATAACATCTTTCAACAAGAATGGATTACCAGACTCCCTGTCAAATTTAATGGTCCCAATTCCAGTCACATTTCATCGACCATCATCACCCATCTCTATATGCATTTGAAGGTCCTTCTCCTCCAAGTCACTAAACAACTCCTTGTCTCCCTTCATATGGAAAGACGCAGCACTATCAAGATACCACACCGATCCCATATAGCTTGAAAACAAGCATGCGATCAAAGAGAAATCAAATTAAAATTGCGAGGCTAAGGCCTCTCCAGGTGCAGCTCCAGCATCCTTCTTGTTCTTCTTCTTCTGTGGGCGGTTAGTGGCGAAATGCCCATGTTCATGACAGTGAAAACACTTCACTTTGGACAAATCCTTCTTCTTGCCTTTAGCATCGGATTTTGAAGGAAATTTATTCCACTTCCCCTTCCTTGCTTTGGTAGCCAAAGAACAATTCTCTTCATCTTCATTCTTTGATGAAGATCCATCCCTGGTACCTCGCCTTATCTCCTCCTGCACAAGATCCGACCAAAGTCGCTCCCATCCCAGCAATTTCTCCCATCCATTGATAGAGTCTTCGTAGCTATTCCAACTCTTCGGAATCCCAAGGAGAGCCAAGCTCACCAAGTATTCATCATCAACAGTAATCCCCACACCTCCTAGTTCATCCCTACAGTGGACAAACTTCGTGAGATATTTTGGAATATTGTTGCCCTTCTCCATTTTTATTTTTCTGAGCTTGTCTTTCAGCGCCAACTTCCTCTAGTCGCTGCTGCTTTGGAACAAATCTATCAAATCCTTCCACATTAAAAATGGAGTGGCTTTCCCGTGAAGGTTGGACACAATACGGTCCTTCACACCTTCCAACATAATTCTTCTTGTCTTTGCTACCTTCTTTTTCCATGCGTCAAGTAACGCAACATCGCTAGATCCTGGCTTAGGAACATCGCTATTGATGAACTCCTTCAGTCCATTATCCTCCAGCATCGCCTCCATCCTATCCTTCCAGACTATGTAATTCGAGCTCCCATCAAGGGCATACTCCAATCGCAACCCATTGAAAGATATTTCAATGTATACTCAACTTCTGCACCAAGAATTTTCTGTAGAAAATTTGAATTGTCCACTAGCACAAACTCAATAATTCTTCACAATTGCAATCTTCAAGAATTAACACTACTCTGATACCATGTAGAAATTATATAAAATATGCATGTATATATCTAGATTCTCCTGATCTAAAAATATTTTATCTTCTTGCTAAATATAGAATCCTTCCACTCTTAATCTTTTGCGGAAATTAAAATCAATTGCAAACACATGAAGCAATAAAAACAATCGCACATAACACAGTTGTTTAACGGGAAAGCCTGAATATGAAAACCCAAACTATCATATATTATGTATCATGGAGATCATGTAACAATCTCATACAAAGCTTAGTACATCAAGCTCTCAGTACAATCAATCGTCACACACTAATCATAAGAAATTTGCAAATCCATGCACTTATTTCTTACCACCTGCTAGCCTGCCTCCACTGTGCAATCCCTGCTGAAGAATAGCTCTGAATGAATTCGAATTACCCTTGCCTTGAATGCACAACCCTCATTGGAAACTCCAATGTGTGTGTAGTGCAATAAATGCATCACTATAGTCACAACAGATAGTCCATCTCACCCTTTCACCTATCTCTCCACTGGGTCTCCACTGGAACTGCCATGCATTGTAGTTAACTGCTGTATTGTTCAGTTGATTAATGATTTATTATCTGTGAAATAATTAACTAATTAATTCACTCCACTCTCACTAGTGTATCATTCAATTAGACTAGATACAACTAGCTCAACTGAGTTTAACTCCATTAACTGAGTTAAACTAAATAAAAACTCCATGAAATACTCTTCCAACTCTGTCATAACTTTTCCACTTCAGTTCTAATTGAGTTCTCCATGCATGAACCACCAGTAAACCCTAGGAATTGCGTAATTCCTTTAGCCCACTGATTTGCCAAATCTGTATATTGAAATTAAGTGCTCCAAGAGAATAAGTTGTTATTTATTGTCGGATTATTATTAAGAGCTAATAATAATCTACACTTCTATTTTTAGATCGACAATTTATAAATAGACTTCACCCAATATTCTAAAAATAGAATTTCATCTATTTTTCCAACTTGACCAACCATCCAAAAATAGCATCCTACAACTTCTGAAATATGATCACCATGTCTAAAAATAGACATAGTCTAAAAATAGACTTGCACCAAAAATAGCCTATGGGCCCACTTAGTGAAGGCGACTCATTTTCACTAAGCTCATCATCTTGTTGAATCTCAACAAAATCATCCACCTTAAACTGTCTCTCCACCCGACCACGATCTACATACAACTTCTGCTGATTTTGGGTTGTAGCAATGTTGTCCTTAAGATCACGAAGTATATACTAACTCTATTGGATCCACTCTTTGGCTCTAGGAGTCTTGCTTGCTCCAAACATCACATCAACAAATGATAAAGCATCACATCCATATAGAGCCCGAAATAGAGACATATCGATCGACATATGAAATGTTGTATTGTAGCAATATTCTACCAAGTGGAGCCAATGCAACCATGCTCTTTACTGCCCCGAAACATAGTTTCGTTGTTGGCAATATGATTTAATGTGTTGTCCTTGATGGAAACTTACTTGATGAAGTTGTCCTTGATGGAAACCTACTTGATGAGTTGCCTATGATAAGCAACCTATGTGTTAAATGTAAGAATGATGTATCTACAGATCAGTTCATATGTGACAGAGAAAATAATTACAGTATGTGCCAGAGAAATGTTATTTTTAATATGTCGCAATGTATACGCGGGTTTGTAAAGGCCAAGTCATGTATGCACGCGGATAAGTACATCCCAAGTCACGTATGCCCATTTGTGCTCCAAATTTATAATACCAGGGGGCTTTACCATGGTATTAGCCCACAGTATTGAGCGTTGTATTATCTATTTGATTCCGTCCAGGATTACCATCAGCATTTGAGTGGTTTTGACTCATGGTATTGGTAAAAGCTAAATCTATTTAAGGAGAAGAAGATCATAGTAAAAAGGGTGCATGTGTAAGGGTTATTATTTGAATAAAATTCTCTAAGGAATATCTGTATGGATGAACTCTACTTTTAATTGATAGATCTGAATCTATGATGCACCCATGGATATAATGATGGTTCAAGATCTCTAGATCTGAAGATGAGGAATCTCTAGTATGATCTGCTGAAGAAATGATGAAGAACTGGCGCAAGTCTGCTGAAGAAAATGAAGAAATCTGGGTAAGTTTTATAGATCTGGTCTATTCTGCAAAATTTACATTTTCAGATCTATACGTGAGTTGGTTTCAGTAAAAGCATGTATATACGTGGGTTCGCTTCATGAAAAGCGCATATGGCAGTTAGGATTTTCTGAAGAATAATATACAAAGAAGTATACACAGGTTGGTGTGCAGAAAAGCGCGTATGTAAGCGGCTTCAGTAAAGCAAAGTAGCATATGCTATTTGAATTAATGACTGTCCAGGGTTGAGTCTGTATCTGCATATCTATTTCTAAAGTCTGGGTTATTTCTGAAGTTCTGGTTACAGTGTTTTTCACTGTTCTAATTGAAGTATTGGGCAAAGTTTATGATTGATGATAAAGGGTTGTGTTGATGCTGTTTGATCCAGTATGAAAATTTATGAAACGTGGTCTGCAGTGGGTCTGAGGGTTGAAGCCTTCAGTATGGAAGTATAAGCTTCCTGCCAGTAGAAGCTAGTGTTATGTTCAGGGGGTTGAAGCTCCCGTCCAGGAGTGGCTGGTAAACGAGAAGAAAGGGGGTTGGAGCTCCCTTCCAGTAGCAGCTAGAAAACGAGTGAAGGTTGCAGCCTTCTGCAGGTTGAGGCCTACGTATTGATATGAGTCTGCATCAATACAATGTTGTAAACAGTTTTCCATATAGTAAATATTGAAGGCAGAGATGACAACAACGGTGGTTTTCTCCCGCATTGGGTTTCCACCTTAAATATTGGTGTTCATGTGTGTTTCCTCTTGTGTGATGTTTTATACTGTTGTTACTGCACATATTTACTGATTATCTAACTTGATGCATAACTGGTAAATCTGATTTAAAGTTTGTTTCTGAAAAGCTTTCTAAACTAGAAATTTATATCAGTATACGCGAGTTTATTTTAGCATATCCGCATATATACCCGAGTTCGGTTCATAAAAGCCGCATATGAAATTCTGAAAAAGAAAAGGTTAAATTTACTAATATAAGTTCTAAATACTGATTCACCCCCCCCTCTCAGTATTTTTCCCAACATTCGCAAGTATCCTTACAGCCACTTGTTTACTATTTCTGTTTACCCATCTGTCTAGGAGTGATAAATGGTACTCGATGTCAATGTGGTACCCACCAAACAGAAAAGCTCCAACCAAAAACCACCCATGAAGTGGCTATCTCTATCACTGAATATGGTCTTAGGAAGACCATGAAGTCTGAAAACATATATAAAGAAGAGCTCGACCACTTATGAAGCAGTGTACCATGAAGAAATAGAAAAGATATGTGAATATTTTGTTAGTTGATCAACAACCACAAATATACAATCCTTGCCTTGTACTGCTGGCAAACCAGTAATAAAATCCATAGAAATTCTCTCCCATTTCCCTTCCGGAATAGTAAGTGACTATAACAACCCTGGAGGATGGTTGTTCCCTCCTTATTCTGCTAGAAAACTACGCACTCCATGATGTGCTGGAGCACATCCTCCTTGAGACCCTTCCATGAGAATCTCTCCCTAATGGCTCGGTATCTTTGCGAAACCTTGGTGGAATGAGAGTGGTGAATCATGTGCTGCATGAAAAATCTTCTCCTTGAGCTTAGAATCTCTAGTCAAGAAGATCTGGTCCTGGTAATATATGATCTCATCCATCACTCTATACCTCTCATCAGTCACTTTCCCATCTAGTATCTCACATGTGAAGCAGTCTTTGGAATACTCCACCAGCAACTGGGCCTTCCAATCTGTGTCCACACTCATCAATGACAACGTTGTTGGTCTTTGTGATAAGGCACTCGCTACGACATTGATCTTCCCTTTGACATATCCAATGTCAAAGTCATATGCTTGGATTTTTCTAACCCATTTTTGTTGCCTCTCTTGCAGCTGCTTCTGCTCAAGAAAATACCGATGATTGTTGTGATCAATATTCACTCGAAATATTTTGCCCACCAAATATTGCCTGAATTTGGCTAATGCATGCATAATGGCCAACATTTCCTTATGTTATATGGGATACAACCTCTCATGAGGCAGCAACTTCTGGCTCTCAAAAGCTATGGGATGTTCCCCTTGCATCAAGACTGGTCCAATGCCCTCCCCTGAAGCATCACATTCCAGCACAAAGGGATGGGTAAAATTCGGCAATACCAACAATGGGCAACTGCTTATCACGTCCTTGAGCCTATCAAAGGCCCTCTGCACAGTATCTGTCCAACCAAAGGCTCCTTTCTTGGTCAGATCTGTGAGTGGTGCTGCTAATTAGGGGAACCCTTTGAAAAACTTCCGGTAGTAGGTGAAAATGCCTACAAACCCCCAAAGTTTTGTTGCATTCTTTTACTCTGGCCAATCTTGAATAGAACATATCTTCTCCTCATGGACCCTTACTCCATCCACTCCAATGATGTGGCCAAAATAAAGCATCTCTGTGAGCCCAAACTCACATTTGGAGAGCTTAGCATAGGACTGTTGCTCCTCCAGAATGCGTAATATTGTCCCAATATGCTGCAAATGCTTCTCCCATGTGCAGTTGTAGATAAGAATGTCATAAAAAAAACCAACACAAATTTCCTGAACTGACCATGGAAGATGTGGTTCATACAAGAATGAAAAGTAGCTAGAGCATTGGTCAACCCAAAGGGCATCTCCAAGAACTCAAAGTGGCCATAATGACATCTAAATGCAGTCTCGAGGATATCCTGATCCCTTATCTTGATCTGATGGTACCCCGACCTAAAATCAATATTTGAAAAGCACTTTGATCCCCTTAGCTCATCCATCGGCTCATCGATCCTGGGAATCAGGTACCTATTTTTCGTTGTCTTCTTATTCAAGGCTCTATAGTCAATTCACATCCTCAATGTACCATCCTTCTTCTTCACCAAGACCACAAAAGAAGCAAAAGGGTTGGTGTTGGGTTGGATATGCCCCAAATCCAACAGCTCCTGAATAGCTCTTTCAATGTCATCCCTGTAGGCTTTGGGTGCCTATAGGGTGTGGTGATCACTTCTTGGATCTCCTACTCCAACTCAATAGTATGCTCAAAACCCCAGTCTGGTGACCTCCCCGATGGTATGTCCCCAAATATTGTAGAATAACGGTCTATAATAGGTTGCACATCCGGGTGGACTGGTACACCCTTGCTTCCTTCCTTTGACATACGCGGTTATACTGTCCATTTTATGTCTCCTCTTCACAAATTAGCCTCCATCCTATGTTCTGAGACTATCTAAGGTGGATAACTGTGCATGCCTCTGATCATTTGGCGCTTACCGCTCTTCTTATCTATCCATTCCATCTCCAAGGTCTCCCAATCCGTGGTGACCTTCCCTAGTGTGATCAACCATTGTACACCCAATATCAAATTGGTGTCGGGAATATCAACCACAAAGAAGTGATCTGTCAATGTGTAAGTCCCCAAAGTGATAGTCAATGCCGGAACATACCTCACACACTGCATGGTTCTAGATCTTGGAACCAAAACTGAGAATCCTTCAAAGTCATCTGCTATCAATACCAACACCTGCTACCCCTAAACAGTGCCTCATGCTCTCAATGTCAGATACTTGGGAACTCCCCACAAATATGCAAAGGATCCTCCAGTTGGAGCAAATGATCCATTTCCACCTCCTGGTGGTGGTGGATCTCCTTCTGGTGCTACAACGCTGGTATCTCCTTCCAACTCTTCTTCTTCCTCCTCTTCACTATCGGAGAATATCTCAATATAATGTGCCTTTCCAATAGCACATCGATGCCTTAGTGCCCATGGTTATTGTAAAGTGAAGCAAAGCTTCCTCCTCCTCAAATCTCTCTGGACATCATCACTAAGAGATCCTTTGTCTTGGTTCCAATTTGAGGGAGGAACCTTCATATATTCCCCCTTTGACTGAAAGGATGGCTTTTGCTGGAATGGAGCTCTTGCCCTTGGCAAAACATCTTGTAAGTATCTAGCCCTCTCAGTGGCATATTGGAGCATATTTGGTCTAGTGGATTTCACTAACCCATGCAAAGCCTCTTCTATCCCATCAATAAACATGTATACTCTTCTAGTTGTAGATAGATCTGACATCATGACTAAAAGTTTCATAAATTTAGAGATATAAGTCTCCAAATTTCCTGACTGCTTGAGCTTAGCTAGCTCAACAAAGTGTGCCTCTGGATCTCTTTGGTCAAATCTTTCTACCAACCTTCGGGAGAATTCTGCATATGTAGTCACACCTGCATGTCCCAATGTAGATAGAGATTGAAAGCTCTATCTTATCAGTTGTTACATGGAGTTATTTTTAGGAAGCACCATAACGGGTTCCTGCTCAGATGCTTGGAAGCACAAGATTCAGAAAGGGTACTGCATGACCTCTATGGCAGACCAACTGGACGAAATTTTGTGGGTAACAAAACGACACAAAAAGTTATGCGGGTTAGTTTATATTGGCCCACACTTTTTAAATATGCTTACACTTATGACTGTAAGTGTCTTGTTTGTCAGAAATGTGTTGGTCGAGAAAAGAAGTCAGATGCCCCATTGCAACTCATCGCTATAGAATGACCATTCCAACAATGGGGCTTAGATGTTATCGATGATATATTTCCACACTCATCAAAGTAGCACCATTATATTCTCACTGTTACATATTACTTCACGCTGTGGACATAAATGGTTCCTCTCGAGCAAGTGAATAATCAGGAAGTCATCAACTTCCTCATGTAGAACATTATTACCAGGTTTGGTGTTTCGACTTCATATGTTTTTGAAAATGAAACGCATTTCTCATCGTTTAAAATTTATGATTTTGCATTGGAAAATGTCATCGTATTGAAGCATTCAACTAACTACTACCCTCAAGGGAACAATCTTGTTGAGTCGACCAATAAGAACCTGTTGTGGCAATATCACAACCCCCCAATATTATTTTATTATCTTCATAATAACAATGGGGACCCTCTACATAAATTCTGGTCATATCACTCGTTAATACTTTCAATTGGGTAATTGTACAACATTTTGCAATATTTTCATATTATTCATATTTTCATTCTGATTGCTTCATTGTGCTCATTTTCTCACTAGCTTTCCACTGGCTCTGATTTCGTCTCATTTGGGCTTACAATTTGCAAACAATGCTTAGTCAAAGTTTCAGTGCCCGGGCTAAAAAATGTACAAAATTCATTTTATTAGATTTTGTATATTATTTAATTATTTAATTAATTTTAATTAATTCATCTAATCTAAGTTAATCAGAATAATTATATTTTATTTTAATAATTTGTAAATAATTAATTTTTAATTAAATATTATTTTATTAACTATCTAACAAAACCACATGATTCAAAAAATTGTATAAACTATGTAATATAGCACATATAATTGTATATAATTAAAATAATTAAAAAAAAATTAGTATTTTTTTTTCACTGATCCAGAATCCCGGATCCAGAAATTCATTTTAATTGCAATTCCAAAACCTCATAGTATTCCGGGCATGTCGGATTCAATTATCATAGAAAATGTAGTTTATTACAAATGATAATTATAAAAATAACAAAATGGTTGTAGTTTTTTTTTTGGAGAGAGGTCCCACGTCCACGTGGGCCTCACCTACCTACCCCCTCATCCATCCCGACTCCTCCACTTTCCCGCACCCTTTTAATAATTCCTACCGGGATTATTCATATATGGGATTCCTCTATGCACTTCAAAATAGATGTAGAGAGGCAAAGTTATGGGATTGGAACACGATCAAAGTATTTTTTGGACTCCTAGTTTGTCCAGTGATATTATATGGGTGTGAATTGTGGGCTAGCAGCGTCTCTGTTTCAAAATGGAAACAAATGGAAAAAATCCAAAAACACTTGATCATGAGCAAGTTCAAAATAAAAAGTTCGGCTCCCTATGAGATAATTTGGAGTGAGACAGAGGCGACTTCCATTGAAGCAATTGCCATGGTGCATCTTATAAGGTACCTAAAGAGAATGGTGCAAATGGGAGGAGATAGATGGTTGAAAGTTATCTTCAATGAATGTATGAGTGAAAGAAAGAAATCATGGATGAGACAAAACAACAAATGGATGCAAAATGGAATATTTACTTGAATGCATGTCCCACAAATAGCAAGGAGTTAAAGAATTTTGTGCTGGAGAAGTTCCATAAGGGTATATGGGGAAAAGAGTTGGGTTGAAATAAGAAGTATTATGTTTAGGAATTCAACCCCACTTGTGATCTCCAACAAAAAGAATACAATGGAGCTAGCATTCTGTGGAGGGCAAAGGTTCTTATTGCTCAATTAAGAACTAACTCACATCAACTTTAGTGTGAAACAGGACGGTGGAAAAGACCTAAAGAAGCTTGGGAGGAAATGGTATGTACTTTTTGCACTTCTGGGGCAGTGGAATGATAAAAACATTTCATTTTGGAATGTGATGCTTTCAGAGACATTAGGGACAGTTACTGTAGTATGTTAGCATCAATTCCATGGAATTTTCTTTTCAGTGATGGAACTGTTAGAAGGTTGAGTCAGCTCATCATCAATTTGAATAAGAAAAATATTAAATTACAGAAAACAAAAAACAAGAAAATTGATAGTCCCATAAATTATTGTTAGTCTCGTAAACATTAAGATATCATTCATTCATTCATTCATTCATTCCCTTCCCGAAATATCTTACCTCCTCCTTTATGAGGACTCCCCCTCACTTCCATCTTTTCCGGCCCATACCTGTTCCGTGTAACTCCCATTCCCTCCCCGACTCTCGATTTTCATCTACGGCTCCCTCCTCATCCCGGGCCCCGGGATTCTTAACCCTCGAGTCCCTCCACTCAACCTCCTTATAACTCTCGTGCAATACTCCCTTCCTCTTATATATTTTAATATTGTCATGGGCTCATTCATGAGACCCAAAGCCACTTAAATATATATTTTAATGTATTTAAAAAAAATAATGTTTAATAATATTTTAATTAATTTAATATTTTTAATATATTTTAATTTAATTAATTTATCCATAATTAGAATTTAAATTTAATTTGTATATTAATATTTGTAATTAATAATTAGTTAATTGGAACTATATAGTTAATTAAAATTTATTAATTTAGTTTAAAATTATAATTTTAATAAAAAAATGTTCATTTTTTTTTACATGCATTTTCCACAATTTTGGTAATTTTGACATTTCAACTTTAGAGAGCTTTATCTTGAGTTTTACTTATCCAAATCAAGTCTGGAACGACTCGTTGAAAAGATGAAATCAAGGGAAATAATTTGAGAGCATAAAACCAACCAAATATAAATATTTATTGTGCCTAAAATTGAGTATGTGGAACTAGGAAATTTTAACAAAAAATTAATGTGGCAAATTTACTTTGTGATGAAAGGAAGCATGAGTTTTTATATTTTATTTGTTTAATTTGTTTTTAATTAGAGATATTTATTTTTTGAATTGGGAAATTTCAATATTTTTGTCCAAATTTGTTTGGATTTGGTTTAATTTTGGTAGGAGAGAAGTTGAGGAGATGAGGGAAATATCTTGGAGCAATGTTATTGCACCAGCAAAGGAAAAGAAGAAGATTTAGAGCTCCAAATCATATGGATCTCAACTACTCTCAATAACTCTCCATTATTTTTAATTTTTTGGTAAAATATAAATGTCTGTCTTGAGAATGATTGAAGGGGGTTTCCTCTCCTCTGCAACTTATAAGATGTCAACAATTTTTTAAGGATATTTGAGGTGTAGATTGGGAGAAAAATCCCATATATAGGTTATTGGGATATTTTCAAATGCAAACTTTGTAATTGGAGGTTGGACCTGCACTTTTGCAACCTTCTCCTTTTAGTGGAAGAGCTTATGATTTGAAAAATATTGTAGGAGATAAAATCAAGGAGAACAAAGAGACCAGGTTTCATCAATTTGTGTTTGAATACTTTTATTTTAATGAAAATTTAATTTATGTAATGAAAAATCTATGTAAATCACTTCATATCATGCACTTTTGTTGAATATTAATGTTTGTCTTATAGATTAGCTTTATGATCTGTTAAGTCTCATGAATATGTTCTTGATTGTCTTATTGGATCAAGACTTTAAGTAAGAATTTTGAATAAATACTTACTCATAAATCTGTCATCTAAAATCGATTTAATTACTATTTAAATTATGTGAACTTTTTCCTGGTTTTTATAGTTAATCATTTATTCTTATTAGATATTTAAACAGAACATGCAAGACACTAAGGATATTGATTGTTAGAACTTTTTCAACAGTCTGGTATAGATTATATATTGCATATTAAAACCTAAGTCATTTTATTACCCTTCTCTCGGTTGGGTTAGATCTACATCTTCCTAATCAAGATAGGCTTACGATTTCTTTCATTTTTCTTGAATTTTAGAGTAATTTGCATTTAGATTAATCACTTCATTTCTAGAAGCCCCTTTATACTCGGGGATAACTTTAGTGTGGCTTGGGTGAGTCCTCAATTTAGCTTAAATCTTTCTTTCTTGCAAGATAACAATAAGAGGGTAATTCTGATATCTTTTTCCTTGTTTGGCAAGTAATAGATATACCAAAAGTCAGTGAGGAGAGAGAGATGGTAATTGGGCTCAATTGGACCAGTCAAAACCACTAAGTCAAGAGCATAAGGGATTGGTTGTAGCTTTAACCAGGTGGTCTCCCTAACATGTTGATGAGGTCATTTTTTTCCATAACATTTTTGGTGTTAGAAGGAGAGCCAAACTAAGTTTTATTTTCAAAGATTTTATGTTTTGGAAGTTTTATCTTTTACAATGGCTCCTCTTAAACAACCTCTTTGGAATTTATTTACTCAACTTCCACCTGCCTCCATTCCAATAAATGTGGTTCAACTCTAGTCAAAGGTAAAATTTAATGGTAAGAAAAATGGTTCTACTTATGATCATGTTCTTCAATTTGTTTTTAATTGTAATAATTTTGATATCGAAGAAGGTGTTATGTGTAGGATGTTTACTCTTGCTTTGACAGGAAAGGCTAAAGATTGGTGTAAATCATTACCATTTTCCTCCATTCACACTTGGGACACGTTTGTACAACTTTTCCTATATGCTTTTCAAGATTATGTTTATGAAAAGGTATGCGGTCAACTCGAAGAAATTGGTCAATTCAAAGGCGAGTCTTTAGACAATTTTCTCATTAGATTAAAATTAATTTGTTTTTAATTTCAATCTAATGATTTTCTTCCACAATTTCAATTAATAGGATGGTTTATAAATCTAGTTTATCTTCATTGCATTCCAAATCCTTGTCCAACAATTTCAAACTTTGATGAATTACCAAATGGTTCTATTACATAACGGAAAATTCACCCATTGGAGATGCACATATCGATGATGATGAAATTGCATCGGTGATGTACGATAAATTGCTACAATTGATGCATAAATTTTTTTAGTGTTAACAAAAACCATGATGCTTCCTCTCATGCTAATAATTCACAGCCTCAAAGCTTGGAAGAATTTGATGAAAAACTTCAAGAAGATATCAACAAAGAATCAATTACCTCAAAATCATAAATTCAACAAGAAATAGAATAAAAAATGAGCAAGCACAACATGAATTGAAGATTCCAACAAAGTGAATTTTGCTATATAAATTTTTGAATTTTCACATGTCGATCAACTACAAAATTCAAGGTAGAAAAATATCAATCTTCAGGAAAATGTGATCATCCAAATGAAAGATTTTGAATATGAAATTCACATTGGAGAAAATGCACAAGAATTTCTAAATAAAGAAATTTTTAGGTTAATTTCATTCAATTCTCATTTCTCTCTTTACCCTGATCTTTTTGTTGATAGAAATTCATTTCTTTTTTATATTAATTTTATTCAAGAAAATAGAGGAGCTATATAAATACTGTAAATAATAAGTTGTCTATAGGTTTTGATCAGGATAAAGAAACTTCAGTGATCATTATTTCACCAATACTTGAAAATATGATCAATCATTATTCTTGCTCTAGTTCATCTTATGAGAAGGAAGAGAATACCAATGAACCTTGTGAAGTTATTTATGATGATTACTTTGACAAAGAGGGTATTGATTCATCTTACCTTTCTTTAAGTCCTCATGTTTGAAGTCAACCCATTTTTGAAAATAAAGAAAACCTCAATTTAAAAATTATTCCAACAGATTATGATTTTCAAAATTTTAATCATTCTGATGATTTTAGTGTTTAAGAATCCATCCCAATTTATGATTCTTATGATGATCAATTTTCCATTCCTGATCATAGTCTTGAGCATCTCTTTTACTCACAACTTAATGTCGGAAACTATTCTAATTGCATTAGTATGGCTAGTTCTTGGGAGGATAAAATTATTTCAAACGAGCCCCAATTGAGTTGTAACGCTAATGTAAATAATGATTTTAGTTTTCTATTTTTGCTTCATTTGTTATGGATTTTCCTGTATTTATTTTCTTCTTTAATTTTTAAATTCTCAGATATTCTATGTTGGAATATTGAACAATCAACTGTTAATCACATTCAAATTTCGTTACAGGAAGAGTGTGAGGATGTAATTCAAAGACTTAATCTTGAACATCAAGAGCTACTATATTTCAAATTTCATTTGATGTTCATTTCTTATCACCTCTCCCTCTCTCCTAGAATGCATTTTCCATAGGAATAATCACATTTGAGTGCATTAATACAATGTAACCAACTATCTAATTTATTTAGTGATCTTCTATTGAATTCATGAAATTTCCATCCTCATTTCATTGATCCATTTGAAAGTAATTTGGAAGATTCTATTCAACATAAGATTGCTAACAATTTGTCTTATGTGTATAACACTAATGGGTGCTGATAAATTCTCCCATTTGCCTCTTCCAATCTCTAGTGAATGCTCATCCATATTTTTATGACTAATATAAATTTGGTTGGAAGAAAATTGTCAAGGGAGAATGACTATAACTAAGTTTCTTTTTGTACATAGTGCATTCTAATTTGTTTTTATTAGCTTAATTATATTAATTATTTTATTATTTATGTGTGTTTTTAACATACATGAAAGAATTAAAATGCGTGAATGACTTCACTGGAAATATGATTATACCCAGTCATATTTTCTTTTATTCAGTTACATTAGAAATAGGATTAGCTTAATTAGTTTGCATTTATTTTGATTTATTTATGTTGCATATTTTTCAATCAACATGTAATGAATCCCAAGAACTTACCTTAATATTCACTTTATTTCTTGGTAAAGAGTGGCTCACAGAATATTTATCATTTAATATTTTCAGATCATATTCATGCTTATGGTGCACTTAATTATCTTGCTCCACTACAGATAGGCGCTTTTGAAATATCAATTTCTCAAGCATTTTTAAATGGTATCATTCACAACTCTTGTTCCTCAATATGAAGTGGATATAAATAGATGGCTCATTACCCAACACTTAGTTTAGATTGAATATGTAGATGAATTTGAAAATATGCTAATTCTAATTAAAATTCATGGGAGAATGTTAGGATTATAAGGTAAACTTGCAATCAGACTCTTCCAGGTATGTGTATACATCTTCATCTTCATATGTTGCTAATTTTATTTTTTAGTCATATTTTACTTCTTATTTATTTTGTGCTTCTTTTTTAGGTATTTATTAGTCTGATTTTAAGACTTGATTTTTTAATAAAAGTAGCTCTAAGATAAAGCAAGCGACCAACCTTTTACAATCTACAAAATGTCTAGGAAAGTATTTATTTTCACATCAGAATATTTATAATCTATACATGTGCTTAGCTTTGTATTCTCTTCGCTTTCCAAATTTGCAAAATGAGTCACGATCATATTTCATTTTTCTTAATACAACTGAAATAAAATTCTTGGTTCTGGCTTGTTCTGATTTATCACGGACCTTTAGCTTCCTTCATCTTAAATGATCAATCAAATACATGACCTGAAAGCAGAGTAAAATAGCAAAAATATTCCAGCAGTTGTAAAATTACTCTTGTCCATGACTATTCCTCTTCTCTTTCTGGAATTCTTCATTTTCCAAGCTGAATCAAACCTTTGCACTACAATAATTCATCTTCTTATGGGCATGTGAGATTCTGAGCTTCATGTCATCACAATGTTCAAAAAGCTTACATAGAAGTTAATACTTTCAAAATCATATTAAAGTGCATTTTCCTTTAAGTGTCGTAGGAATCCCATAATATCTTTTTCCGTAAATCTTTAAAAATACAATTTTGAAGTGCTTACGAGATTTGAGAATCTGAGTTCCTGGATTCTTAAAATCTCGACAATCTCGCAATATCAACTCCTGGGTGATGTCATTTCATCTCGCACATGTCATCTAGGGAATTTCATCTCCACTGATTTCCTCTTGCTCGAATGCATGCATGTATGGCTAATGTGAGTGTACATGATGATTTTCAATTCATACTTATTTACGAATTAAAATGCACAACTGTCATTTCAAAACACCCATTATGCTAATGCAGTAAATTAGTAAGAATACCCAGAAGGAATAATCACTATATTGATGTGGGAAGTTGGTAAGTGAACTCACAATATTTTGGATTTTACCTTTAAAGTGCCATGACAACATGTAGAGAATTTCACAGAGGTAATCGATTGTATTAAGTTGTATTTGATTTCCTTGTAGTTTTTTTTTTCTAATATATCGCTCCATGATAGTGATCACATAATAACCCAATTCCTCTCTCTATATTTATAAAAAACCATAACATTGGTTGGGACTTTGGATTGTTCTCTTGGGATTTTATGAAAATTCTGGGGATGGTTTAAAATCAATAGTGGCCAAGGGAATAATTTTTGATGTAATTCATAAACAAGCACAAATTAATTTTCATTTTTGATGATTTTTTATTTACTTCTGATTCTTTGAACATGTCATTATTTTTTTTAGCTTAATGCTCGCTCTAGTATAGATTCATTAAATAACTCTTTTTGTGCCAATGAAAACTTTGTAGATTGCAACTTATTTACACTTATTTTCTCAATCAAAAGAAGAGTCTACCTCTTTTGGAGAAAATCGATATCTTTCAGGAAAATTTAAACGAAATTTTTCAATGGTAAGTTTCACATACCCATTTTAATTTGTTATCATTTTTATTTATGTCTTTTGTTTCAATTTGGGTTTTAGTTTTTGTTGATATTTAGCTCTGTTTTTTCATATCTTCAAATATCACTTTGAACAGTTTGCACCCCTACTTGCTCGTATTTGGAATTCACTCTCATCATTTTTCCTGCTTTCGAGCTTTGGAAAATCAGTTATGATGTCGATCAAATTGCAAATCAGCTAAATTGTGGAGTCTTTGAACCTCTAGTTTGTTTCACGAGCCTTATTTTTATCATTACGGCGTTTTTGTGCAGGCTTACTGATGAAACACAATATTTTTAAGGGGATAAACTTCTTATTTTGATTCTCTTTTTATCATAACTGTTATTTAGAGTTCGAATTTTTGTTTGACTGAAAGTGTAATCAATTATAATTTTACAAGACAATTTAACAAGGTTTCAACTTAATAAAAACTTGTGTATTTTCCCCCTTGATACTTGTTCTTTTTGTTGAGATAATTTTACAAACCGTCTTGTTGAGTTTTACTTTTGATTTTAGATTTTCATCCACTTTTTTACTTTTAGTTTGCATCTCATTTTCTTCTTTTTGGCGATTTCAAGAGTGTTGATTTCACTTGCACTTCTGATTGGTTTGTGTTGGGGCCCTTGTTTTAAAAATGAAATGGTTTTGAGTCGCAGAGAATAGGTGGCGGAGCGCAACCACGGTAGACAGGGAGCTGTCATGGTTGTGGAGAGCTGGAGAATAGGTGGCACGGAAGTTGCGGAAAACCATCATAGATGGCAGGGATGAGTGACAAGGACAGGCAGCGGAACTCCCAGTGATCAAGGAGATGCGGCAAACAAAAAAGCAAGAAAGGAGGGAAAACTGACTGTCGCGTTGGCAAAGGAACAAATAGGCAATCAGCTAGCAGGAACAGGAATTTGGTGCAGTAGAGGGCTAAGGAAGAGAGTTGTAGGAGAGATATGTTCGGTTCTGTTCTGTTCTGTTCTGTAGATGGTGTAATCCATCCTTCTGTAATCAACTCTAAGGAGTAATGTAATTGTCTTATATTGATAATGAAATATACTTCTATTTGTGTTTGATGTCCCGAGTTCTGTGTTAAGAATTTGGTTACGATGAATGTATTACCTGATTTTAAATTTTAATTATGCATCCTGAATATGCTTCATGAGTAGCATCTTGTGAAAGGTAGCTTAATATGTTTGTAGTTCCTGGTTTTGTCTGTTTTCCTCTATAGTTGTGATCAATCAATATCTGATATGTTCCTAACCTTAATAAGGTCATGACACGCCTCAGGTGAGACTTTCTGCTCTTCGAAGTAGGGTGAAAATGTTGGCGTGGTGCTAGACTATTGAAAAAACCTTGTTGGCCTCTCTCCTAAACCTGGGTCTTACTCAGAGACCTTCTTTCTTGCCAACAAATGGTTCCGTTGCCGGGACTTGAAATTTCATTTAGGAGCTAGATCATGGTATCATGGATCTTCGAGAGAGAAATACGAAGCCGGTGGGATAACCACTTAGATTTGTTCATAACACAAAAAGCTGAGTTGAGACAGCAGAGGGAGAAAACTATTAAGAATCGGGTTCTATTCTCTGAATCTGTGAGTGACCTCTATGAAATTTTATAGGGAAAGTTTCCAGAGGAACTCTATAATTGGTTGTGGAGACTACAAGTCAAGACAGTCCAAGGGGGGTCGTGTAAGATCTGTCGCAAGTGGTTGCATGTGGATCTAGTAGCACTCCATCGGTTAGATACCGATTTGACCCAAGCTGTAGATTTCTGGGTGCAATCTACCTTGGAAGGATACATACTAGAATTCACAGCTGAGTCCAGTCCTTTTCAAAAGAAGGGGATGTATTCAAATCCAGATTGCGGGGAGAGTTGTTGAAGGATATTCCTTTGTGGATCAAAGCTTTAATGGCAGACGAGGGATTGATGGAATTTCAAAAATCTGAGATGGAGACTTAAACCTATAGTACTGGGGGAAGGAGCTGAGGGAGAGATGCTACAAGTAAGTTGGAAGGGGGAATAGGGATATGGATGCTGAGACCTCTAAGAGGTTGAGAGAGCGATGAGCACATCAGAGGGTGAAAATCGGTGAGAAGTGGCGAGAAAGGGTAATGAAGGAGTTAGAGAAGCAGGAAAGTAGTCGACATGACAAGGAGAAGGCGCCAGAGATGAAAAAGGAGATGGAAGATCAAATGGAATCCCAAGGAATAAGAGGGGCCATCAAGGAAGTCAGGCAAGTGTATAGGAGCCTAGCCCAAAGAGAAAAGGGAGAAAAGTCCAACGTGGAGGACGTGCGCCCTGAGGAGATGTTTGATGTGGAGTTGCATGCTACGATGGAGTAGCTATTCTGAGAGGGGTCGGCACCCATAAATCAAGGTAACTCTATTCCCCAAAGTTCAAGTAGATCTAGTCCCGACCTTCCCCTGGTACTTTATCAGCCACTAGGTGAAATATTTGTTAAGTTATGAGAGTTTAGTAAGTTGAATAGTGTTCAGTTTACAACAACTATACCTACTAGAAATAGTGCTGGTAATATAATTTCACATCCAGGGAATAGAGGTTTCATTCTAGTACTATCCATACAAAGAAGTATGGCCAGATAATTTACCCGATACCCAGAGTTCTCTAGGAGGGGTAATGATGATGTGGAGCAGCACTGGTATCACTGCGAAGCCATATGGAGGGCTCGACAGACACCAGAGGCAGTTAAGTTGATCGAATTTCAAACTACTCTAAGGGAGAGAGCTCTTCGCTAGTTTATCAAATGGTCTGAAGCATATCTCACCCCAACGATAGACGATGTAAAGAAAAAATTTGTGAAAGAGTTTAAGTTACCATAGATAGATAAACAAGGTTTATCAGAGATGTGGGAAATTAAACAGTGAGAAGGTGAAACAACTTGGGATCTGATGAGAAGGTTCAAGGATGCGGTTAGAAAAATGAGTTACCCAATTGACCCAAATCATCGGAGATATTGGTTTATCAAGGTCCTTCTTCTGTTGACGAGAAATCCCTTGATGCAATAGAAGATTGATACGTTACAAGATGCATTGGAGAAATCTATGAAGATAGAGGCTATGGCGGGGTATCCGCAGGAATTCAAAGGAGGAGCATCAGCTCAAGATCCTTCCATATTGGGGTTACAACATCAGATAGATAGTCTAACGGAAAAATTGAAAGATATTTAGCCAATACGACCTGCAAGACCCAATGTATGGTGTACGCATTGTCTGATGTAGGGACACGCGATCACTGAATGTCCAAGATTGCGGGGACATAATACGGGGGCATCAACAGTAGGGACACAAGGGACTCCACCAGTAGGGGGAGTTGTGTAGATAAACACTCAAGGGTTATATCCGCCGCAACCCCACTTCCCAGGGTTCCCTGCGCAATAGAATCAGGCCGCAACTGAATACTGCGAGATATACAAAAGCATGGGTCAACCACCTCGCCTATGCCCAATTTTGCAAAAATACTCCAAATTTCCAAACAAAATATATTGTGAGTTATGTGCTTCCACAACGCATAATAAAGAGCAGTTTAGAGTCGTGGATGCACTAGGGGAATGATTGGATAGGCCATCATATAGAGTGAATGAGGCTCCCAGGGGACGAGGGGGAGGAATGAGAGGAGGTAGAGCTGGGGGAAGAGGACCGGTAAGATGTTACAATTGTGACCAAGAGGGCCACACAGCCAGGGAATGTCCACTACCCAGAAGACCATGGTGCTCTCAGTGCAGAGTCAATACACACGCAACTGAAGACTACCCAGAGTTAATTAAAAGATGGGAAGAAAGAGCCAGACAAAGAGGAGAAAATCTGGTAAATGCAGAGCCAAGAATAGTAGAGGCTTAGGCTATGCAGAACGTAGCCATAGTAACATGGGGAGGAAAGATAACAGGGGAATATGCATAGAATATAGACTCGATAAAGCTGATAAAGCCAACATCCCAAAAACTAGTGTTCAGGATGGAGAGGCAGAAGAAATATTTTAAAGAAGCAGTGGAAACATTTTCCCAACTTGGGGGGAGCGAAGGCATTGAGTTACCGCAATCGACGGTAGACAAGGAGAAACAAACTAATACAAGCACAATGATTGAGGAATGGTTCCAGCTATTTTTAAAAATTGTAACCAATGCACTGATGCTGGAGAAATTGAAAAAAAAAACTGGAGATGGTGGTGCAGGAAAACACAGAGCCGGAGGAGTTGACTGACTCAACCCAGAAATATATATGGAGAATCAAAAGAAATAAGAGAATAACAGGAAAAGAATTCCGTGTAAACACTCAAGTCGCGGGATTCCAAATTAAGGACACCATGCTCGACCTAGGGTTAGATGTCAACATTCTGCCAAGGAAGACATGGGAAGCATTGGGGAGACCAAAGCTAACATACTCACCAATCCAACTCTACATGGAAAACCAGTATTGCATTGTGCCTTTCGGCAAGGTAGAAGAAGTTGAAGTCGATGTTGTGGGGGTAAAGACATACACAGACTTCGAGGTGATAGACATTATGGGGGATAAGGATCCCTATCCAACATTGTTGGGGATAGAATGGGCTTTCAAGAACTATGCAATGATCGATTTGAAAAAGGAATTGATGATATTAGAAGACAAGGAATTCAGGGTCATTTAGCAACTGGACCCATATCAAGGACCCCGATACACAGAAACTGTCGACAATAGATAGGATGCTCAACTTCTCGATCATATCTATCAGATGACACCAGTGAAATGAGAAGATTATATCAACCCAATAGCGGGGGGAACTGTAAGCTGGAGAAGCGTTCAAAGCTCAGACTTGGGCTTAGAAATAGCTTGGGATGATTGGCAGCAGGGAGCATACGAGACTAATAAAAGAAGATGTGCTAACATCTGAAGAATCAACTGGATCGGAACCGAGGTAAGAGAATACCCGAATTTATCAAATATGAATGTTGTAAATACATTCATTGAAAAAATAGAGGATAAAGTACCAGTAGAACATAGAGTCCCGCTCATGGATGTGGCTCTACAATCCACGTCAGCAAGGTGGTGGAGCAACCACTGCAACTCTTTGTTGCGATGGGAGGGGGTTGCAGCAGCGATGAAAGCCAGATTCAAAGAAGACGAAGGACCATAATTCAATGAAAAGTACCAAGGGGATTATGATCCCATTAAACAATTACAATAGTGTGAGGGCCAATGGAAGAAATTAGGGTACCCGGAACATCTATGGACGCACAATTTTGTACATTCATTGGATTCGATTCCACAGGATTGGTACTTAATTGAAGAGAAGAAAAGAGGAACCAGTACCTGGAAAGAAGTTGCGGATAAGTTTACGCAATGATTTTCTTTTGAATGAGAAACAAAACTAGTCACACAGGTGTTACAGGCCATCAAAAGAGTATTGTTCTTCCCAGAAATTCAGGAAGATGAAGACCAACCACTCTTGAAAAAGAGTATCAAATAGTAAGTGGCCTGCAAAAATATAGATAGTGAGATGGAAGATGATGATCTAGAAGACCTTAGACACTTATATTTTGAAGAAAAGGAAGGAGAACGAAATA
The DNA here is from genome assembly GCA_034641835.2 of Pinus albicaulis. Lineage (NCBI taxonomy): Eukaryota > Viridiplantae > Streptophyta > Pinopsida > Pinales > Pinaceae > Pinus > Pinus albicaulis. The sequence goes on from CM076581.1 coordinate 458,854,714, forward strand.
TACGAGAAGAACCTACAACAAAGGAAATCCATCTTCTGTCATTGAAGACCAAGAAGCTAAACATCAGAACACCAGAAAATCCCAAACTTGAGTCAATTGGCGACTACTGGGATATAGAAACAACTAAAGAGATATGTAATCTTCTACATGAATACAAAGACTTATTCCCATCCTCAGTAGCAGAGCTAAAAGGAATAAAAGGAGACATGGGGGAAATATGTATAATTTTGAAGCCTGACACAAGACCAGTAAAGCACAGACCGTACTGTCTGAATCCAAGATTGAAGGAGAAAGTCAAGGTAGAGATTGATAAAATGCTGATAGCAGAGTTGATTTTTTCGGTGGAAGAAGCAGAGTGGGTAAGTCCTATAGTCATACAAAGTAAAAAGTAAAAGTCTGAGATTCGAGTATGTGTTGACTACAGGAGCCTCAACAATGAATGCATACATGATCCATTCCCCACTCTGTTCACTGATGAGGAGCTCGACAATGTGTAGGGAATGAAGCTTATTCATTTATGGATGGATTTTCAGGGTACCATCAAGTGAGGATAGCTGAAGAAGATAAGAAGAAAACAACTTTCACAACTGAATGGGTCTAATTTTCATATCATGTAATGCCCTTCGGGTTGAAATATGCACTGAAAGTATTTTCACATATTGTGATAGTAGCATTTCAGGAATACATCCATAAATTCCTGGAGGTTTATATGGATGACTGGAAAATTTACAGCTTGTTGAAGAATCATGCAATGTTGTTAAGGATAATGTTCGACAGATGCGGACAACTCCAGATTTCACTCAATCTTACACTAGCACATTTGCCCCAAATTTCGACGGCCAAAATGTCGCTCTTGCGACACATAGGTGGCCCAAAAGCGACGTTTTGAGGTGCTCCAAAATGTGGTTTCTCCTCACATTGGACTTCCGACACTTGACTTAAACGTTGGTATAGCGACGCTAGCTCCGACGTTTTAAATTGGTGTCGCACTTCTGACGTTTATTGAAGCGTCGCAGTTCTGACGGGATAAAGTGTCGCTATTCTGACGCCCTCAAACATTGCCAGTCCTTGCCTCCAAACGTCACTAGTCCGACGACTACCAACGTCACTAGTCCGACACCACCATATCTTCATTGCAAGACCGACGTGACTAAATATCGTCGCAAGACCGACGTTAGTTAAACGTCGGAGTATCTACAGAAACAAACAAAAAATACTGGTGGAGGATTTACGTCGGAATACCGACAGTAGTGGAACGTCGCAATACCAACGAAAACAATCACACTGGTAAAAAATAATGTTGCAGACCAATTTCACATTTTTTGATGTTGCCCTGCTCCCAATTTAAACGTTGCAGACTAATTTCACGTATTGTGATGTTTCCTTGCTCCTAATTTCACGTTTTGTGATGTTGCCCTGCTCCCAAGATTTTCATTTAACCAAGAGTTGAAATGTTTGAATACACTCTCTCATTTAGATATTCCTCACCATCTGACGAAAAAAAACACACAGGTAAAAAAAAATACATAGGTAAAAAAAACCAATGGAAACAAACACATAGGTTAAAAAAAAAGTTGCACATTTTGTGATGTTGCCATGCTCCCAATTTTACGTTTTCTAATGTTGCCTTGCTCCCAAGATTTCATTTAACCGAGAGTTGAAATGTTTAAAGACACTCTCATTTAGATATTCCTCACCATCTGAATCGCGAGTCTCCTCTGATCTGTTATTTTCTTCTGAAGACACAAAATTTGAGAGTAGTCTATTGTGCAGCATCTTCATTCCTTCATTTCCAATCTTCTTTCATTGTTGTCCTCACTGTGTACATTGCTTGTTACAGCAACAAAATTTGTATTTATCATTTTGATATAAAGAATATTTTGATTAGTATTCAGATAGGATTCAATGATACAGTGTTTTTGCAACTCCTTGCATCTCATAGTTGAATAATTATCTTCTGTTATAGTGATGTGGATTGGCCTTGGTGCATTTTAAAAAAAATTTAATTTCATAGTTGTAGTTGGTTCGTGAAATTAAATCTCACTTATCTTATTTTGACTAAAAGATTACCTTTGTCCTTGGTTGCTTGCATGTATCTCAAGAAAAGACATTTTGTGTGTCGATCACCCTGTGCTATTTATGCAAACTTGCTAGGCTATGAACAATATATGATCATTGTGGACAACCCTATGTGACTGGAAAAGCACTAGTCCAAATCCAGGAGTAATTAAAAACAACCACATGCTAATTTCTCATACTACATAGTTCCTTCATAGGTTTTCCAATGTAGGTTTGTAAGCTAACAAGCTCACGTAAACCCTCATGTTTCTTTGGTTGAAGAAAATCATTAGATATAAGTTTATAACCCAAGTTACATCAAATGCCCTACACCACCATATCCACACCCTAACATTTTTCAGGTACAAGCATGCATACGAAACATTCTTAAATGTAGAGTTTTGTCAAAATTGTAATTTTTTGAGGACCTCTTTTTATGAAAGATATATTTAAAAAAATTAAAAAAAAATGATTTTTCCCATCAAGGATCATAATTTTCACAAATTAACACTTGCCCAAATGAACCTTAACAAAGTTGCATACAAGCAGCCCTAAATTCTATTATGCCTGTAACAGACATGCCATTTTTTCCTCCTAAAACTCTCAATATTAACTCCATGCTAAGCTGGCCGATGACAATCCCAAATAAGCATGCTCCAGATTCACAATATTTTGAAAAATTGTCCTGAATCATCACCCAAAATGTCACAGAGGATATGACCCAAGAGCAATAATTTCCAATGGTATGACCCAAGAGCAATAATTTTCTAGTCAAAATTTACATTTGATAATACCCGACAGAGAAATTTGGGTGCCCTAACAAAGGCTACTGAAGCATCAATAAAAATGCTGATTAAACTCACTAATTTCATAGAAGCATAAGCACTGGAATCCCACATGTAGGAGCAAGCCAGAATTATAATAGAAAAAGTTATCAATTCCATCATGGAACCCACTCCACCCAAAATAAATGTAACAGGTGAACCCCATACCAAAGGTGAGGTCACATTATAAGGCGCCGTAATATTTCTCATTTTTCCTCGCCCATTGTTTGGTCAATTTAGTGTGTCCTAAATTGCTAACATAAATTATCAACCAGGGATTCGTAAACTGACGAAGTGTGGCGCACTATATGTGCAAGATAACCTATCTCTTACTTTTTGTCGTTTTTGGATTTTTATTGATCTTGGTTGGTTTCCTAATGTGAGATGGAAATTCTAAAAGACAAGTATGGTTATGAATATTCAAAGCAATGATGTCCTTTATAATGATTTACCAACTTGAAACTGAAAAAGGAATTTGAAACATACAATGACAAAACTTGAAAGGAAATGAAAATGTGCTACTGAAATGAAAAAGGTGCCGCTAATCTAATAAATCAAAACAGTGAACTAGTGAGCATGAAACCAAACTATTCTTGCTGCTATCTAAACACAAAAGAAACTATGCTGAAAGAAATCCAAAAGTTGCAATAAAGTAAATCTAAATCAAATTACATCAACTTGTCTTCTGATCCCTCATCATTAGTCCAACTATGATTTTCGGAAGTAACCATAAACAACTTGAGTAACTGATATCTAACTTGCAGAAAGTAAACTAATATCAAACCACACATTCATAATTCAATCCCTCACCATCAGTCCAGCTGTGGCTTTCGGAGGTAACAGAAGATGTTATGAGCAATTTAATATATCTAACTTGCAGAAAGGAAACTAATATCAAACTACACATTTCATAATACAATCCCTCACCATCAGTCCAGCTGTGGCTTTCGGAGGTAACTGAAAATGACATGAGCAATTTAATATATCTAAATATAACTACTGAAGCAAATGTGCAAGAATGAAATAAACAAAGCAGTGCTGGAATTAAACAAAAAGTAAATTAGCAGCAGAACAATATTGATTCCATGTCATTAGTCAAAAGATATGCAAATGCCCGGGCTGCCATGAAAAATTATGCTAAAAGCTATGATTTCAAAAATCAATCTAAGTAAGGAAATATGACAAAACAGAATTGAAAGCAACTTATCTAGAAAACATGTAAAAACCTCCTTGGATAGCAGGGGCCCTCTGCTACCAATTTGGTGAAGTCCTTCAGCTCCTTAAAGTTGTAATAGCTTTCATCGAAGCAGATTTCAACAAAGGCTCTGATCTGTCTAGTCCATGGACTTTGTTCAAAGACTTCTCTACACTATCAAACACTTTTAGTACTTTCTCATTTTTCTCGTCCAGACTTCTCCTATTATGGCTCCATGAGGAAACATCCCTATTGACAGAATTCCATGGTCTACTACTCCTTCCTGGGTGGAAGTAAATATAGAGCTGATAAATTTTTCTCTTTTCTAGAGTTTGTGGCGGGGGCCAAGTTGTATCTCTTAGAGTGTGACTATAGAGGTAATTGCCTCCATCTTGAATTCCCCTTGTCTTCAGCTGGAATTCAATTTGGCTTTAGAGTGCCATGGATCTTCTAAAGAGTCTCCTTTGTCCCATTATTAACAATATGTCTACTGATATGGCTTCATCTTAATTTTAGTTTACAATCATAGTCCTTAAAATACATGAAATAACCTTTGAAAGCGCCACTATTACTATATTTATGAAAATGGTTACTTGATGTAGGGTTTTAGGTCAAATGGCTATGAAATAAGAGCTAAATGGTTATGACATAATGGAAATATGTATGAATATGGAGAACATTTTTGAGACTCAACATACCCCCCAACTGAAGTTGTTGCATGTCCTCATGCAACCATTGCAATGATTCATTTGTCCATAAGTTGATCTTTTATGAGTTTTGACTCATATAGATTCATTCCAAACTTTGCATGCAACCATTGCAATGATTCATTTGTCCATGAGTTGATCTTTTATGAGTTTTGACTCATATAGATTCATTCCAAACTTTGCTTCTTGATTTTTCCTTTTTGGCAAAGTATAATACATTTGATTGCAACAAATTTTTTTTTTTCCAATGGTTGGTTCTTGTGTAACAACCATTTTTTTTTTTGAAGCATTGGTTCTTGTGTAACAATGCTTTATTTTCTTTGTTGCATCAAAGTTCATGAAAAAATTTAGAATCAATTACTTCATCAATGAATTGATCATTTGCAAGGCATATAATCTTTTGGATCATGTTGCAACAATAGTTGGTTGGGAAGTATATGTGGGTGGAAATGAAATGAAAATGTGTGATAGTGTATGACATGTGGATATGAAATGATGTCCCTTCCCCCCCCAATTAAAGATATGACAATGTGGAAAAGGGAGTGAGGAATTTTTCCAAAGTTACAATTTTAGCATTCTAATGAATTACATGACTAAAAGTTAGAAAACAACATACCTTCACTTACCTTAAATGTGGATGAGTTGTGTATGTGTGGTGGCTGCAAAATTCTGATCATATTCTTCTTCAAGTGGCTGAACAAGAGGAGTCATGGATAAAGAGATGAGATGACTTTTTATTGCTTCTACTAAAACTTGCTGAAATCTGTTCCAAAATGCTGAAAATAATAGTCTTCATGTCTTCAAAACTCATTAGCATAATTCCTACTATGTGAAAAGATGTTCTGATGTCGAACATAGTAGGAAATTGTTGAATTAGTGGCCATTAATGGACGCCACTAGTCAACACGAGAACTCTCACCATTGATGACAATAAGAGTCAAGATGCCCAAACACATCTTGCTAGGTACGAATGATTTTGCTGATGTCGAGTCACCTAGAAGATCTGACGAACAAGAGACATTAATGTATTCCCATTGTTTGTCAGCATGAGAACTTGCCATTAAGGCATACAAGCCTCAAGGTGTTTTACAAAGAACTTAGACTCAAAGGACTATAGACTCAATAGTTTGCATTGAAGCAAGGCTTATTTGCAGAATGAAAATGACAAGAAATGGAAGATGGAAATGGAAGATGAAAATGGAAATGGGCAATAAGCATGTGAATGAGCCTCTTGCTTTTATTTGTGGGTTATGAATGGACAAAAAGAAATGGAAAGTGGATGTGAATGTAAATGGAAAACATGAAGTGAAATGAGGTGAATGGTTTATTATGAGGTATGGATCTGATGGAGACAATAGTATCTGAAAGTTTTTCAAGTGTTTGGATCTGATTTTGCATCAGCATATTTCCTCCTCTTTGTTGCTGATCATCCTCTTATGAAACAAGTTGGTCTCTTAAAGAGACACCATTCTCTTGTAGTCATTTGTCCTTCCTCCTGGAACCTGCAAAAAAAACTAATACTTCTTCTGCAATGGAATGTAAGATTATCAAAGGGAGAGAGGTGATCAATCTCTCTAGTTATGACATTTACACACAAACTAAGAATTTGTATTAATGAAACAAGTTCTCAAAGGAAAAATCAAAAGAATTTATACCTGTTTTGGAATTAGTGCCTCAAGTTGAATGTAGCTTTTTTTCAGCAATTTATTTCATTATTTGCCATTTCAAACTCTAATGATGGATTTCTCATTGTATAGATCTTGTTGAGACCTTTCCAACGATACTTAAATCATCAAAATCTGATTTTGTATGAGAAAGATAGGCTGATTTGAACAATGAGGTTTTTCAGCTGCGGAATTGGAGAACAGCTGCGGAATTGGACTTCAGCTGCGGAATTGGAGAACAGCTGCGGAATTGGACTTTAGCTGCGGAATGTCGACGGTTTCTGTAGCTAAAAATCTTGAATAAAAAGTTAGCCATTCATCATTCATCATCAGTTCAAATTTAATCAATACCTTCAGAAAAACGAACAAATAACTTGTTCATTTCATTGATTCAAAATTATTATTATTATTATTATTTTTTTTTTTTTTTTAACAACAAAAGAGAAATGCAATTTTTTTAAATTTCAACAAATGATGCTAAATAAAGCAAACTCAGATACATTGACCAATCGTGACCTTGCAATGACCATAAAATGGTAAGTGAAGATCATATAAGATGAAAAATAATATATTGGTAAGCATTGAAGAACATAAAAGGCATGATTGCTATTTCAAAATATAATCTTTCATCTCTTCAAAATTTATTTTTTTGTATCTGTTTGATCCTTGAGGACTATCACAATCAGTAACCGTTTAGGACCACCCCCCTCAGTTGGAATTCCAATTGCAGCAGTTGCCATTACAGACACGTTCAATCTCAATTGAGCTTACATTTATGCTACTAAGGTTCATTGTGCCATCTGCACGACCATGTGCTTGATAATATCCTCCTGTAGTTTGCTCAATTCATCCCCATGCCCTCTTAATGTCTTTCCATAGTGATGTGGCATCCCTTTGAAATAAACATCATAATGGTTGGTGTTTAATAATGTCATTGAAGCACCAAAAATTACTGGGCAGATGATAAAGGAGATGTGAAATCCAACATTCAGAAAACGAAATTGAATTAAATTCAAAAATGAGTGGAATGTGCATTGAATGCCATGATAAGAGTTTGATTTTGATTAGAATTCCTCTTTCTAGAAATCAGGAAACCGAATTATCAATGCAGAGTGCCGTTTTCAAATTCTTCACTCAGAAAAAATCGTTTTTCCTCACGCGGCAGGCAAAAATGGCCTTCAAAGAACCGAGAATTTCTCCCAGACCACCACGAATTTCTTAAAACGGTTTCTGGGTTATCTAATTGACCATGTTTGGCGAAAAAACCCATGTTTTATTTTTTCTAAATTCATCTCCAATCGATCAGAAAACGTGTTTGAAAATGACGTGTCAATAACAGTTTGCGTTTTTCTGGGTTCTGCCTCAGCAACAAAAATCGTTTTCTTCAGAACGTGGTTCAAAATTGCGTTTCATGTGCATCTTGTTTTCATCCCTGGACTGTTCAGAATCACAATCTCCCTTTTCATCTACAGGAATGGACAGAAAAATGCTCTCTCATAGCTATTTGACAGCGTATTACAGTGAACAGTATACCAAGAAGGCCGCTCTTTCATTTGTACAATCGCAGGTCTGCTGCTATGATCAGAATCAAAATATTCACCTGGATTGCTGGTTCAAAATTTACAGCAGTGCCATAAGCAGCAGGCATCAAATTGCTCATCTCTGAATGATTGTGACTACAGAACTCACAAGAGCACGTTTTCTGCAAAAATTGTTATTCTCAGAAAACTGGATTGTGCATGCATTTGAATTGTTTTGAAATGGGGCGCTATGTTTGAATTGAATTGTTTTGCATGCATTTGAATTGTCATATCTGATTTGCCTCTTTGAATAGATGGAGTTACGAGCCTGTGCAAAGGTTCTCAACGTGGAGAAACTTTGGTGTTTTGTTTTATTGAAAAAAAAATGCCATGGCTATTTCATGGATTTTTGTTTATTGATTTGATTTGTTGTTGTTTTGTTTTTGTTGTTTTTTTTTAATTTGTTTTGTTAATAAAACTATATATGTTATATTTCAAGAATTAAAAATATACATATATGTTTTACTAAACAAAATGATTATTATTATTATTATTATTATTATTATTATTTTTTTTTTTTTTAAATTTTTTTTTTTTTAATTGTTTTGTTAATAAAATTACACATGTTAAATTTTGGAAAATTAAAAATATACATATGTAATTTACTAAACAAAAACAATTTATTGATTTTTTTTTTTCTTTTAAATGATTTGTTATTAAAATTATATATATATTTTCAAAAATAAAAATATACATATATATCTTAGTAACAAAACAATTTAAAATTTTATTTTTTTCATTTATTTTTAATTGATTTGTTTAATAAAATTATATATGTTATATTTTCAAAAATTTAAAAATACACATATATATTCATTAAACAAAACAATTTATTGAAATCAAAGTTTTTCATGAAAACAATTTTTTTTTTTAAATTGTTGAATCAATTGAAATGATGAAGTTTTATTGTCTCCTCTTTTTTTTTCTTTTTCACATAACAATTCTTTTTCTGATCCTCCAGATCACACAAAGTGCAGGAGGAGAGCATACTTAAGAATTATTAATTTTTTTTTTTACATAACAATTCCTTTTCTGATCTTCCATATCACACAAAGTGCAGGAGGAGAGCATACTTAAGAATTATTAATTTTTTTTAGATGTAAGAAATAAGGCTACCTAGTTACACTTCCCCGGCAACGGCGCCAAAATGTTTGGTCAATTTAGTGTCCTAAATTGCTAACATAAATTATCAACCAGGGATTCGTAAGCTGACGAAGTGCGACGCACTATATGTGCAAGATAACCTATCTCTTACTTTTTGTCGTTTTTGGATTTTTATGAAATTCTAAAAGACAAGTATGGTTATGGATATTCAAGGCAATGATGTCCTTTATAATGATTTACCAACTTGAAACTGAAAAAAAAAAGAATTTGAAACATACAATGACAAAACTTGAAAGGAAATGAAAATGTGCTACTGAAATGAAAAAGGTGTTGCTAATCTAATAAATCAAAACAGTGAACTAGTGAGCATGAAACCAAACTATTCTTGTTGCTGTCTAAACACAAAAGAAACTATGTTGAAAGAAATCCAAAAGTTGCAATAAAGTAAATCTAAATCAAATTACATCAACTTGTCTTCTGATCCCTCATCATTAGTCCAGCTATGATTTTCGGAAGTAACCATAAAAAACTTGAGTAACTGATATCTAACTTGCAGAAAGTAAACTAATATCAAATCACACATTCATAATTCAATCCCTCACCATCAGTCCAGCTGTGGATTTCAGAGGTAACTGAAGATGTCATGCACAATTTAATATTTCTAACTTGCAGAAAGGAAACTAATATCAAACTACACATCCATAATTCAATCCCTCACCATCAGTCCAGCTGTGGCTTTCGGAGGCAACTGAAGATGTTATGAGCAATTTAATATATCTAAATATAACTACTGAAGCAAATGTGCAAGACTGAAATAAACAAAGCAATACCGGAATTAAACAAAAACTAAGAAAAAATAAATTAACAGCAGAACAATATTGATTCCATGTCATTAGTCAAAAGATATGCAAATACCCGGGCTGCCATGAAAAATTATGCTAAAAGCTATGATTTCAGAAAGAAATCTAAGTAAGGAAATATGACAAAACAGAATTGAAAGCAACTTATCTAGAAAACATGTAAAAGCCTCCTTGGATAGCAGGGGCCCTCTGCTACCAATTTGGTGAAGTCCTTGAGCTCCTTAAAGTTGTAATCAAAACAACATCAAAGAACTGAATTTCTCTATTAAAAAGAACTCACAAATCTACATCCCATTCCATCTTGAACTTTGTTACAAAAGACTTCTCTACTACTTTTTCATTACTTTCTCATTACCTATGATAGGAGAAAACTTCTCCTATTTATACAAAATATGAGGAGTCATCTCATTAATGGGAGTCCATGAATCTCTCCCTCCATCTCTAGAGTTACAATCAAAATAGGAAATGATAAGACACATGTCTTTCTAGAGTTTTAACACAACTTGAGGAATGAGACACATATCCTCCTAGAGTTTCAATACAACAAGGAAGTGAGACACATATCCTCTTGATTCCATAATCTTCTCCAACCAAATTCGAATTTGGTCTTAGAGTGCCACATAAGGGTCTTCTAGAAGTCTCCTTTTGACCTACACATGTCACAAAACTCATAACACATATATAGATATATGAAACTATCTTAATTTTCTAGTTTCTAATCATAAATTTACTTAAAATACATAAAATAAATAACTTTGGAAAACAAAGATCCTAACCCATATATTTATGTAAATGGTTATTTGATGTAGGGTTTTAGGTCAAATGGCTATGAAATAAGAGCTAAATGGTTATGACATAATGGAAATATGTATGAATATGGAGAACATTTTTGAGACTCAACACCCACCACAACCTGATTTCTTCAAGAGGATTTTGTTCTAATTCTAGATATTCCTGGTACCCCCAATTACAAATTGTAGAATCTAGACAACAAATACGTATATATCATAACGACTCGATATGAAACCTCTAATTGTTGTAATAGTGAGGTCATAACAAAGCCCATGGTTTTATAATAGTAACAATATACTCTTTGTTTATGAAACATTCAATAAAATTTATATTGTAGGGCCACACAAACAACTGGCTATTAAACTACTCTTTTGCAAATTTTAAAACAAAATATTGGTGCAATGTTGTTGGGTTTTTTAATATAATTTTCAACTTTGAGTGGATATAAAAGAAAAGGACTACTGCAGATTTTAGGAGTGCAATAATCCAAGGAGAAAGATGAGAAGCACACTAGTTATTGACAGAGCAATTTTGGATAGCCAATGTACAATTGTTGAGCAAATGATTTGGCTTCAAACGGGGAATCATTTCTCTTTTCTTCTGGAGCCGGATTGTCAAGGAGGGAAGCCAAATAGGTTTAAGAGAAAAAATTGGGTACTTAACATTTTCAGGGTTGGAATATGACTGTAGTTTGCATTATACTCCAAGAGTAGGCCATGGCAAATGAGGTAGCTGCAAATCCATTTGAGAATTCCCTTGTCACAAATCTGCAGATGTATAGTTCCATTAAAGAAGATGATTGGTACGAGAAGAACTCAAATTTACATGCACACTTGATTACATTGCTTGAAAAATATAAATATAAAAATGATGCTCATTCTCTTCCTTTGGAGGAAAATTAAAATCTGAAATAGCTTGTGAAAAAGAATTATAAATTAAGCAACATTTGGATCTTAGTGGATTGCCATATTCTGTAAAAATTTGTCCCTCATGATGAACTCAAATTTTTTGTTTCACTTGGAAGTTAATAAGGGAGTCAGAGTCAAGCCCAAGAGCATTAATTAACCCAGAAATCCGCATATTGGATCATAAGGACAAAAGTATCAGTTTGTGTCAAACAATAGGGATGACAATAGTAGACTAGAATATAAAAATATGTCACATGGTAGTGGGATTATCTGTATCCATGGAGTTTCATGAATAGGAAAGATTAAACTGGCTATGGAATTTTCGTACAGAAACTCACAGCTAGGTACTTTCAGTATAATTATATGAAAACCACACTCTAAATAGATAGCTGAAACTTGAGATGGAAGTGAGACATTGGAGGTGGCACAAGGGAATAAGATGGTGGTCTGACAAGTACATTCACACTATCAATCACAAAGGCTATAGACACATCATAAAAAACACTAATCCAACATATATTTTGCAAAAGTAATCTTGTTCACACAAATTACTTCTAGAGAGATGTGCCTTTGAGAAATACTACAACACATTACAGAAGGTAGAATTAGGGTTTGCTACAACACACTTACAGAGGTATAACTAAAGATTTTAGCAGATCCCAAAGAAGATTTGGAGGTCCTTTGTATCAATTGACTTAAAAAGCATATTAAAAACCACCATGCAAGTGCAATACGTTGAGTTATCCCTGCATTCTTAACAAAATTTGTAGACATGTTCCCCCTTCACTCCAGCAGTCTTATTTTGGCATGAGTTCCATCTTCAATAGCCAGGATGAATGCATCACCCGGAGAATCACTTACATTCCTAAATTTAGATAATTTTTTAATCCTTCAAGAGCCAACTCTATACAGGAAGGAGAGGAGGGGTGATGCCAAAAAAAGGGGCACTTATTGTTTTCTAGTACTTTTGCTTGAGCCTCTTGCTTTCTCACCATCGCTTGATGGAAAATATGCCTATTGCTGGCCTCATGACCATCATATTATTCATCAAATGAGGCACTCGAAGCACATGGATTATTCTTATCAAACTTAGGAGCTTAAAATGCCTCCTTTTTCATCCATAAATTCAGGTGATTAATCATTATGTTCGGAAAAACAAGCAGAAAAGACAATACATCTTTATTGTTATTAGCTCACAAATTAGCATTACATAACAAATTTTCAACAACACTTCAAATGTTTACAAAAATTGGAAGATGTTCATTACAATCAACAACTTCAAAATACTCTTCTTCAAAAGTATGTTCTTGCTGTAGAAAAATGCAGCATCATTCATGTATTTGAGGAGTTGGACATCCCCTATACTAGGATGAGTGGATGAGTATTTTTATATTACAACATTGGGATTTAATTACAGGGGAAGGTATATTGTTTCTGCTCTTTTTTAAGGGGCACATCATCATCAAAATCTTCTTGTTCACCTAAGTTATGATCGCTTTCAAGAATTTTAATTTTCTGATTGAAGAGAACTTGGTCCATCATATTATCGAACCCACTGCCAACTCGTCAAGTACTTTAGACATGGGATTCACATTGTATGCCATATTGAAAAGGTCAGATCTCTCTTTGTGGAGTCCCTAGTGAGATCTCCTTTCTTTGAAAGTTGTTTCCCGCTCAGAATGAATACATGTAACAAGTCATTTTTTTCAAGAGGAAAATGGTTTTGTCCCTTAGTTGAGTCAATCGACGAGAAACAAGGTCTTCAACCAGATCATCCTCATCACAGTGTTGTAGATGAACTACTAATTCTATGGAATCAAACTTGTTAAGACAACGACACTAATATTTTTTTGTCTCCCAAAATTAAAGTCCCCAAAACCATTGGGAACAAGCTTGGAGAAACACAAAAACATTTCCATTGCTTCCTCAACAACATCTTTGAGTTTAGAGTGGGTTCTCTTCAAGCTCAAGAGAGGTATATCAACTTGGTGTTTATAATATTAATTAAGTACAAAGTTGCAACATAAGTTACTATAGAACAATAAATAAGCTAAAATAGATATATCAGTTAATATTCATGTTAGATTCCTTATGACTGGTTCCATTGTAATTATGTTATGGGGCCTTAATTTTGTGAACACGGATATGGAAATGAATGATTAAGAAGATTAACATGGCTCTCTGAATTAGTGAATGAACCCTGCTGAGAAATCGACCAAATTGTGAATCAACATTGGATGAAGTCATTCTAGTAATGAATGATGCCACATATTAGAAAGGTTCAATGTAGCATGTAAGGAGATTAACCAAATGAATATCCTTTATTGATCAAAGTGTTTTACAAAACATTCACATAATTAAATTTGATCAAATTTTGAAAGTCAAAAAACTTACTTTCCATCTTAATTACATGAAATTGTTACAACAGAGACACTCTGAAAATGCCTCCATTTTTACATAAAAGAATTGGAACCTGATCACTCTACGAATTTGAATTTGAGTTTCCAGCACATATTTTGTCCATTCCTTTTCTATGGAAGAAATTCCCAAATCTGAAGTAGTTTGTCATAAGTCAAGGTTTTTGGCCTTATTAAATTCAACAGATAGCAATTTTTTTTCCAAGTCTCCTCAATTTTCTTCCTATAGATACAACTTCACAACTTCCTAGTAATGCTTGTTTGGTTAGTGATGTCTTGGAAATTGTTGGTTTTTCTTTATCTAAGCCAAATTATACTTTGAATATATCCAATCGTTTCTGTTGTTTTGTTAATATTTTGTTGATGTTACTGTTTTCCAGTTTTCAATTTTTTTTTTCTTCCAAATTCCACGTTTGGAACATAACACTTGTGATGTGGACCCTACCTTGAGGTGAACCTAGAGGAAAACCACTAGCACTAACGTTACATATTTAATTCCAAAATATAGAACCTAAAATTCTAAATCTGAATTTTACAATTTATTCAAACCTCATCTTATTCATCTTATTAATGGAGCCAATTTGGATTCCTTTACCCAGTGGCAAAGGATTGCAAGGAGAATCCTCAGCCAGACAAGTAGCGCTTCTAGGGATGACTTGTGAGCACCACTAGAGTGTGTTTCAGCACATTCACACAAAGAAAAGAAATCATTTTGAATACAAGTTACATGATTTGGTATTAATGCAATATATTGATCAATTTAAGCATGACCAATTGACAAACACATCTATAACAGACAATGTTATCAAAACCCATTCAACTAGACTACACTAGCTAGTTCAAACTAATTATTGAGAACATCTGGGAAAAAGAAGATACGTTGTTCCCCTTTCCAGAATCTAAAACAGAGGAGTTACAGCGTGGAAACAACATTGAAACATTTCCATGCCTTATCCAAGCCTTTTCCAACCATTTCAGCATGATCTTGAAATGTTTCCTGATTTTTAGATGTTTCAACTGCTACGAGGCAAGATACAAGCTAGAAAAAGTTATTTTTGGACATTAAAGAACAAATAAAAACCCTAAAGTCAAAATATGAAACCCTGACCCTAAATTGAGCATCAAAGCTTGCAAATAAAGCCTCAATCCTATAAATCAAGACTAAAAGTCAAATCCTAAATTTATCTAAATTTTATGTCTCATGGTTTTTTCTCAATGTATTTTTCCTTAAAAAATCACATCTTATTTTTGGTTCAGTAAAACACTGAACTTTAGGCATTTTACTACATCAAATTCTTGTCTACTATAGTGTTTAAGTACAATGATTGTGTTCTATTGACTTTCTCATCTTTTGTGCCAATTCCTCAGCCTTGTTGCAATAAAACCCCAAAGACTTGCATATCAAAATTGATATGGTGGTAGTTTCAACCCTACAAAACAACGGCTTGCATATATGAACAGTTAAATGGACAAGCACTTAGAATTCCATTATGTGCTATAATTCTTCCAGCACGTCTAGAATTCTACCAGCGCGTCTTTGTACTAGTGCTTAGTGTTTGTGCTCAACCTAGTCTCCTAAATTGAGTTCATTTAATTGTCAACCAGGGTTGGTAAACTGCTGAAGTGAGGTGCACTGTATGTGCCTAGGTGTTTGTTTCTTACTGCGTTGTGTTTAGTGTTTTATGATGTTTTTGGTCTTTTTATGGTTTTATGCTCACAAGGGAAAGAACTAAATGCTGGTGGAAAGAAGCTACTAGTTAAAAACAGAGTGAAGCCTAATTTGTTGATGACAAATGACAAATGAAAATACTGAGACAGAACCAAACCTAAACTATGACTTAGCAAAATACAAAGCTTGATAATGACTTCAAGAAAGTAAATCACAACATGAACTTAACTTGTCCAATTCTTTCATTAAAGATATTTTGGAAGAGCTTGAGAAATGGGTAGCTAAGTGTAAAAATTCTCCTAACTAAACAATTAAACAATCAACTCATAATGATACAACATCTCATCCATGATTAAAGGTTTGTTGAAACATATTTGGAAAAGAACATTTGTAACATCATAATATTTCTACTCTAAAACTAGCTCCTAATTCTATTCTGCAACTTAGTTTAACACCACTAAACCTCACTCAAAAGTTATAGATTTCATTTTAGAATAGTCTTTGAGGAAAGGCTTGTTTGTGAAATGGTAAAAAGGTTGCAAAAGTGCTCCAGGCCTTATACTGATACTATCTTCTGTCCAAATGATTATGAGTTAATATAGGTTTAGAACAAAAGAAGTTTTGTAAATAATGAAGACCGTGGTATTGAAGTTTAACAACTAATGCAATTTAAAATGCAATGGATGGCAACTAATCTTGAAATGTAAATACAGTGAGCTAAGTTGGGACTGAACTAGGGTGCTACTAGTCTACAGTGATCAGTGCTAGATTAAAAAGCCATTATCAAACTTGAAACGAAATAACAGAGCATGAATTAAATGCAATTTGCCTCCGGAGTGCCCTAACTGAATTATCATGCAATTAATCTATGGGATTCTACAGCCTATTTTGTCCATCATGAATGGTATTTTGGAAAAGCTTGTTAGAACAATCCTGGCTGTACAAGTCAATGCATTTGAATGCAAACATGAAAACTGAAAGCAAATACAATTAAAAACTAAGACATCACAGCTATTTCCTACTCGTTATTATGATGTTTTGGAAGAGATTTTTAAGAGTAAGATCAACTATTCTACTTAGTGAAAACAAGCAACTAAATCCCACAGTATCACAGTTATGCCTTAGTCATCATAATGATATCTTGGAAGAGTTTACTAGAGTAAGTTTTAACTGTGATAATGAACTAAAGGAATTGCAAATAAAATCTATAACACTACAGCCATTTCTCATTCATTATAATGATGTTTTGGAAGAGTTTCTTAGAAAAAGTATATCTATAATGATAAATGAAATTAACTATGAATGTAAACTTCAAAAACTTGAAAATGAACTAAGATACTTATCTAAATTGCAAAAGTAAAGCCGCTCAGAAGGCAGGGGCCCTCTACCACCAGAGTAACACAAAATTTAACTCAAGATCAACTCAACGCGTTCAAAGAAATGTTGTCTTCTTCATTAAAGGAAAATAACTTAAAAAAGAGCATTCTCGGTCTTCAGAAATATAGCAGTCAATCCACGAAATCTAATCAAAATCTAGAGCTTGTCTCTCGGTTTCCCGAGTACATTTATAACAAATCTTCATAACAGAACTTGAGATAACACGGGAATCATTGTCTTTTCATATCAAAATCGTACTAGAACTCTAAAGATGGCAGTGTAAAGTGACAAAGGACATCTGGACTGTCCTTGTCCTATTAGGAGTCTGCCTCCTTGTGTGAGTTCCCACGTACAAAACCACGTCCAGAATTCCGTTCATTCTTCATGGTGAGCAACAAACGTTGAGGAAATGATGTGGAATATACCCATGTGTGGCTTTTCCTGAGAGGACACCTAGAACATGCTTGAACGTGAAGACAGCTGCAGAATTGGCAACTAGCTACGGAATGTTTGCATTCTGTAGCTAGTTTCAGTTCAAAATGCATTACAATGACAAAATCACAAAACTTAGCAAGTTAGCCATGATATTCATTCTTAATGTAATTTTAACTAATTTCATTGATCATTTGAGCCCGGGATAACAATGGACAAAAGAAAATGGAGTGAAGTATGATGGAAGAAAGAATAATCTTGGGGCTCAACATACCCCCACTGCTGACTTCTTGCATGTCCTCATGCAACTTATTCCATAAACTCAGAGATTTCTGCAAGAACATCCAACCCTCTTCTTCTTCTTTGCCTGGAAGTTAAAGGTCTTCTGGGCTTCCTGATGACTGACTTGAACCTTAAATTGGTAAGTGCCCTGATTAACTTCTTGTTCCTCTTTTTCAACTTTTCATTAGCCTTTTCCACTTTGTCCATTTGTAGAGACAGGGTTGAGTTCATACTGGTTTTTAGTTTAACTTGTTCCTTCAGAATATCATTCTTAGTCCTGATATGTCTATTAAGTACTTCCAGCTCGTACCTATCTCTTCTTAACACATCTATTTCGGACAGTGGAGGACTAGGGGTTCTATCTCTACTCTTTGAAGCTTTCCTTTCCAATGTTTCAACATAGTTATAAATTTCTTGCTGTGCAGGATCAATTTCGGGGGCTTCTTCATCAAAATCTTCTCCAACATCTTCTTCAATAGATGTTTCCTCATCTTCTATGTTTATCACCCCGGTTTGTTTGATCTGTGCTTTCCTTAGTTTCCCCCTGAGTCTATGGCTCTTTCTCGGCTGGGATGGTCCTTCTCCTTTTTCTATGGCAAATTTTCTGATTACCCCCTCTTCCTTAAGTTGTCTCTTAATCTGAGTCAACTTCTTTGAGATTATTTCTTCACTGCTATCTTGAATTGCTTTATCAGCTTCAATTTTAGAGCCTCTCCATTTTCTGCTTCTCTTTGTAGGCTGATGTTCAGGTGAAGGTTATTTTGGTTCCTCAAAGTGATTTCTCACCAAGAAATTATCCCAAGTATCTTTTGTTTTGGCTAAATGGTGTTCAATTAGAATCTTAACCAAGCCATGATGGTATAGAGTTGTTTCTAGGAATTGGACTCTCCTTTGAACACTTGAAGCCATCTTTTTTAAACTTTGAAGCAAGAAATAGGGAAAATTAAGCTCTTCTTCTAGGAAATGCATTATCAACCTAATATGGTAAACATAGAAAGTACCATATCTACCTTCACAAGTGATAATTTTTTGTAGGATAAGCAACATGTTTCTCCATTTATTCTTTAATGCAGAGCTTGGAATTCCCTTTTTAAACACAGTGACATCCATACCTGGTGATTTGAGGATCTGCTTCCATGATTCATTATGAAATTCTCTGTTCTTAAACCATCTTTCTCCATGTCTAAGCAATCCTGTTGCTTCTACAATAAAAACCTCTGTGACAGTGAATTTAATATCTCCAACTTCAACCTCGGCTCCTTTGAATGACCTTGCAAATGTTTTAGTAACTTATTTGTGGAAGCCATTAAATTTCTCAAGGAATTGCAGCCATCCTTCTTGTTGCAGCATTTCTCTGCTTTGAGGGTATCCTTCCAGGTATTTTGTGCCTATTGGTTTAGTTCTTACGATGAGGCCCATAATTTCTTCTTCAATCTTCAGATTAGTATTCTTTCTGCTCACGGAGACAATGACTTCAACCTTCAAATTAATATTCCCTTGCTTCATGGTAACAGTGCTTCAATATTCAAACTGATATACCTCTGCTTCACGGTGACAATGGCTTCAAATTTCAAATTGATATACCTCTGCTCATGGTGATAGAGATACCTCTGTTTTACAGAATGAAATGATGAAGGGTTGGCTACGGGATGAGGTAATAGGGAGTGGTTACGGAACGAGTTAATGAAGTGAGGTGAAGAAGACAAATCAATGAGTGAAAAGACTGTAGAGATATTTTACAACGGATTCAAAAATCATCATTAAATGATTTGGCTGGGTGACGTGAGAAAATCAATCACTTCAGCATTTTAATGGCTTAGATGATGATCGGGTATAGAATTTGAAATGAAGGATTTTTTTATCCAAAGTTTTGCGGAGAGTATATTTGGCATGATCAATAAAAATAATCAAATTTTTTTTTCGAATGATTCATAACTAAAACTATACTAAATTTTTTTATGATATACCATTATAATCAGAACTTTTTACCTTTTCTTTTCATCTGCTTTTTGTGGTCTTTGTATGCTTTGTTCTCCTCTGGCAATCACTATTTTGTGAGTCTTCATAATCCTTCTTGATTTTTCTTGTTCATGGATATACAGGATCATCTTGTTGCATTTCAAATGTTTGCTGATCAGTGCCTTCAGGATCTATAGCTGCGGAATGACTGTCTGGCTGCGAAAAGTCTGATTAGCTGTAGAATGTCTGTTTAGCTGCAGAATGTACCTGTAGAGAATTTTAATCATGGAATGGAGTGGTTTGGAATATAAATGGAGTATTATATGGAATGAGTGAAGATAAATGATGAAACATGGTATAATGGGATATGTATGAAGTGAATGATGGAATGAGATGGATTACAATTTATGAAATGGAGTGGAAAAGTATAAGAAATGGCCTGCAATTCATGACATGTGTTATTCATTTGCAGAAAGACATCAAACTTTAAATTTTGATATGGAAATGAGGTGGATGAAGTATGGAATGAGATGAATGAAATATGGAATGAAGTGAAATATGAATGAAATGAATGGAATGGAGTATGGATGGATAAGTAAATGGAATGAAATGAGATGGATCATAAGTGCAATGGATCTGAACTTATGATTTTGTAACAGCTGCTTGCAGAAACAAAATGGAAAAGTTAGAGTGTCAGAAAAACTCTGATTTTCACCCTATATTTTCTGTATAAACATGCCAATCAGTGATTGGTTTTCATGTTTATACTTTATTTTATTTTATTATTTTATTTTATTTTTATTTTTAAAGAAATGACTTAAGAAAATTTAATCAAGTTGATGAAGAAGAAAGATTATTCTTCATTAACTTCACATCACTGTTTTCCTAGAACTTCTTGACAAATTCTTCTCTTGAGTGTGGTTTGTGATACAGCTTCAATCTATGACCATTCACAAGAAAAGTGACCTCTTCTTCATCTATTGTCCTGATTTTTACTGCTCCATTGTAAAAAATTTTAACAATTTCATATGGCCCCAGCCAATGTGTTTGAAATTTACCTTGAAAATCCTTGAATTTTGAATCAAACAAGAGAGCCCAGTCACCTTCTTTGAACTTCTTCTCTTTGATGTACTTGTCATGCCATCTAGTCCTTTGCTATTGGACTAGACTTGTTTTCTGAACTGCATCTTGTCTGATCTCATCCAATTCATTAATCTGCTCCAGTCTATGCTTTTGTGCCTCCGTTAAATCAAGTCCTAGCTGAACTGCCATTTTGAAAATTTGAATCTGGAACTCTATGGGAAACAAAACTTGCTTTCCATAAATAAGTTCATAAGGAGTATGGCCTGTTGTTTTTCTCCATGTAGTTCTATAGGCCCACAAGGCTTCAAGAAGCCTATCTACCCAATCTCTTCTATGTAAATGAACAGTCTTTGTTAGGATTCCTTCAATGACCTTATTAGTATATTCCACTTGACCATTTGCTTGTGGATGATAAGGAGTAGATTTTCTATGCCTGATTTTGTACCTCTCCATCATTTGTTCCACTAGCCTTGATGTAAATTTAGCTCCTTGATCTGTAACAATTTCTCTTGGGACACCAAAACGAGTAAAAATATCCTCAAAAAGAAAATTAACTACAGATGCTTCATTAGCAAAAAGTAATGGCTTGGCCTCTACCCATTTGGTAACATAATCAATGCAAACTAATATATATCTCTTTTGTCTTGATGGAGGACTAATCGGTCCTACAAAATCCAAAGCCCATTTTTCAAAAGGTTCAATATGTACCTGAGGTTGTAATGGCATCTCACCTGAAGGAGAAGGTTTCCCTACCCTTTGGCAACTGTCACACCTTTTGACATACTCTTTAGCATCTTTAAACAAGGATGGCAAATAATATCCTAAATTAAGGATCTTATAGGCTGTCCTCTTATCAGCAAAGTGTCCGCCACAAGGTTCATCATGACATGCTTTGAGAATCTCAGGCATCTCATCTTTCCGAACACATCTCCTAATGATCAAATCTGGACCTGTCTTGTACAACTCATTAGCAACCCATGAATATTTTGCACTGTCATAAATGATTTTTCTTTTATCTCTTGCATTCATTATTGAAGGAAATTTCCCTGAAACTAAATAATTAGCAATGTCAGCAAACCAAGGAGTCTGAGTAGAAATTGCAAAAATATATTCATCAGGAAATTGATCTTCAACTGGAGTGTCATCTTTGATTTTTTGGAGTCTAGATAGGAAATCAGCTACTGTGTTTTGTTTTCCAGGCCTATCTAGAATGGTAATGTTGAATTCTTGTAAAAGCAATAACCATCTTATGACTCTGCCATTAGTAATTGATTTTTTCATTAAGTATCTAATTGCAGAATGATCAATGTGAACAAAAGTTTCATAGCCTGTTATATAGTGTCTGAATTTGTTTATGGCATGAACAACAGCTAAAAACTCTTTTTCAGTTACAGTATAGTTTAACTCTGCAGGAGTCAAATTTTTACTGATATAGTAGATGGCATAAGGAATCAGGTCTTTTTGTCCCAATACTGCTCCTAGAGCTGTATCTGAGGCATCTGTTGAAATATGAAAAGGTAACTTCCAGTTAGGTCCCCTTAAAATAGGTGCTTCAGAAATTTTTGTTTTCAGGGTCTCAAAGGCTAACTGGAAATCATAATTCCATTTGAATTCACAGTCTTTGGTAAGTAATTTGAAGAGTGGAGATGCTATCTTGGTGAAGTTTTCTATAAATCTTCGATAATACCCTGTAAATCCAAGAAAACTCCTAACATTTTTTTGACAACTTGGAATAGATAAGTTAGAGATGACTTCAACTTTTGACTCATCAACTCTAATCCCATCCCCTGAAATGTGATGCCCCAAAAAAATACCTTCAGTAAACATCATGAAACATTTCTCATGACTAAGTGAAATATTTGCTTCTTGACATCTCTTTAAAACTTTTTCCAAGTTTTCTAAGGCTTCTTCAAATGTGTTTCCATAAACTGTGAAATCATCCATGTATACCTCTACACAATCATGTATTAGATCTGAAAAAATTCCTAATACTTCCCTTTGGAATGTTGCAAGTGCATTGCATAATCCAAATGGCAATACTCGGTAAGCATAGGTACCCCAAGGACAGGTAAATGTGGTTTTGTCTTGATATTCAAGTGCTACTTGGATTTGGTTGTAACCACTAAACCCATCTAGGAATGAGAAGTACTTTTTGCCAGCTAATGTATCTAACACTTGATCTATGAAAGGTAAGGAAAAATGGTCTTTAAGAGTAGCTTTGTTTAATTCCTGGTAGTCAATACATACCCTCCATTTACCATTTTTCTTTGGCACAATTACCAAAGGAGAAACCCACTGACTATCTGAAATGGGATAGATGAAGTTGAAATTTAACAATTTTTGCAATTCTTCTTTAACAATCTCCCTAAGATTTGGATTCATCCGTCTTTGAGGTTGTCTGATTGGTTTGCAATTTTCCTCTATATAGATATGATGATTGCAAGTCTTGGGGCTTATCCCTTTCATGTCAGTATATTCCCATGCATATGCAGAAGAATGTCTCTGTAATACTTTGACTAACTCTTCTTGTTGAGATTTTTCTAGGTTCTTGTTTATGTTCAAAGTTTTGCTCGGAAATATCTCACTTGTAGAGCTGCCAAATTTATCCATAGAATGAAGAGACATCTGTCTTGATGAAAAAAACTCAATGTTGGATCCCTCTTGAAATGGTTCATGTTTGTATTCTGAAGAGGATTCAAAGTTTTCTAGAGTATTCAAAATTTGATTATCTTCACTAATTTCTGAAATTGTGAAGAGAGGTTGTAAGTCTTCTTCATCCTCTATCCATTGAGTATCATCTAAATCTGTAATTGTCCTTGTTGGAGGATACAAAGTGAATTTCTTAGTTGAACTACCATCAGAGATGTACATATCACCGGATCTACAACTAATGAAAGCATCAGTTGTAGCCAACCAAGGTCTTCCTAATATAACAGGATGCCCTCCTAGATTATTCTTAGGAGTTGGGATCATGAAATCCACAGGGTACTCCCAAGAATCTAGGGACACTGGAATGTCTTCTATTACCCCATCAGGTTTGATCACAGATCTGTCTGCTAATTGTAATAATGTGGGTGTATAAAGAAGATTAGGAAGTTTCAGTTTATCCATGATTTGTCTACTCATGATATTGATTGCTGCTCCTAAATCAATAAGTGTGTTTTGGATCTCAATTCCATTGATGTGAATTTTAACAACTGGATTTCCTGGGTCTAGATACTTTGGAATAACAATCTTACCCATCATAATGTCTGCTATTTTTCCTGCCAGTTGAATTTTCTTTGTCTCTCTTATTCTTTTTCTTGTTTTCTTCATGCTCAAATCCTTTATTGTTTTAGCTAAAATTGGAATTTCCTTGATGGCTTGTAATAATGGAATCTTAATGCAAACATTTCTCAGCTCATCTAGGAAATCATAATTAGGCACCATAATTTGTTTTTCTACACCTCTATCAATTTGTAGTCTTTCTGGAAAGGGAGGTGTAGAAGTAGATGTTGATGGCTGCTCTAATACAGGAGTTGAGATTATTGGTTCTTTTTGCTTTAATTTTTCAGTGTTTGGGTCTTGAAAAGATGTGTCTTCCTCAAGACTTTTATTCACCCGTAGAGAATATTCCTCGGAGTTATCTTGTTCTTGTATGATCACAGAAGGTTTCCTCTTTTCAAGTATTCTTCCAGACCTAAGTTGAACATTACTAAGGTCTAAAGGAGTAATTAAATAAGTTGGAAACTGTTGGCCTTCTATCATGTATGTGTTCTAAGGATTTTTATTTTTGGGGTTTGGTATGGGTTGAGCAGGCAATTGATTTGATTTTTGAGGAAATGGTAATGGAAGTGGTTGATTTTGATGTGGTAGGTTCTGATGATGTTTTTGAGGATTTTGTTGAAACTTTTGTTGAGGATTTTGAGGAGAAAAATGTGGGTATGGTGGATAGGATGATGGATACTGATAGTACTGAGAGTATCTTCCATAGGGACTTTGTGCTCCTTGTGCCCAAGCTTGAGATTGATTTTGAAATTGAGGCCAAGGTTGCTGCCAAGAATTCCAAGGTGGAGGTTGGTTATACATTTGATCATGGAATCCTTGTGTTTGAGGTCCTTGCCAAGGCCTTCTAGAGACAAAATTGAGAGGTTCTGTGGAATTTGTAGGAGTTTCCTCTTGAAAGACAGCTTTGAGACCAGGAAGGGAAGGACAATTCTTGGTCTCATGTTTTTTAGAACAAATGACACAGGTCTCTACAACTTTTACATCCAAAGGGCATTCTCTCAAGGCATGTTTCTTCCTACATTTGGGACAAAAGATTGCTAAGGCATCAGATTCGGCTTTTTGCTTGTTTTGTAATTTAAGGGTGTCTATTTGTTCACTAAGACTCCCTAAGATGTCAGATTTGAAATCATCAAGCATATGTCCTATTTCTAACCTACTTATTGTCTAGAAGCAGACTTACTTGCCCTTGCAAGAGCAGGATCTCTTGGACCTTTTACAGTTTTAGATTTCCCTCTTGAAAGTTTGATACATAACTTAGATATTTCAGGTAATGTGAGCTGTGATATATCCCCTTTTCCCATAATGTTAAGGATATCCAGCCATTCATCCCTAATTGTTTTCAACAAAAGAGCTTTTAAGGTGTCTTGATCTAAGTTTTCTATTTTTTCTCTTTTGATGTTGTAATGAAATCTCTCCAACAAATCTTCCAAGTTTTCATCTTCTTTTTGTAACATCTTAAACACTTATTCCTTATGATTGACCGGCATACAATAATCCAAATACCTCTCTAGAAATTCTTGTTTCATGTCTTCCCATGTCCTAATAGAACTGTTGATCAAACCCATAAACCACTTCAATGCTGCTCCTTTCAATGTTGAAGGAAATAGTTTAAGTTTTTGAGCATCTTGTAAGTAGTCATAAGTTCTACACAGGATTTCAAATTCAAATAGGAAGGTTTCAGGATCTTCAATTTTAAGTCCATAGAAGTTTGGAAGGACAGAGGGTGAAATGTTTTTCATGGTTGTATTGGTTTCTTCATCTATTATAGGGAACCCAAAAGAGCTTCCCATTTCTCTTCTACCTCTTCCTCTACCTCCTTCTCCTTCTGCACCTCTACCTCCTTCTCCTCTACCTCTACCTCTACCCCCTCCAAATAATGTGTGTTCTCCATTAAAGACTCCTCCTCCTCCTTTTTCTGCCATGGTTGATTCTTCTTCTGTGGAAGTGGAAAAGTTTATGTCCCTAACAGGAGTCCATGGATCTTCTTCTAAGACAGGTTCAGTGGATGAAGTGGAAGGTCTCTCTAATGGAATATCTGATCTTAGGTCTTCTAGAAGTCTAGGATCAGTAAAATATGGAATGTGGGTCTGAGTTGAAGGTGTACTAGCTCTTGGTCTAAGTGAAACAAGTGGTGTTCTAGGAATCAAACTTCTGCTTCTGCTTCTTATGAATCTACCCCTTGAGTCTCTCTCTCTACGCATATCATTTTTTTTGGGAGTTAAGAAACAAAGGTTACCTAGTTTTCACTTCCCCGGCAACGACGCCAAAATGTTTGTGCTCAACCTAGTCTCCTAAATTGAGTTCATTTAATTGTCAACTAGGGTTGGTAAACTGCTGAAGTGAGGTGCACTGTATGTGCCTAGGTGTTTGTTTCTTACTGCGTTGTGTTAGTGTTTTATGATGTTTTTGGTCTTTTGGTGGTTTTATGTTCACAGGGAAAAGAACTAAATGCTGATGGAAAGAAGCTACTGGTTAAAAACAGAGTGAAGCCTAATTTGTTGATGACAAATGACAAATGCAAATACTGAGACAGAACCAAACCTAAACTATGACTTAGAAAAATACAAAGCTTGATAATGACTTCAAGAAAATAAATCACAACATGAACTTAACTTGTCCAATTCTTTCATTAAAGATATTTTGGAAGAGCTTGAGAAATGGGCAGCTAAGTGTAGAAATTCTCCTAATTAAACAATTAAACAATCAACTCATAATGATACAACATCTCATCCATGATTAAAGGTTTGTTGAAACATATTTGGAAAAGAACATTTGTAACATCATAATATTTCTACTCTAAAACTAGCTCCTAATTCTATTCTGCAACTTAGTTTAACACCACTAAACCTCACTCAAAAGTTATAGATTTCATTTTAGAATAGTCTTTGAGGAAAGGCTTGTTTGTGAAATGGTAAAAAGGTTGCAAAAGTGCTCCAGGCCTTATACTGATACTATCTTCTGTCCAAATGATTATGAGTTAATATAGGTTTAGAACAAAAGAAGTTTTGTAAATAATGAAGACCGTGGTATTGAAGTTTAACAACTAATGCAATTTAAAATGCAATGGATGGCAACTAATCTTGAAATGTAAATACAGTGAGCTAAGCTGGAACTGAACTAGGGTGCTACTAGTCTACAGTGATCAGTGCTAGATTAAAAAGCCATTATCAAACTTGAAACGAAATAACAGAGCATGAATTAAATGCAATTTGACTCCAGAGTGCCCTAACTGAATTATCATGCAATTAATCTATGGGATTCTACAGCCTATTTTGTCCATCATGAATGGTATTTTGGAAAATCTTGTTAGAACAATCCTGGCTGTACAAGTCAATGCATTTGAATGCAAACATGAAAACTGAAAGCAAATACAATGAAAAACTAAGACATCACAGCTATTTCCTACTCGTTATTATGATGTTTTGGAAGAGCTTTTTAAGAGTAAGATCAGCTATGCTACTTAGTGAAAACAAGCAACTAAATCCCACAGTATCACAGTTATGCCTTAGTCATCATAATGATATCTTGGAAGAGTTTACTAGAGTAATTTTTAACTGTGATAATGAACTAAAGGAATTGCAAATAAAATCTATAACACTACAGCAATTTCTCATTCATTATAATGATCTTTTGGAAGATTTTCTTAGAACAAGTATAGCTATAATGATAAATGAAATTAACTATGAATTTAGATACTTATCTAAATTGCAAAAGTAAAGCCGCTCAGGAGGCAGGGGCCCTCTACCACCAGAGTAGCACAAAATCTAACTCAAGATCAACTCAACGCGTTCAAAGAAATGCTATCTTCTTCATTAAAGGAAAATAACTTAAAACAGAGTATTCTCGGTCTTCAGAAATATAGTAGTCAATCCACGAAATCTAATCAAAATCTAGAGCTTGTCTCTCGGTTTCCCGAGTACATTTATAACAAATATTCATAACATAACTTGAGATAATATGGGAATCATTGTCTTTTCATATCAAAATCGTACTAGAACTCTAAAGATGGCAGCGTAAAGTGACAAAGGACATCTGGACTGTCCTTGTCCTATTAGGAGTCTGCCTCCTTGTGTGAGTTCCCATGTACAAAACCACATCCAGAATTCCGTTCATTCTTCATGGTGAGCAAAAAACGTTGAGGACATGATGTGGAATATACCCATGTGTGGATTTTCCTGAGAGGACACCTGGAACATGCTTGAACGTGAAGACAGCTGCAGAATTGGCGACTAGCTACGGAATGTCTGCATTATGTAGCTAGTTTCAGTTCAAAATTCATTACAATGACAAAATCACAAAACTTAGCAAGTTAGCCATGATATTCATTCTTAAAGTAATTTTAACTAATTTCATTGATCATTTGAGCCTGGGATAACAATGGACAAAAGAAAATGGAGTGAAGTATGATGGAAGAAAGAACAATCTTGGGGCTCAACACTTAGCATGTTTACACACTCAAGTGATGGAAATATCTCATATAAAGACCAAGTATATATGAAAATCACACAAATTATAAAAATTAGTCTTATGCTACCATTACAGTGTAAAAGACTCCATGACTCAACTATCTTTCGCAAAATTTTAAAGGAAAAATGCACAACTAATTTTAGTTGGTTAACACAAACGCCAAAGTTGGATAAGTCCACTAGTTTGGTGGTCAATGGGCAATAAGTTGATGATGGTAATAGTGTTGAGCCATTAGATGTTAAGTTTAGCGACAACCATTTCTTTGTTACTGTAGCAAGATATGCTTCCCAGTAGTTAAAACATGGCTCCATTTCCTTACTACTGTAGCAAGACACACTGCCCAATAATTAAAACACAACCCCATTTCTTTGTTGTTGTAGCAAGGCAAACTGCCCAGTCATTAAAACATGGTCTTTCGGCATTTTTTTTTTTTTTAAATTTTTAGAGTACTAACCAAAAAGAATAAATAGTTTCAGAGTACTAATAAAGAAGGATAAACTATTTCTTGTGTTTGCTGAAAGCCCTAGTTTGTGGGCCAAATTTGAAAGGAGAAAATATTCAAGTGTATTATCAGCATAAGGATAATACTAGGAGGCATTCATCGCAATTCATGTAAAAGAGTGTCAACTTCTTGATTCTTGAAAAGGTCCTTGAACTACTTTGAAATTTCACTCATGTGAAAGTTGAATTCTCAAAAGGAAATATCAGTCCACCAGTGAAAATGGGAAGCCCTAGCCAAAGGGATGGATACCTATGCAAATTTGGCATGAAAACATATTTGCAGGTAGATCAATATTGGAATCATCATATATTCATACATATAGTTATCATAGGAAGAAGTATTGAAATGACACTCTTCCTGTTTGAGAAAGTTGTGACATTTTGGAAAAATTATTGATTATAGTATCCTTTATAAATTCTAATGATGGGACTTGTTCTCAATCAAAGTTGTGAACAAGTCAGGACCACTGATAGTATGATGCAATTTGTATCTCTATGTCGATCTACCGAGGTAGTATGCTGCCATTGTTAGATCTAACTCTTGTTTCTCACCTCAAGTTTGATCTACCTACAATGGTACCCTACTCAACGATAACATAAGGATCCATGATTTATGCATGCATGAATAACACCAGTCCTTATACTTGTTTTTCAACCCAAGGTCAAGTGTTGGAACTTGGGATATGATGTCACTTGTAACATACCCCCATGTGTAATTGTGATTTTTTTTGTTCGTGTTTATGTTTGGGTGATCCACTATTCCTTTAATGGCTTAGTTTTGACCATTATTATGTTATTTTTCCATCACCCTTTTGCTGAGGTTGGGCCTAACATCATTGCTCTATCAGATGTGTTCTATATGTTTGAAACTCGTTGGTTGCATTTACAATACTGGAAGGCTATGCTTGAAATTCCTCCAAGGGAGTCAACACAAGAGAATTGTAAAGAGGGAAATGAAACCTACAACTATCATTTCATACTGCTACCTCTAAATAAGTCCTATTTTTTGCCTCAAAGGGAGGCCTCTATACGTTGCTATACTTGCATTCATTTAATATTGCTATACTTGCATTCATTTAATACATGGTGCATGTGGGAAGGGTCATCAAGTTTATACACAGTTATAAACCATTAAATAGGGTGATTACTCTTGTAGTACATACAAGAGAGGTATAATGATAGAACAAAACCAATAACATGACAATATTAATCTCATATCCGAGTGTACACATAATTGACATTCCTATTATGATCTACCACCCATGAAGCTTTCCTTGTGAAATAAACATCAAAAGCACCATGGAAATGCCAAGTCACAAAGGAATTAACATTTCCAAGAATCTTACCATATCAAGAATGGAATGTCTTTATACTAGTGCTTAGCATGGTTACACACGCAAGTGATGGAAATATCTCATATAAATACCAACTATATATGAAAATCACACAAATTATACCAATTAGTCTTATGCTACCATTACAGTGTAAAAGACTCCATGACTCAACTATCTTTTGAAAAATTTTAAAGGAAAAATGCACTACTAATTTCAGTTGGTTAACACAAACACCAAAGTTGGATAAGTCCACTAGTTTGGTGGCCAATGGGAAATAGGTTGGTGATGGTATAGTGTTGAGCCACTAGATGTGAAGTTTAGCGATGGCCATTTCCTTGTTATTGTAGCAAGATATACTTCCCAGTAATTAAAACATGGCTCCATTTCCTTGCTACTAGAGCAAGACACACTGCCCAATAATTAAAACACAACCCCATTTCTTTGTTGTTGTAGCAAGGCAAACTGCCCAGTCATTAAAACACCACTCCATTTTCTTTCTGTTGTAGCAAGACAAACTTCCCAACAATAAAACATGACTAAAGATATTTGATAACATCACCTTGTACCCTTTTGTAAGGTAAATAACAATATTAGGTATATCCATAAAGGATACCTCTGGAAATAATATGTGTCTATTATTTATAATATTATGTCCATTAAAAAATACACCGTGATTAATTTTAAATTTTGACTAATACTTGACATCATGCCCAAGCATGAATACACCATGGCAACACCTTGACATCATGCCCAACTGGGATAGCCTATTTTCATTTATTATTAGTTTGTATACATGCTTCTAACAACGTAATGCATAACAATATCACACGATGGATACATAATTAGGAAGCTATAAGTATTTCATACTGTCTTAGGTTTCTTTTGGATTTGTAGCTACAATTAATATAGCTGAAAAAGTTTAGGTTCTATTAATATTGGGAGATAGGCCAAATACTGGATTCCAAATTTCTCGAAATAAATTCCTTGACATGCGCTCCACATCACCTTCCACTTCCTCTCCATGTCATTGCCACGTTAGTGCAATATTTTCACCATGTTGTCACCACATCACCAATGAGCCATGTCATGATGATACACCATCTACCACATAGGTGTGCCACATAATTCTACTTCAATGCCACAACATCATGAACCAAATAACAATGACATGTTATCTTCCATGTGGGTGTTCCACATACCAATGAATATATTACTGATCTTCACTGCAAATTGAGATTGTGATCTTCAAACAGTCTACAAACAAAGATTTTCGGACATCTTCTTTGAGATTTTCAGTGACCTATCTCTAAGGTTTTTCGGTGACAAGATAGAAGTAGTAGGCCTTGACCCATAGGAGGGCACCTACAGGTAGACATAACAACCTTCGCCATCAATAGCATAACATGCTCCCATTTCCTTTCTCAACCTATTTGGCACATTTTTAAAGCATAAGTTTGGTTGTTGGTAAGCCTGGTAATTTAGGGTATGTATAGATTTGTGGGTTTATCTAGGATCAAAATTTCTGTGTGCAAGCAATGATTCGTCACATGTGTGGTTTGTTGAATGTTCCCACAAAAAATTAGTATTTCTTCTCACTGTAATTTTAGTAGAGTATCTCTAGGTTTATACTCTGTAGATACTTGAAGGCCCAAGGGTAAATTTTTTAGGGAGGGTATTACCTTTTGTCATTCAAAAATTATATTTTCCTAATCCTTTTTAAGTGCCCTTCCCACTCTAGAGGCCATGTAGAGCCTCACTGATTATATATATATATATATATATATATATATATGAGTAAACTTTGCATATTTTGTCTCTAATGGTTTGGAACCATGGTTTTGAATCTTCAAATTTCAAAATATAGTTTTTCATTAAAATTTAAATATTATCTGTATTTTTTTAGCAAACCAAGCAATTGAAATTAGATCAGTCTGAGTCATTCCAAGTCCCAGTTGACCCTTGACCGATTCTGAGGCCAAGTCCAAGTTTTAAAACATTGCTCAGGAGTGTGGTGGCTTGGTGAGTACTTGGGAAAAAACTCACATTGACCAAGCATTGGGTAGTCAATACTTGTTGTACTTGTGAGTGTTGGCAAGTTCTCCCATGCGCAGTGGAGTATGGTAAGTCTGAATGAATGGAAATTTTTGATGTTATTGGCGGGTTTGGGGATAAGAGGGAGTTTTTCACCTTGTCTTTTCCTTTGAAACCCCTTGACTTGAACACAAAGTCATCTGTGAGAATTTTTTGAAGGCCATTTGCAAGAAGATTTTTTGGGGTTTTAAGGAGGAATTTCAAGTGATTTAACAAGCTAGTTGTAATCTTTTGGCCTGAAGGTGATTTTCAGCTAGCAAAAGATTCAGTCAACTAACAGTTCTTATTTTCTTAAAGTTCTTTATCTTAGGATATTTTCTTCAAGTGCTTGGGTGTCTTGGGAGTGCCATGGAGCCATCTAGAACCAACATTGAACCATTTGAAGGCATTTAGAATGGGTTTTGATGGGTATAACAGGAAAAATATAGGCTATAGCCCATGGTTGTGGTGTGTAGCAGCTAACAGTGAGGTGATTAGGCTTGTATTAACATAGAGATCCACATTCAAAACCTCTTGAGTGGGTATATATGAGGCCAGGTGCAACTCCTGATTGGTTTTGATGGAATAGGGATGCCC
Source organism: Pinus albicaulis (assembly GCA_034641835.2). NCBI lineage: Eukaryota > Viridiplantae > Streptophyta > Pinopsida > Pinales > Pinaceae > Pinus > Pinus albicaulis. The sequence goes on from CM076581.1 coordinate 458,887,861, forward strand.
CTCATAGCATGGCCACTCAGCTCAAAAACAGCTATAAGTTACTATAATCAGAATGTCTAAAAAAATTTGGGACTGTATTTTGATACATAATAGTTCATATTTCTTTTTTCCCTCAAAATCCCATCTTTGAATTTTTAGGTCAGTTTGGTTAAGGCTTGAAATTTGCTTCAAAACCATTATCAAAAATCTTAGACACCATTGGAAATTTGGGACAAATTTAGAGGTTTATTGGGTAAGATGTGAATCATACAATGATAATTACTATCGGGGCATAAACCAGCTTGTATACTATGTGGCTGTACTTTCTAACAACAATCTAGTTGTTTGTCCCAATAAGACATCTGAAATCATCATATAGAGATGAAAAAAAAAGAAAAAGGAAAGAGGCATGCAACAAATATTGGGAGAGGCCTTGGAAATTGAGATGAGGGAGGTGCCTTAAGGGTTTTAACATTTTGGAGATGATGCAAACATCTCAAGTAATAGACAAACTAGTCTATGATTTTACCTGTCCACCAGTTGGTGGACAAAGCACCTTAGATTAATGTTGGAAGGAAAAATATTAGCAAAAAGGTAGAGAGAATTGTAGGTAGATGGTGGTATTTGTTTGATTTTCCTTAATGCCTCTTAAGGGAAACATATTCTATCAGCCTATGATGCAATTGATATTTGTGGTCTAACTTTTAAAGACTCTTAACTATGAGCATTGAGAAGCTTAGCAATCACTTTGGCAAGCTAAAAACATTGATACCATCTATGTCACATGGTTCACTGAAATTCAAACTTGAGGTTTAAAATTCAATGAACCTAAAGAAAATTCTTAGGTTTGATTAGGTTCTTCAAACCTCATGACTGAACCTCAAGTTAAATTTGAACTTGAAGGGAAAATTGGGTTTTTTTATCATTTTTCTCATTTTTTATAAATAAAAAAGTAAATTTTTTCTAACCCTAGATCCCTTGACTTAGAATCCTTTTTGCACTTTTTTGTTCAGTCTTCACTCAACCAACTTGTCTCCCTTGCCCATGTCACTGAACCTCTTTCCATTGCTGCCGACCCTTGATCCTGCTAACCTTATTCGACCATGTGATTTCTTTATGCCAATTCTAGTCTTAATTCTCTTCTCTGTGGAATTCGACCCTCCATTACCATTGCCAGATGGACCATATACCTGCCAAGTTGATGGTTCACTACCCACAAAGACTTATTTTGTTTGCGATTTTCCACACTTGTTGTGCCCAACCTCCAGGGGATTTGATATGGCTCACAACTCAAGCTATGGCCTATAGTTTGTGCCACACCCAAAACTCAAGCTATAGCTTGTAGCATGTGCCATGGCCTATGGGGTTTGTATCTAGGACCAGTCACCACTGTAGTCAGACTCTATAGATAATGAAAAATGTATATAGATGAGCCTGTTGAATTCAAATTGAACCTAATTGTTGTTGAACCCAACCTCATATTTGAACTATTTGACTTAGGATACCACAGAGAGGTTGATAACATTAAGGGATATTGGATAGAAACTGAAGGGATCAACATCCTAAATCTGTAATTAGAGGTATCAAGCCAGAGCTCGATTTTGAGTAAGAATAAACAATTAAAGATGAGAGGGAAGTATAATCGGCCATATTCTTAAATTTAAACAAAATTGTTTCTACAGATTGTTGAAAGATAGATCAAAAGAAGAAATAGGTCCCATTGTAAGTCTAAACATAGTCCAAAAAATAACCAATCTACGTAAAATCAAATAAAGGTCATTACCATTTTGTGGGTTGAAAAATTTCCCCCTGAACCAAAGTATGTGAAAATATCTAAATGCAACTCCCTTCGACAGTATTGCTACCCCCACTTTCGGCCTCTATTAATCTTCTGCCTCCATGGGATATGCTTTCATTCCAAATGCTGGATAATATGGAACTGAAAAACAATTACAGGGCCAGTGCTCAAAAGCTGCATTAACTTGTAAGAATTGCATTCGCATTGCCGGAAAGAGTAGCAGTAAGAATTGCATTCGGGCAATATTGCTGGAAAAAAGGCGGTAAGAATTGATTTCAACTGATTAACTATGAGTTAGTAAATTTAATTAAAAATTACTAATTATACTATTTGTTAGTTGATTAATTTTTTTTCTTTTTTTATGTTAGGCGCTTAGGGATTAGGGGAATAGGGGATTAGGGGTTAGAGGATTAGGGTTCAGGGGTTAGGCCATGCACCATGGGTTGATTTACATGTGATTCTATTGGCCTACCATGGTGGTGTATATTAGTTGGGTCCCACCAAATTCCCCATCATATTATACCAAGGTACAAAGAAAGGAGACATGCTTGTGAGAGGAGTGATAAAAACATGCACTAAATCCATTTCCCAACCCATATTGTTGGAACAGGGTCTCCTACAGGAGTTGTGAAACTGATCCATTTTGTATATTTTTTATTATATTTAGCCTAACACAGGGTTTTTGGGGTGGGTCAAAGCCCCTAATACATTGTGAGTGGGCCAAGGGTAGACCAAGAGTCCAGAAACTGCGATGTGTGGACCATTGGATGCGTAGGCTAAAATAGTATAAGTAGTTGAACCTTTTTGAGTTGTAGGACAGACTTGGATTAAGATTGATGCGAATTGAAAATTAGTAGATTTGTTTGGGTTTTTGGGGAAAGGACTCCTGCTGGCTGTGTGCGCAGAGATCCTCAATCCTACTGTGTGTGGACCCTACTGTTGTGTGCGTAGGTTGGGTTTTTTGGGTATTATAAAAGGAACTGAAGGATTAATGAATGCAGAAGGATGTTGAAATCTCCGAATCTATTGAATCTATGATATCTGTTTATGTATACTCTGTGTCATTGATTTGAGCTGCGCAGATACTTGTGTTACATGTTTATATTGTGATCTAGATCTATTATGGTATGCATAATTCTATATTGAGCTCCACAAGTAATTGTGTTATGTGTTTATGCTGCATTGACCATTGATATGAATCCATTTATTAGACTTGATGCAAGAATAGCTGCAATAATTGCCTTATTTTCCTATACCTGGGGTTCGTTGCGATTATACATGGTATTGCGCACGTGGATGCGGAGGAACTGATAGATCTAGATTTTGTAATATGTGATCTAATAATTGTCAAGTTGAACGCAACTCTACCAAACTTACCTGATCTCTCACAGGGTGTAGAAAGCTGGTTCTATCACCCTCGCATACTACTTCGGGTGAGAATTTGACCTGTGCAAGCAGACCACTTCCGAAAGGGCTAGTAGTATAGGGGTGTTTTGGCAAACCTTAACCTCTGAACCTGGGTCAGGACCCCTCGAGCCAAAAAAAGGTTCCGTTGCCGGAACTGGGAGCATTTTAAGAGAGGGATCGGGTAATGCCAAGGCCGTACTGGAAACCTGAAAGAAAAGAAATTGATGAATGGTTTGAATAGCAAGTTCAGGAATTCATAGTAAAAGAAAAGTGCAGTAAGAGGTTGACCACAAAAGAGTGGAACAATAGGTATATTTTCACAGAGATCTACAATATATTTTTTGTAACCATTGCAATTGAGCAAGGTTGGTCGAATTTCAGAAGTGTTGGAAGGACAAGCGGGTCACACAGTGGACCCCAGAATTGATCCAGCAGTTAGAAAAGGCTGATAACACCATCACGCATACCATAGACCACTGGGTGGACAACGTGCTAGGAGGATTCGTGACGGAATTCGTCATCGATCAATTCGTCTCCTACTCCGAAGCAGAGCGAAGATTCTTCAAAGGGTTTAGGGGTAAGTTTCTAAAGACTTTACCATTGCTAATTAAGATATTACTGGGTGAAAAAAGTATTTTGCGTAGCCACACCGAGTGAATGACCGCTGATATGGACGGAAGTACAATGCGAAGTGGAAAATACTATCAGACCAACCTAGAAGGAGGTAGATTTATCTATAGCCTGCTAAGAGAAGCAGCTACGTATAGTCCTCCAGCCACACCACTGTCAAACCAGTGTAGGGTTAAGAATTCACCTACACCTCCACCACCAGAAGACGACATGGCCGCGCACATGAAATTTCCTACCTTTAAGGGTGTGGGAGATGAGGACATGGAGCAGTTCTGGTTTGTCGTAGAATCGGTATGGACTGCGCAAAACGTAGCTAGTGACACAGTGAAGAGGGCACAGTTGTCCCTTGCCTTTGAAGAAAGAGTGTTGGATTGGTACATGGGATATATCAGACAACATGCAAAATCAACCATCGAAGAGATCAAGAACATCTTAAAACAATTTTTCAAGAAGCCTAAGTCCTATTCTCAAATAGTGGTCGATCTAAAGGATTTCAAGCAAGGGGCCTTCTCAATCGGTATGGGAGGCTGATCAATGGTTGAAGAAGGTGATCACGAAGGAGGATTTCAGTACGATGACAGACAACACACGGAGTGGTTCATTGCTATGTTGCTACCTCACCTACGCGTACCTATGGGTCACCAAACTTTTGAATCTTCGGAAAAATCCCTGGAGGTCGCTATGAAGTTAGAAGCTGCACCCAGAGACGATACCTAGCTAGGCATCCAGTAGATCCAAGGGCAACTGGAGGTGATGCACATGGAGATCCAGAACGTGCAAAAGGAGCGAGGCATAGAGGCTAGCCTATAAATATGATGCATACGTTGCAGGACGAATGGTCACACTAAGGATAATTGCCCGCTATTAAGAAACTACATGCAGGCTGGGGGACCTAGTCCACTATTCCCTAGGGAAGTGGCAGGACCAAGTGGGCTGACACTATGGTGCGATGATTTCCACATTGCAGGGTTTCACGACACAAACCACTGTCCCCGCCTTGTTGCATATGTCCCAGAAGTAAAAAAACAATGGTGTAGGTTCTGTAGGTCGGTAGTGTTGGGTATGTGTTATATTCTTTCCACGAATAAGCATGCGCAGGGGGGCGATAGCCCCCCCTGTCGGGGTCCGGGGCAGCGCCCCGGCGAAAATTTTTGGTCCTTAATTTCCGGTGGGTAGTCCGTGTCCATGGTTTTGTGCATGGTTTTGCACATTGTTTTGGGGTACGATGGTTTTCGGCCCCTCGTATTTTTGTAGATCCGGTCAAGGGAACTACAGTTATGTTATAATCCAGGGTTTATGGATTGGGGTTTATGTATGCTTTGGCATGTATATATATGTGTTGTAACACTAAAAGGAATATAATGAAAAATCAAGCTGGTTGTCCCAATTTGGGATCCAGGGGAAAATCTCTGTGTTTATCTGTTTTATGTTTTATGATCTCGCTATTGTTTATTTTCTATTATAAGATTCGTGTGTAGATAATTTCTGTTCAGGGTTAAAACCTACATTTGGTATCAGAGCTGTTTCGGCTTCAAGGGGATGCCTTTGCTGCTGAGGGTTTTTTGCTTGGGCCTGAGGTAGACCCTGTTCAGTGGGAGATCTGCAGGATCGATTCTTGCTGTGAGAGAAGATGGCGAGCGACAGAAAGATAGAGATCGAGAAATTTAATGGTCAGAGTTTTGAGTTGTGGAAGCTCAAGATGGAGGATCTGCTGGTGGATAAAGATTAGTGGATCGCGGTAGATCCAGGTACTAAGCCAACAGGAATGTCAGATGAAGACTGGAAGAAACTGGATCGGAAGGCTAAAAGCACAATACGGTTGTGTGTATCAGATTCAGTATTGTTGAATGTATCTGGGGAAGCTACGACGAAGACCTTGTGGGAAAAGCTAGGGACTTTGTACCAATCTAAGTCTCTGGTGAATAAGTTTCTCCTGCGGAAAAAGTTGTATAACCTGAGGATGAAGAATGGAGACTCAGTGACAGAGCATCTGAACGCCTTCAATACTGTGGTAAGTCTGCTGTCATCTGTTGATATTAAAATCTCAGATGAAGATAAGTGCATCAGTTTGTTGTGCTCTCTACCAGACTCGTGGGACAGTCTGGTTATTGCAATAGGTAGCAATACAACTACCTTGAATTTTGATGACATTGTTTCAGCCTTGCTGTCGGAGGAAATGAGACGGAGAAATATGGAGGGTCATAATGGAGATGCCTTATCTGTACGAGGAAGGTCCCAAAACAGAAACAAGAATAAGGTTTCGAGTGGGAGATCTAAATCTAGAGGGAGATCTAAATCTCCTGGAAAGTTTGTAAAGGTGTGCTGGAAATGCGGAAAAGAAGGGCACTACAAAAAGGAATGCAGATCTAAAGCTCCTGAGAAAGGAAAGGGATCTGATGAAGGTCCTTCTGCAGAAGCAAAAACCACCTCGGATGAAGGTGGGGATGTGTATTTGGCTTCTTCTTCAAATACACATGTAGATCAAGAGTCATGGTTGATTGACTCAGGTGCATCCTTTCACTTCACTCCCCATAGGGAGTGGTTCTGCGAGTATGAGAAATATGATGGTGGTGATGTCTTCCTAGGGGATGATAGGAAGGCCGGAATCATTGGACGTGGAAAGGTCAAGCTGAAGCTGCAAGGTGGAAGGATTAGAACACTTCCTGGTGTTCTGCATATTCCTGCATTGGCCAGAAATCTGATTTCTGTAAGCAAGATGGATGATGCAGGTGTAAAAATAGTGTTTGAGAAAGATGCCTGCAAGATGGTTCGGGGAGCACTGGTATTAATGCGGGGAGTTCGGATTGGAACTCTGTACAAGCTACAAGGTAGCACTGTTATTGATGGGTGTAACAGTTCTGTGGTTCCTGAAAGTGGAGCGGAAAGCCTAGCCGTCTCTGGAGAAAAGACCATGCTATGGCATCAAAGGCTTGGACATATTGGAGAGAAGGGCCTTCGGATACTACATAGAAATGGTATGGTAGAAGGTATGTCTAATTTCTCTCTAGATTTCGATTTCTGTGAACATTGTGTATATGGGAAGCAGAATCGGGTGAGTTTTCCTTTTGGTGCTAAGAGGGCGAACAAGATATTAGAACTTGTGCACAGTGATGTGTTTGGACCTATGTCAGTTCCATCACTGGGAAAGTCTGTGTACTATGTTTCATTCATAGATGACTTTTCAAGGAATACATGGATATATTTCTTGAGGAAGAAATCTGAAGTCTTTGACAAATTTAAAGAATTTAAGGCTCTGGTGGAAAACCAGACAGAGAAGAAGATAAAGGCGCCGAGGACAGATAATGGTGGGGAGTTCTGCAAGAATGAATTTGAAGAGTTCTGTAAGAAGTGTGGTATAGCACGACAGAAGACTACTCCATACACACCTCAGCAAAATGGAGTTGCAGAAAGAATGAATAGAACACTGATGGAAAAGGCAAGAAGCATGCTCAATGGTACCGGGTTAGGACAAGAATTCTGGGTAGAGGCAGTGGAGACTGCATGTTACTTAGTTAACAGATCACCTTCATCAGCGTTGGAGGATAAGACCCCACATGAGGTATGGACTGGAAAGAAACCTTCTCTTTCACATCTAAGGGTATTTGGATGTGATGCATATGTACATGTTCCAAAGGAGAAAAGGACCAAGTTGGATAATAAATCTGAAAGGTGAATCTTTATTGGGTATAAGGATGGTTTAAAGGGTTACAAGCTTTGGAACCCAGAAACAAGGAAGGTTGTGTACAGCCGAGATGTGGTGTTTAGAGAGGTGAAAGATGTTGTTAAACATGAATTCCTACCAAAGGAACCTGAGAAGATAGAGTTTGAGCTAAAGGAGGATGAATCAGACTCTACAATAGAAGAAGACTTAGAAGATGAAGAGCCACAAACTCCAGCTTTGAGAAGATCAGTTCGGGAAAGAAGGCAACCAGAAAGGTATAGTCCATCTGCTTTCTGTTCAGGTTTTGCCTTAACTATAACTGATGATTAACCCAGAACTGTCAGGGAGGCAGCAGATTCAAAGGATGGAAAACTCTGGAAGGAGGCCATGGTTGATAAAATGGCATCCTTGCACAAAAACGATGCATGGGATCTGGTGGAGTTGCCTGCTGGAAGGAAGCCCATTGGGAGCAAATGGGTGTTTAAGAAGAAGATGAATGTAGAAGGCAAGGTGGAGAAATACAAAGCTCGATTGGTAGCGAAAGGTTATTCCCAGGTGCCGGGAATTGATTTTGGTGATATTTTTTCTCCTGTTGCCAAAGTCACTTCTATTAGATTACTTTTATCTATTGCTGCTGCATTTGATTTTGAGATAGAACAGATGGATGTGAAGACAACATTTCTTCACGAAGATCTAGAAGAGGAGATCTACATGAAGCAACTTGAAGTTTTTATGGTGAAGGGTAAGAAAGAACTATTATGCAGGTTGAAGAAGTCTCTGTATGGGTTAAAACAGTCACCAAGGATGTGGTATCAGAAATTTGATACCTATATACGGGGACTTGGCTTCACCAGAAGCAAGGAGGATCACTGTGCTTATTTTAAATTAATTGGTGATCGTGTTATTTATTTGGTCTTGTATGTGGATGATATGTTGTTGATTGGAAATGACAAAGAAATTATCCAAGATTTGAAGACCCAACTGTTCTCCAAATTCGACATGAAGGATCTGGGTGCCGCAAACTATATTTTGGGCATGGAAATTAAGAGAGATCGGGCAAAGAGGAAGCTCTGGTTAAACCAGAGGAAGTATGTTGAGACTATATTGCAGAGGTTCAATATGCAGGATAGTAAACCGGTGAATGTTCCTATTCCCGTAGGTGTAAAGCTGTCTGTTGAACAGTGTCCCAAGACACAAGAAGAAGAGGAGTATATGTCCCGTGTTCCATATGCAAGTGCAGTGGGTAGCCTGATGTATGCAATGGTATGTACTAGACCAGACATTGCACATGCAGTGGGAGTATTGAGCAAGTTTATGTCAAACCCAGGGAAGGAGCATTGGACAACAGTGAAGCAGGTTTTCAGATATTTACGTGGCACTAGTGATTATGGCTTGTGCTACCAGGGAAGACCAAGATTGGAAAGAATGTTGGACATTCATGGTTTTGTTGATGCAGACTGGGCTGGAGATCTGGACCAAAGAAGATCTACAAGTGGGTATGTGTTTAGCCTATTTGGAGGCGCAGTCAGTTGGATGAGTAAAAGACAATTTGTAGTGGCTCTTTCAACTACAGAAGCAGAATACATAGCAGCCACTCATGCAAGCAAGGAAGAAATTTGGTTGCAGAGATTGTGTTCAAGTATGGGGTTGGTACAACAAGCTATAAGGATAGACTGTGATAGCCAAAGTGCAATTTTCTTGGCTAAGAACCCTGCTTATCATTCAAAGACAAAGCACATTGATGTTCAATATCACTTTGTTAGAGATATGGTTGAGGCTAAAAGGGTGTTGCTGGTAAAGGTGGATACTTTGAAGAATGTTGCAGATGCATTGACAAAGTCTGTGAGCACTCAGAAGTTCTCTTGGTGTAGAGAAACAATTGGTGTTGAAGAATTGGGCCAATGACTAAGCTCTCCTAAGGCCCCCTATGGAAAGAAAACAGCAAGTGGGAGAATGTTGGGTATGTGTTCTATTCTTTCCACGAATAAGCATGCGTGGGGGAGTAAGAGGGGGGCGATAGCCCCCTCGTTCTGGGTTGGCAGTCATCGCTAAAATTTTTGGTCCTTAATTTTTGGTGGGTAGTCCGCATCCATGGTTTTGTGCATGGTTTTGCACATGGTTTTGGGGTACGATGTTTTTCGGCCCCTCGTATTTTTGTAGATCCGGTCAAGGGAACTACGGTTATGTTCTAATCCAGAGTTTATGGATTGGGGTTTATGTATGCTTCGGCATGTATATATATGTGTTGTAACACTAAAAGGAATATAATGAAAAATCAAGCTAGTCGTCCCGATTTGGGATCCAGGGGAAAATATCTGTGTTTATCTGTTTTATGTTTTATGCTCTCACTATTGTTTATTTTCTATTATAAGATTCGTGTGTAGATAATTTCTGTTCAGGGTTAAAACCTACAGGTAGGACATGATGAACAAAATTTCCAGATGTATGATTTGATGATCGATCGGGGGAATCTCTATAGGGTGCAGTCAGACCCATCTTCACCTAGATCGCTCTCGAGCACAGGGGGCTCCCCAGTAAGGGGCAGGGGAGGCAGAAGAGGTGGAAGCACAGGTCGGGGACAAGGGAAAATCATCTGTTATAACTATGGAGAGGTAGGGCATTTTACCAAGGACTGTCCAAACCCCACAAGACAGACCTGCTGGTATTGAAAGTATCTGGAACATGCGACTGAAGACTATCCAGTATTGATAGTGAAGATGTAGGAAAAGCAGTCGACACCCACATAGAATGTGTAGAGGGTTAAGGCCGAACTACGAGACAAAGATCCAAGCGTAAATTTTGTAACACGTAGTGGATTGGCCATCGGGTGGGCTAGGGATAAAACTACAACCGAGCCTCTAATCCGACTAGCAGTTAGTAAACAGGAAGGGTTGGATCTGAAGAAGGAGAAAGAAACATTTATCACAGCTCACAAGGACTTTTCCAAGGCAGAGGCATCTACTTCGTAGCCACCTGAGGACCTCAAGGCAGATGAGGAGGTCAACCCCTTTTTACAAGCATGTATTAAGCTGCTGCACAACCCATTCAGGCATTGATAGATAGCTGCACAACATGACCTATCCTCCCTCTAGAAGTCAAGGATATACATAAACTCTATAGGTATAAGAAACGCACTGGCAGGGAGATACGGTTGACTACGTAGATCGGTGATTACCAGATGGATTAGGTTATTTTGGACCTAGTGTCCGATGCGAATGTATTACCTAAACAAACTTGGTAATGCATGGGGGAACCTAAGTTGGAATGGTCCACTATCCAGCTATGTATGGCCAATCAATATAATATCATTCCATTGGGAAGACTATCGAAGATTGTGGTGAACATTGCAGGGGTTAAGGTCCGGGCTGATTTTGAAGTAATTCATATTGTCGAAGATACAGACCCCTACCCTGCGCTCCTAGCTTTGGATTGGGCCATCGATATGGGAGGAATCATTAACCAAAAGAAGAGAAGCATGGTATTCGAGAATAACGGTACAAGGGTAATAGTACCATTAGATCCGGTGGAAGGTGAATGATACACAGAACCAGTGCATGACGAAGAGGATGTGGATCACATATATAAGTTGACTGCGTGAGATGAAGATTGGACCAACCCCACAGCGGAGGGGGTACTCTGCTGGGAAAAGGACAGTGATTGTTGCTCTAACTCTAATGGGGAGATGGAGAATTGGAAAAATTGGTTACATGATGTCTCTGCGCTGTGATGTCTTCAGATCACAAAGAACTTTCATTGTATCTCCTCAGAGGTAAGAGATCTACCTTATTTCGATGGTTCTAGTAACGTTAGAATTTTTACGGAATTCGAAGTTGAGGTTCCCCAAGGATGACGACTATGGGCCTGTAAGCTGGCCATGCATGGATCACCTATGCAATGGTGGGTAACGCATGAGGAGGCGTTCCAGGATTTGGAAGAGTGTCGGGATATGATGATCCTATGATTTGAGGCCCCAGCCGATCTATGAATCAGAACCTTCCTTGGATCCGAAGAGCCACGAGAGTATCTGTTCGCATGGGTAAAACAATGGTGCGATAGAACTGCCCAGGAGTGGGTTCATCTGCTTATTCATTCCCTGGGACCACTTCCCACCACATGGTACTTAGATGCAGAGCTCCATCAGTGCACTCGCCACTGGGAGGATTTAAGGGATGAATTTCTGGGAACATTTGGGTTCGTAGGTGGGACAAAAGCGCTGGACGCAGCTCTGCGAAACATTGACACTATAGCATGGGGTGAATCACACCTGTGTATCGCACCTGAAGTACCCACGTGGGAAGCGTAGGTACTAAGTATGGTTGATTACCGTAGCCTAGCCCCAAAAGAGGGTAAGGATGATCCATAAGCTACCTCTGACTCAGAATTGGAAGGGGTGCGCACGGTTACTGGGCTTCTTAGGCTGCGAATGGGTAGCATTGAGACACACCCTACGTTGGCTCAGATTGAGGAAACAGATACTCCTACAACAAAGAAACAACTGCGTTCAATTCTTGGCCACGCAGGTTATTACAGGAAGTTCATTCGATAGTACACACTAATCACAACACCTCTGAGAAAATTTCTAGGTTCAGTTCTATTGGGATGACGCATTTCAGAAGAACCTATCTTTGGTTTTGAAGTACCTAGGGAACAAGCCTGTGTTGAGGAAGGATGTGTAGGAGGTGAGGGTGTTTAGTCCAAGCTCAGTAGGTATGCTGAGCACACATAAGGAGTGGAAAAAAACCTCTGAAACAGTAAAATTTGGTATAAAGGGATAGTTATCATTGAATGGAGTGGGCGGATGGCAATTAATGAGGCAATTCCTTGAGATTTTTTACTGTTTACTTGATGGTAAGTTTTAGGTGAATTTTACCCTACCGTTGGATGAGCGCAGGCACTATAAAGTAGGAAGAATAGCTCAGACAAGGGTTCCGTATAACTTCCATAACTCGTATGTATTTTATTTATGCTGTACGGTTCTCTGAGCCTTTAGCATTCTATTCGTAACTGATCAACCCACTCCTACTGCCAATAGTCTCCCAGAATCTAGATTCCTTTTTCATGCTAAAATGTTGGCTACTAACCCTATGGAAGCTTCGACACCTACAAAGCCATAAATTTCAAAAATCATGGAGATTGGGCCTGAGGATGAGGAAATTAATAGGATTATTGCACTCTGGCTCCCTGTATGGAGGATTGGATTCAAAACCTGTGAAAGGAGCACTGAAGGGACCAGCACAACAAAAGTGACCCCCCCTGTCAACCCAAAGGAGGCTGCAGGACCAAGCTAGAAGGATCAGCAAAAACAGACATATGAGAGCTAGCTTGAAGACACTTGAGTGTGAAAGGGGATGAAGTAGGTTGAAGAGATCAAACTTGACCAAATCAAATAGCGTGATCTTGGAGGAGTGGCCTTCATGGAGACACAATGCAGTTTTGGAGGGAGATTGATCATGTGCATGTAGAAACCCTAATGGGTGGGACCCAAGGTGAGGAGCCTCACAAAGCTTATAAGGAAAGGGATGAAAACCCTTTGGGGTTATCTTGTTGATTATTGATTTTGGTTTGCATGACTATCTGGCATCCTCTTGCTGTTTAGTAGAGTTGCAGTGCTATTTAGCACAAGGCATTCATGTTTAGGAATTCCTTCTCCACTCAAGAGAGGCCTCTTGAGGGAGCTTGCACTTAAGTTTTCCACATTCAGGCTTGAGGCCAAGCATCCTCCTTCAGCCACAACATTATTTCTGCAAAGCATAACGTTGTGTTGCAAGTTGTTGCAGTGGAAGGATCACAACACCACCTTCTGAGCTTATCTTTCAGAGGAGGGAGCTTCCCTTTCTTTGCAAGATCTGTAAGGAAGATATTTGGGAATATTTTACATCTTGGCACTTGGCCAAAGTAGATTCCATCTCCTACAGCGGGGTCCTTGGCAGGAACTGCGTCATTTTGCTTAGTGTTGCAGCAGCAGGGTCAAGACCCTTGTTTGTGAGCTCGTTCCCTGGAGGAAGGGCCAACCCTTCTCTCAGAAGGATTGTATAGAGAATTTTCTCCTGTTTCTTGTATTATCCAGCTACATATTTTTAGAGCTACAGTATAACTGTGTTGTTTCAGATCTATTTTTTTATATTACTCTCGTATACTCATTCTCTCAAGAAACCCTTCCTAGGTTATCTTCACATTGTATAAAAGAGGCTATATCTCTATTTTTCTCTGAGTTTGGGCTAAATAAACTCTATATCTAATGTTTGTAACATATTTATGCAAAAAAACTCTCATAATTACGCTGTATTTTCTTCAGTCATTTCTGCATTCCCTAAGTCATGGGATTTGGGCATTTTTAAGTCATATTTGAACCGGGAGATCTGTTTAACTTGGCTAGAAGAATTTGTTTTTTCTCCAATTCTGGATGTGAGATGAATATTGTATAAACTAAGGGATCCAAGTCCCATTTCTCACAATTATAGTGTAATTCTCTGTAAATAATGTTTTTATGCCTTATATTGCGGCATTTCCTCACTTTGGAAGGAGTGTATAGGTCATATTATTGCCACTGATCATTAATTTTTTGGTTAGATGTTCCTTTCACATCTTATGAGATGATTTACATTGCAATTGTGTCCAAGTATTTCTGCATTCCCAATTTGGGATATTACAGTGGTATCAAAGCATGATCTTTGGCTCAGCCTGTGAGTTCCAACTATTAGAAGGAGTGAGATCAGAATGATGGAGAGGATGAGTTTACTCTCATCACTTTTTAGATCTAGAAATAACCTCTCCCATGAGGTTAAGCAGATGAAGGAGAAGAGATGCCAAGAAACTCCTAGAGGGTTTCAAGAAGAGGAAGGACCATGCACTTCCTATTCTCATGAAGAAGAAGGAAAAAAGCATGGAAGACACTTGGAACATCAAACTCTAAGTGAATACCTTGTTGAGTACATGATCAGGAGCTCAGGACCAAGTGTTGTAAAATGGTCAAAAATGAAGGTGCTCAGAACTAGTTTGAACCTGAACGACCGGATATAGCTCGTCTTCCTGATTCCGGCGTCATGAACAGTTCGGAAAACGGTCGCCGTATGCAGAAGTTATTCAAGTTTGAAGATTTCTCAATTTTCATTAAAAATGCCAAATTTGACTTCATTGAAAATTTTATTAAAAAAAGAATATTCCACAGAATATTCTGGGAATATTCCATGGAATATTTCGCAAAATATTCTGGGGAATATTCCGTTGGCAGCCAATGAGAAGGCGCCACGTGGCTAGCCCGGAGGCCGCCACGTGGGCCCCAAGTCAAGTTGGAAATGACGTATTAAAATTTTTGGTGGAGCGGCTGGATTCGAACGCAGGACCGGACATGTATCAACCCAACGTCTTAACCATTAGGCCAACGATGATTCTTATTTACGTTGGTGGAAAAGTTGTTTAAAAGTTGTGCGGATTGTTTGGGCGGGGCCCGAAAGGGGGCCAGCCCCCTTCCCATAAAACCTCCGGCGCGGAACCTTCTCCCAAGACCATTGGCGCGCAGTTCGGGCGGATTTACAACTTTGGTTATGTGTATATAGTGGGTTTTAAATATTAAACGTTTGTATTCAATGCAAAACAGTTTCAACCCCGCCTCATATGAACGTGGATAACCATAATATTTATTGCCAAACAGTTTAACCGCGCGGATAACTTGGCGGCCTCCGCCCATTTTGGCGCCATACCCCATTTTAGTGGCCTTATCTACAGTTTCTCCACAATTGGTGGAGTTTCTCAAGGTGTAACTGGCAGTTTAGTAAATGTGGCATAACTTCTGCTAGGAGAGGTCTTTGAAGACGAATTTATTTATTTATTTTGGGTCTCTTCGACCTTCTGAAGCCATTGGCACAGGTTTCACAGCCATCTGAGGTCGTTTTCAGGTGATTTTGCTTCGTGGAAGTTCCAGGAGCCACTAGGAAAAAATCAGTTTGGGAGCTGCATTGGGAATTGTGCAGCTAGTGAATGTGGAACGAAGGTCATTCCTGAAGTTTTTCAGCATTCTGAATCCATTTCTACAGCTCATTTTTCCTTTTGAGGAATTATTCTCACTGTTTAGCTTCAGGGAAGCTTTCAGGGCCACCAGGGCCATTTCAGTGCTGGAGCTGTTTGGGGGCTATGTTCATCCATTTTTGGTGATTCAAAAGCCTATTTCTGCTATTTTCGACTTTCTGAGTCTAATGGAAGAGGTTTCAGAACCAATTGAGGTCATTTTCACCTCGAAATTATCCATGCAAGTCTAAAGGGCCACCAGGGACAATTGGGGAAAAGTACTGTATCAGGTACAATTTCACTGTTTAGTGTTTGGGAAAGAGCATGTTTAGCTAATTCCTATCTTCTGATTCTGTATTTACAGTCAGATATGTCTTTTGAGACACTCTTATTCTTGTATTAGCCTTTGTAGCATTTTTAATACAAGAGGACAAGCCTAGTTTGAGAGGCTTGGTCCAGCAGATGTAGCCCAGAGGAGGGGGTGAACTGCTTTATCATTTTGATGTCTTTATTTTCTGAAGATGAGATGCTAAACAAAACTGATATAAAGTGTTAAACAACAAATATACATTACTTTCATACACACATAATCACCTACTCAGCTGCAGAAAGTTATTTATCTTATTCCGCAAGACATTAAACTTCAAGTATGTGTATGTCAAAGACTTCTAAGTGTTAACTTCATTATTTCTTTAGGCAGAGTCTGTAGAGGGCCAGGTAGCCTCTGGAACTCATCCTCTCTTTAGAGGTGACATGTCCGGTGAATGCCCCTACAGTCTATCTCTGTATAAGAAATAAGAAGTTTTCACATTTTCAGAGGTCACTTGGAGTGTATAGCTCAATTTGAAATAATGGGAAATGGATACCTTGCACCCTTAAACAAGTACATTCCATTTTCAGATCAGATGGTATCGGAGCACGAGGTTTGCTTGACTGACATCACTAGCTTGATTGCGTAGCTTGAAAGGTGTCTTAAGAAGTGTTGAAGATTGACTGCTTTATTATTCTGCAAACTACTTGTTGTTTGAGTTTGTTGAAGCTCTTTTGTTCATTTTTATAATGACAACTTTCATAAGTGAGTTCTCAAAATTGTCCTCCTTCACAAGATTTTTTGATGAAGGCTTGAAGCAAGAATTTTTCATCATGATGAATATGGTGAGAGAAATGTATGAGGATGAAAGAAAGAGCTCTAGACTTCAAGAGCAGTTGAATTCCATGAGGGAAGAGAAGCAGTTGCTTTCTGACCAATTGCGGGAAATGGAAGGCCAACTCCTTGTTGCCAAAGAAGCCTTAGCCAAGTATCAGCTTGAAGAAGAAGGTGTGCATCAGCATGCACTTGAACAAGGGAGTGGTGAAAGCTCTAAAACCATTGATGGGATTGATAGTGTTCCAAAGGGAGCTTCTTCTTCTTTTGATTCACCTCCTCATGAAGGTAATGAAGGTGAAAGAGAAAGGTATAAATCTGATTTCAATCATATTTCCTTTGATCATGTAAAGCATGGAAAATTTCCACACAAGCATTGGAAAAGAATTGCATGTTCTTTTTGTGGTTTGTTTAACCATATTGCTTCAAGATGCTGGTTGAAAAAGAAAGCACACATGAAGCAAAAGAGGCAAAGAGAACTTTCTCAGAAAGTGCTTAAGATTTGCTCAGTTTTTCAAAGGAAGGGACATGATGTCTCTCATTGTTGGACTTTGCATCCAACAAATCGTCCAAAGCGTATGCAGCTAAGGGACAAACAGTTTGGCGCAAGTGGATCTATGGAGTCCATTATTGATGTGGAAAGGGAAGTTTCACATGAGGAAAATTTGCAGCAGCAAAAGTCTCCATGGAATTGGCTTGGTGAGAAGTGGATGGACTTCTTATTGCAGTAAGTCATTACTCATTTTGTACATGCAAATTTCAGATTGGTATGCATGTATTTCAGTTGAAAAGTTGATGCAAGATTGCATGTAAAAGCAGTTTCAGTTGAAGGAATTTCTTAATTGTTGCAAAATTTCGTCATGGAGGTGTAAAAGATGAGTATGATACTCAATTATGTTGCAACAATGTCTTTTGGTTCAGCTCTTGATCATCCACATGTTTTAGGGATGATGTACTTGTGGGTATTTGAAAAGAAGAGTTGAAGTTGCACATGTACATAGAGGTTGTATGTGTAATTAGCGAACTGTATATAGTTCATTGTACATGATACATACACATGTTTGTCAAGATGTATCTTGTTGTTTATCGACTTGTGTCGGTTGTGTGCACACTTGTTATAGATTTTGTGTGTCATTGGTATAGCACATCTCATTGTCAACTGGTTGTTGATGTCATGTCTTCTGCAAATCTTTTAGTGTGTTTACAGTGCAGAGGAAGCAGTGTCGATTACCAAACGGTCTGAATTCCATGATTGGAAAGGCATGAAAGCAAGGGCACAAAGTTAGAAACAAGTGTCATTCTTTTGGTTTTACGATGTAAGCGATTGGTATGGCAAAAACTTGGTCGGGATTCGGCACAGTATGGCTCAATTCAGCAGAATTTCGCCATGTGTGCAGGATTTGGCAATTCAAAAGAAATTTTGGAGAAATTTGAAAAAGAGAGGATATTCTTTATTCTCTCATTTGCTATACTACGATTAAATCAGCATTAGGTAAGCTTTTAGGGACCAAAAAGCTTCTCATTAGGTGTGATCGGGAGCCTGGGACAGTGTCATAAAATGGTCAAAAATGAAGGGTGTAGACTATTTTGAACCTAAACGACCAGATGAGAGCTCGTCTTTACAGATAAAAACATGAGCAGTTGGAAAATAGTTACTTCGTATGCAGAAGTTATTCAAGTTTGAAGATTTCTCAATTTTCATTAAAAAATGCCAAATTTGACTTTGTGGAAAATTTTATTAAAAAAAGAATATTCCACAGAATATTCTGGGAATATTCCGTGGAATATTCTGCAGAATATTCTGGAGAATATTCCATTGGCAGCCAATGAGAAGGCGCCACGTGGCTAGCCCGGAGGCCGCTACGTGGGCCCCAAAGGCGGATTGGAATGGCACGCTATAAAATTTTTGTGTATTGGCCGGATTCGAACCAGCGACCGGGCATGTATCAACTTAACATCTTCTTAGTTGACCATGATGATTCTTATTACGTTGGTGGAAAAGTTATTTGCAAAGATTGTCTGAATTGTTGGCGGGAGGCCGAGGGCCAGCCCCCTTCCCATAAAACCAAAGGCGGGAACCACAACCCAAAGCTCGGCGCGCTTTGTAACGAGCGGTTACAATGTTGTTATATGTGATATGGTGTTTATTTAATAAACCATGTGTATTAATTGAAACCGTTTGCAAAGACCGCCGAACTATGTGAACGCAATGTGACATAACCATAATATTTATTGCCAAACGATTAACCGCGCGGATGAATTGGCGGCCTCCGCCCATTTTGGCACCACCTCCCCATTTGGCGGCCTTATCTACAGTTTCTCCACAATTAGTGGAGTTTCTCAAGGTGAAACTGGCAGTTTAGTAAATTTGGCATAACTTCTGCTAGGGGAGGCCTTTGAAGACGGATTTTTTTTTGATTTTGGGTCTCTTCGACCTTCTGAAGCCATTGGCACAGGTTTTACAGCCATCTGAGGCCGTTTGCAAGTGATTTTTCTCCGTGGAAGTTCCAAGAGCCACTAGGGCCAAATCAGTTTGGGAGCTGCATTGGGAATTGTGCAGCCAGTGAATGTGGAACGAAGGTCATTCCTGAAGTTTTTCAGCATTCTGAATCCATTTCTACAGCTCGTTTTTCCTTTTGAGGAATTCTTCTCATTGTTTAGCTTCAGGGAAGCTTTCAGGGCCACCAGGGCCATTTTAGTGTTGGAGATGTTTGGGGACTATGTTCATCCATTTTTGGTGATTCAAAAGCCTATTGCTGCTATTTTCGACCTTCTGATTCTAATGGCAGAGGTTTCAGAACCAATTGAGGTCATCTTCACCTTGAAATTCTCCATGCAAGTCTAAAGGGCCACCAGGGACAATTGGGGAAAAGTACTGTATCAGGTACAATTTTCACTGTTTAGTGTTCGAGAAAGAGCATGTTTAGCTAATTACTATCTTCTGATTCTGTATTTACAGTCAGATCTGTCTTTCGAGACACTCATATTCTTGTATTAGCCTTTGTAGCATTTTTAATACAAGAGGACAAGCCTAGTTTGAGAGGCTTGGTCCAGCAGATGTAGCCCAGAGGAGGGGGTGAAATGCTTTATCATTTTGATGTCTTTATTTGCTGAAGATGATATGCTAAACAAAACTGATATAAAGTGTTAAAACAACAAATATACATAACTTTCATACACACATAATCACCTACTCAGCTGCAGAAAGTTATTTGTCTTATTCCGCAAGACATCAATCTTCAAGTATGTGTATGTCAAAGACTTCTAAGTGTTACTTCATTATTTCTTTAGGAAGAGCCTGTAGAGGGCCAGGTAGCCTCTGGAACTCATCCTCTCTTTAGAGGTGACATGTCCAGTGAATGCCCCTACAGTCTATCTCTGTATAAGAAATAAGAAGTTTTCACATTTTCAGAGGTCACTTGGAGTGTATAGCTCAATTTAAAATAATGGGAAATGGATACCTTGCACCCTTAAACAAGTACATTCCATTTTCAGATCAGTACAAGACTCAACCTAGAGCCTTCAAGGAGACTCTAGCCTTCCCACAGTTCATTCAACTGGAGGAGGAAAGGAGACCTTGCAGCATAAGAAGAATGAAGGGCAATATGTTTCTATTGTCTACTTTTGATGGATCATCTTCAGCAAAGGCTTGGAAAAGAAGACTTGCAGCATTCTTCCTACTACATCTAGTCATATAAAGAGAAGCAGTAGAAATTTCAGCGCTACACATGAAGGGAAAAGAAAGCACTTTGTGGTTCAGTCACATAAGTCATGCAAAGATATCTACTTTTGTAGATTTCACTAAGAAGGTGATCAAAAGATTTGATGAAGAACAATTAGAGAGGGAGGAGCCCTAACCACCTTTTGAGGAGACTTATATCAGCGCTATCACAACCTTGGAGGAGCAGCTTTCAACATCAGCAGTTGAGGGAGTCAACATAGTAGAAAAGGGAACTCTTGCAACCATACAAGGTGTTCCCAAAGCCCATTAAGGTATGATTGAATTTCCACTCTCTAATACTGCAGCAAATATTTTGGAAGATTGTGGAAATCTGTTGTTGTATGACCCAGGATCATCATCTACTGCTAACCTAGAGTAGCAAGGTTGCACTGCGCTGTCCAAGAGTAGCAGTGAAGAAAGAAGGACCCATTCCTCATGGGAGCATTCAGATGTTAGCTTCATTCATGAAGCAATGGAGGAAGAGATGACAAAGGGTAGACATCTTGAGATGAGAAACATTTTCTCCTCTCTAGATGATACTTTCTCATTGAGCATGCCACAACTCAAAGAGAGACTTTACTTGCACCAAATCCAAGGCCTCAATGGTTTTGGAAGACCATGCATGAGGAGGAGGTCTCATTAAGAGATCCCATTCGAGGTGCACTTCAGCATTTCATGAAGTGAAAAGTTCTTCAAAGACATGGAGAGGTTGTTGTCCTACCATGGGAGGATACCAAGTATTTGTAGAATGAGATCCATCACTCACATTGGGGTGAGTGGATGGTAGTATGGAGCAAGAGATTTCCAAACCCTTTGCAGATCTATGATACAGGCCAGCAAGAAGCATGGTTGCGCTGGTTTCTTTTGGGTGAGTATGGTTACTACCCAAAAATTTCTATTTCCTTATCTCATGCCTTAAGTCTCAATGATAGGATGCATAAGAAGAAGGCTTGGTTGTTGTGGCTGTTAAGAAGAGAGTTTGGACATCATATGTCAAATCTTATGTCAATGTATTTACCCTTGTTTGAGGTATGTCTCATGTATTCACATGTATTTATGTTTGAGATGTATCTCATGTATGTACCTTGGTTTGGGAGGAAGGATAACTCCCACCTGATGTATAAGGGAGCTGGTTTGTACTATGTTGATGAGAGATCTCACATGTCTATCATTGTATTATTGCTCGATGATTTGCATTTTGATAATGCAAGAAGGTAGCAAGAGTCCTTGTTGCTGTGGTTACTATAGGGAGAGTATGGCCTGAAATTTCTCCATACTCATCATGATATTTCAGGAGGGATGTATGGCACATTCAAGGTGAAAAGAGGCTACCCTTCAGTATTTAAGGACAAGGAGAGGCTTCCACATAGGATGAAGAGCTTCTCACATAGAAGAATATTGGTGGATGGCTTTGGCAAGTGGAATTTCAAAGAGAGAAGTCATGGAGTGACAAGAGCCTTAACACTAAGGCCAACATCGCTGTCACTTGGGAGTAAGTATCTTTTGATGGAGTGTTCCAAGAGGAATATGCATCCTTCCTTATTGTAGATTTTTATTAGGAGATTCTCATGGGAGGACTCATCCATGGACCTCACTTTCAGCCTACTCATTATTCATGCTAAGAGATACATTTCTGTACTTACTGATTGTTCCATTGAGTATCTGTATCTTCTCAACTTCTATGGGTAGTGCATTGCTCCACATAAGAGGAAGATTATTCTTGGGTTACATGGTCACTTCAGGGCCAATATTTAAAATATTAATAACCCATATCTACATAACTTTGGGAAAGTGTATAATTGTTTTGATTGTGCTCAACTGATATCTACTGATGATTACTACCCCATAGTAGATAAACAAACTTGTGCAGCTAGTAATTCATTGAGAAACAACTTGCCACATGATGTTCTCAAGTAGAAGTTGGGAAAACTACATTATATCCACTTGATAAACCATTGGTATCATGTAACCTTCAGCATTTTTCTTATTTGGATTCCAAATGATGATGACGTGCCATACATTTTGAATGGGATGAGTTGGGCTAGCATGATTCATGACATGGGAGAAAAGATCCTTGGAGATCTAATATTCTTCTTGCCACTTGAGGGCAACCTTATTGCAGTCCAAGGATAGCATATGCTCTACACTTGTCATAAGTGGAGAGAAAGACAACGTGGGGTAGGCCATCTTGTCTACCATGTTTAGTTATTCAACCCACCTACATTGCAGGAGCTAAAGGTGGAGGAGATTTTTTATGAGTTGCCATGTGGGAGGGTGACTCATCTTGTATGGATGATATCTTGGGGGTGGAGGTTTTACATGGGAATGATAGTTCCCAAACACATTGTAGATTCCATGCCTTGGGAGGAAGCCCTTCAGTTCTATCCTTGCAATTGCTTGAGGACAAGCAACATTTGCGAGGAGAGGACTGTAATATTCCTACATTAGCAAGCAGCTAATGGGAATATTAATTTTTGACTTTTGCACTTAGTAGGTGAATAAATGGGGGAGGAGACCCATATTTAACCTTAATCAGCATAAAGACCCTCTTAGTGTTAAAGGGGATAATTATAGTCACTGGATTGCACCCCCTCATGTGTGAAAATGGACTTTTGCTTGTGGACAAAGTCAAGTTTGACCAAGTCAACAACATGCATGAAGAGGAGTGGATTATCAATGCAAAATAACTCAATGTGAACAAGGATCAGCCTAATAAAACATATGAGAGCTAGCTTGAAGACACTTGAGTGTGAAAGGGGATGAAGCAGATTGAAGAGGTCAACCTTGACCAAATCAAACAATGTGATCTTGGAGGAGTGGCCTTCGTGGAGACACAATGCAGTTTTGGAGGGAGATTGATCATGTGCATGTAGAAACCCTAATGGGTGGGACCCAAGGTGAGGAGCCTCACAAAGCTTATAAGGAAAGGGATGAAAACCCTTTGGGGTTATCTTGTTGATTATTGATTTTGGTTTGCATGACTATCTGGCATCCTCTTGCTGTTTAGTAGAGTTGCAGTGCTATTTAGCACAAGGCATTCATGTTTAGGAATTCCTTCTCCACTCAAGAGAGGCCTCTTGAGGGAGCTTGCACTTAAGTTTTCCACATTCAGGCTTGAGGCCAAGCATCCTCCTTCAGCCACAACATTATTTCTGCAAAGCATAACGTTGTGTTGCAAGTTGTTGCAGTGGAAGGATCACAACACCACCTTCTGAGCTTATCTTTCAGAGGAGGGAGCTTCCCTTTCTTTGCAAGATCTGTAAGGAAGATATTTGGGAATATTTTACATCTTGGCACTTGGCCAAAGTAGATTCCATCTCCTACAGCGGGGTCCTTGGCAGGAACTGCGTCATTTTGCTTAGTGTTGCAGCAGCAGGGTCAAGACCCTTGTTTGTGAGCTCGTTCCCTGGAGGAAGGGCCAACCCTTCTCTCAGAAGGATTGTATAGAGAATTTTCTCCTGTTTCTTGTATTATCCAGCTACATATTTTTAGAGCTACAGTATAACTGTGTTGTTTCAGATCTATTTTTTTATATTACTCTCGTATACTCATTCTCTCAAGAAACCCTTCCTAGGTTATCTTCACATTGTATAAAAGAGGCTATATCTCTATTTTTCTCTGAGTTTGGGCTAAATAAACTCTATATCTAATGTTTGTAACATATTTATGCAAAAAAACTCTCATAATTACGCTGTATTTTCTTCAGTCATTTCTGCATTCCCTAAGTCATGGGATTTGGGCATTTTTAAGTCATATTTGAACCGGGAGATCTGTTTAACTTGGCTAGAAGAATTTGTTTTTTCTCCAATTCTGGATGTGAGATGAATATTGTATAAACTAAGGGATCCAAGTCCCATTTCTCACAATTATAGTGTAATTCTCTGTAAATAATGTTTTTATGCCTTATATTGCGGCATTTCCTCACTTTGGAAGGAGTGTATAGGTCATATTATTGCCACTGATCATTAATTTTTTGGTTAGATGTTCCTTTCACATCTTATGAGATGATTTACATTGCAATTGTGTCCAAGTATTTCTGCATTCCCAATTTGGGATATTACAGTGGTATCAAAGCATGATCTTTGGCTCAGCCTGTGAGTTCCAACTATTAGAAGGAGTGAGATCAGAATGATGGAGAGGATGAGTTTACTCTCATCACTTTTTAGATCTAGAAATAACCTCTCCCATGAGGTTAAGCAGATGAAGGAGAAGAGATGCCAAGAAACTCCTAGAGGGTTTCAAGAAGAGGAAGGACCATGCACTTCCTATTCTCATGAAGAAGAAGACAAGAAGCATGGAAGACACTTGGAACATCAGATTCTAAGTGAATACCTTGTTGAGTACAAGAATCAACCTAGAGCCTTTAAGGAGACTCTAGCCTTCCCACAGTTGATTCAACTGGAGGAAGAAAGGAGACCTTGCAGCACAAGAAGAATAAAGGGAAATTGGTTTCTATTGTTTACTTTTGATGGATCATCTTCAGTAAAGGCTTGGGCAAGAAGACTTGTAGCATTATTCCTACTACATCCAATGGTAGAAAGATAAGAAATAGATATTTCAGCACTGCACATGAAGGGAAAATCAAGCACTTGGTGGTTTAGTCACATAAGTCATGCAAAGATATCTACTTTTGTATATTTCACTCAGAAGGTGATCAAGAGATTTGATGAAGAACAATTAGAGAGGGAGGAGCCCTAACCACCTTTTGAGGAGACTTATATCAGCGCAGTCACAACCTTGGAGGAGCAACCTCCAACATCAGCAGTTGAGGGAGTCAACATAGTAGAAGAGGGAACTCTTGCAATGATACAAGGTCTTCCCAAAGTCCATCAAGGTATGATTGAATTTCCACTCTCTAATATTGCAGCAAATCTTTTGGAAGATTGTGGAAATCTACTGTTGTATGACCCAGGATAATCACTTACTGCTAACCTAGAGCAACAAGGTTGCACTGCGCTGTCCAAGAGCAGCAGTGAAGAAAGAAGGAACCATTCCTCATGGGAGCATTCAAATGTCAGCTTCATTCAGGAAGCAATGGAGGAAGAGATGACAAAGGGTATACATCTTGAGATGAGAAACATTTTCTCCTCTCTAGATGACACTTTCTCATTGAGAATGCCACAACTCAAAGAGAGACTTCTACTTGCGGCAAATCCAAGGCCTCATTGGTTTTGGAAGACCATGCATGAGGAGGAGGTCTCATTAAGAGATCCAATTAGAGGTGCGCTTCAGCATTTCATGAATTGCAAAGTTCTTCAGATACTTGAGGAGGTTGGTGTCCTACCATGGGAGGATACCATGTATTTGCAAAATGAGATCCATTACCCACATTGGGATGAGTGGATGGTAGTATGGAGCAAGAGGTTTCCAAACCCCTTGCAGATCTATGATACAGGCCGGCAAGAAGCATGGCTGCGCTGGTTGCTTTTGGGTGAGTATGGTTACTACCCAAAAAATTATATTTCCTTATCTCATGCCTTAAATCTCAATGATAGGATGCATAAGAAGAAGGAATGGTTGTTGTGGCTGTTAAGAAGAGAGTTTTGACATCATATGTCAAATATTATGTCCATGTATTTACCCTTGTTTGAGGTATGTCTCATGTATTCACATGTATTTATGTTTGAGATGTATCTCATGTGTGTACCTTGGTTTGGGAGGAAGGATAACTCCCACCTGATGTATAAGGGAGCTGGTTTGTACTATGTTGATGAGACATCTCACATGTCTATAATTGTATTATTGCTCCATGATTTGAATTTTGATAATGCAAGAAGGTAGCAAGAGTCCTTGTTGTTGTGGTTACTATTGGGAGAGTATGGCATGAAATTTATCCATACTCATCATGATATTTCAGGAGGGATGTATGGCACATTCAAGGTGCAAAGAGGCTACCCTTCAGCATTGAAGGACAAGGAGAGGCTTCCACATAGGAGGAAGAGCTTCTCACATAACAGCTTATTGGTGGATGGCTTTGTCATGTGGAATGTCAAAGAGAGAAGTCATGGAGTGACAAGACCCTTTAACACTAAGGCCAACAACGCTGTCACTTGGGAGTAAGTATCTTTTGATGGAGTGTTCCAAGAGGAATATGCATCCTTTCTTATTGAAGATTTTTATGAGGAGATTATCATGGGAGGACTCATCCATGGACCTCACTTTCAGCCTACTCATTATGCATGGTAAGAGATACATTTTTGTACTTACTGATTGTTCCATTGAGTATCTGTATCTTCTCACCTTCTGTGGATAGTGCATTGCTCCACATAAGAGCAAGATTATTCTTGGGTTACATGGTCACTTTAGGGCCAATATTTATAATGTTAATAACCCATCTCTACATAAATTTGGGCAAGTGTATAATTTTTTTTATTGTGCTTAGTAGGTGAATAAATGGGGGAGGAGACCCATATTTAACCTTAATCAGCATAAAAACCCTCTTGGTGTGAAAGGGGATCATTCTAGTAGCTAGATTGCACCCCCTCATGTATGAAAATGGACTTTTGCTTGTGGAAAAAGTCAAGTTTGACCAAGTCAACAACATGCATGAAGAGGAGTGGATTATCAATGAAAAGTAGCTCAATGTGAACAAGGATAAGCCTAAACAAACATATGAGAGCTAGCTTGAAGACACTTGACTGTGAAAGGGGATGAAGCAGGCTGAAGAGGTCAACCTTGACCAAATCAAACAACGTGATCTTGGAGGAGTGGCCTTCATGGGTGGGACCCAAGGTGAGGAGCCTCAAAAAGCTTATAAGGAAAGGGATGGCAGCCATTTTGGGTTAGCTTGTTGATTATTGATTTTGGTCTGCATGACTATTTGGCATCCTCTTGCTGTTTAACAGAGTTACAGTGTTGTTTAGCACAAGGCATTCCTGTTTAGGAATTACTTCTCCACTCAAGAGAGGCCTCTTGAGGGAGATTGCACTTCAGTTTTCCACATTCAGGCTTGAGGCCAAGCATCCTCCTTTAGCCACAACATTATTTCTATAGAGAATAACGTTGTGTTGTAAGGTGTTGCAGTGGAAGGATCACAACACCACCTTCTGAGCTTATCTTTCAGAGGAGGGAGCTTCCCTTTCCTTGCAAGATCCGTAAGGAAGATCTTTGGGCATATTTTACATCTTGGCACTTGACCAAAGTAGTCTCCATCTCCTACAGCACAATCCTTTGTAGGAACTGCATCATTTTTCTCAGTGTTGCAACAGCAGGGTCAAGACCCTTGTTTGTGAGCTTGTTCCCTTGAGGAAGGGCCAACCCTTCTCCCAGAAGGATTGTATAGAACATATTCTCCTTTTTCTTGTATTATCAAGCTACATATTTTAGAGCTATAGTATAACTGCATTGTTTCAGATCTACTCTCGTATACTCATTCTCTCAAGAAACCCTTCCTGGGTTATCTTCACATTTTATAAAAGAGGCTAGATCTCTATTTTTCTCTGAGTTTGGGCTAAATAAACTCCATATCTACTATTTATAACATATTTCTGCAGAAACCCTCTCATAATTACGTTGTATTTTCTTTAGTCATTTCTGCATTCCCTAAGTCATGGGATTTGGGTATTTTTAAGCCATATTTGAACCGGGAGATCTGTTTAGCTTGGATAGAAGAATTGTTTTTTTGCTCCAATTCTGGATGTGAGATGAATATTGTATAAAATAAGGGATACAAGTCCCATTTCTCACAATTATAGCGTAAATCTCTATAAATAACATTTTTATGCCCTATATTGCTACATTTCCTCCCTTTGGAAGGAGTGTATAGGTCATATTCTTGTTGCTGATCATTCATTTGATGGTATTATGTTCCTTTCACATCTATGAGATGATTTACATTGCAATTGTGTCCAACTATTATTTCATTCCCAATTTGGGATATTACAGTGGTATCAAAGCATGATCTTTGGCTCAGCCTGTGAGTTCCAACTGTCAAAAGGAGAGAGATCAGAATTATGGAAAGGATGAGTTTACTATCATCACTTTTTAGATCCAGAAATAACCTCTCCCAAGAGGTTAAGCAGATGAATGAGAAGAGATTCCAAGAAACTCCTAGAGTGTTTCAAGAAGAGGAAGGACCATGCACTTCCTATTCTCATGAAGAAGAAGACAAGAAGCATGGAAGACACTTGGAACATCAGATTCTAAGTGAATACCTTGTTGAGTACAAGACTCAACCTAGAGCCTTCAAGGAGACTCTAGCCTTCCCACAGTTCATTCAACTAGAGGAAGAAAGGAGACTTTGCAGCACAAGAAGAATGAAGGGAAATAGGTTTCTATTGTTTACTTTTGATGGATCATCTTCAGAAAAGGCTTGGACAAGAAGATTTGTAGCATTATTCCTACTACATCCAGTGGTAGAAAGAGAAGCAGTAGATATTGCAGTGCTGCACATGAAGGGAAAAGCAAGCACTTGGTGGTTCAGTCACATAAGTCATGCAAAGATATCTACTTTTGTAGATTTCACTCATAAGGTGATCAAGAGATTTGATGAAGAACAATCAGAGAGGGAGGAGCCCTAACAACCTTTTGAGGAGACTTATATCAACGTTGTCACAACCTTTGAGGAGCATCCTTCAACATTAGTAGTTGAGGGAGTCAACATAGTAGAAGAGGGAACTCTTGCAGCCATACAAGGTGTTTCCAAAGCCCATCAAGGTATGATTGAATTTCCATTCTCTAATATTGAAACAAATCTTTTGAAAGATTGTGGAAATCTATTTTTGTATGACCGAGGATCATCACTTACTGCTAACATAGAGTAGCAAGGTTGCACTGCATTTTCCAAGAGCATCAGTGAAGAAAGAAGGACCCATTCCTCATGGGAGAATTTAGATGTCAGCTTCATTCAGGAAGAAATGGAGGAAGATATGACAAAGGGTAGACATCTTGAGATGAGAAACATTTTCTCCTCTATAGATGACACTTTCTCATTGAGCATGCCACAACTCAAAGAGAGACTTCTACTTGCATCAAATCCAAGGCCTCATTGGTTTCGAAAGACCATGCATGAGGAGGAGGTCTCATTAAGATATCCCATTAGAGGTGCACTTCAGCATTTCATGAAGTGAAAAGTTCTTCAAAGACTTGAGGAGGTTGTTGTCCTACCATGGGAGGATACCAAGTATTTGCAGAATGAGATCCATCACCCACATTGGGATGAGTGGATGGAAGTATGGATAAAGAGGTTTCCAAACCCCTTACAGATCTATGATACAGGCCAGCAAGAAGCATGGCTGCGCTGGTTGCTTTTGGGTGAGTATAGTTACTACCAAAAAATTTATATTTCCTTATCTCATGCCTTAAGTCTCAATGATAGGATGCATAAGAAGAAGGCATGGTTGTTGTTGCTGTTAAGAAGAGAGTTTGGACATCATATGTAAAATCTTATGTCTATGTATTTACCCTTGTTTGAGGTATGTCTCATGTATTCACATGTATTTATGTTTGAGATGTATCTCATGAATGTACCTTGGTTTGGGAGGAAGGATAACTCTCACCTGATGTATAAGGGAGCTGGTTTGTACTATGTTGATGAGACATCTCACATGTCTATCATTGTATTATTGCTCCATGATTTTCATTTTGATAATGCAAGAAGGCAACAAGAGTCCTTGTTGTTGTGGTTACTATTGGGAGAGTATGGCCTAAAATTTCTCCATACTCATCATGATATTTCAAGAGGGATGCATGGCACATTCAAGGTGCAAAGAGGCTACCCTTCAGCATTGAAGGACAAGGAGAGGCTTCCACATAGGAGGAAGAGCTTCTCACATAGCATCATATTGGTAGATGGCCTTGGCATGTGGAATGTAAAAGAGAGAAATCATGGAGTGACAAGAGCCTTAACGCTAAGGCCAACAGCGCTGTCACTTGGGAGTAAGTATCTTTTGATGGAGTTTTCCAAGAGGAATATGCATCCTTCCTTATTGTAGATTTTTATGAGGAGATTCTCATGGGAGGAATCATCATGGACCTCACTTTCAGCCTACTCATTATGCATGGTAAGAGATACATTTATGTACTTACTGATTGTTCCATCGAGTATCTGTATCTTCTCACCTTCTATGGATAGTGCATTGCTCCACATAAGAGCAAGATTATTCTTGGGTTACATGGTCACTTCAGGGCCAATATTTATAATGTTAATAACCCTTCTCTACATAACTTTGGGCAAGTGTATAATTGTTTTGATTGTGCTCAGCTGATATCTATTTCTGATTACTACCCCATAGTAGATAAGCAAACTTGTGTAGCTAGTAATTCATTGAGAAACAACTTTCCACATGATGTTCTCAAGCAGAAGTTGGGAAAAATGCATTGTATCCACTTGATAAACCATTGGTATCATGTAACCTACAATTTTTTTTTGATTTGGATGCCAAATGGTGATGATGTGCCATTCATTTTGAATGGGATGAGTTGGGCCAACATGATTCATGACATGAGAGAAAGGATCCTTGGAGATCTAATCTTCTTCTTGCCACTTGAGGGCAACCTTATTGCAGCCCAAGGACAGCATATGCTCTACACTTGTCATAAGTGGAGAGAAAGATATTGTGGGGTAGGCCATCTTGTCTACCATGTTCAGTTATTCATCCCACCTACATTGTAGGAGCTAAAGGTGGAGAATATTTTTTATGAGTTACCATGTGGGAGGGTGAATCATCTTGTATGGATGATAGCTTGGGGGTGAAGGTTTTAAATGGGAATGATAGTTCCCAAGCACATTGCAGACTCCATGCCTTGAGAGGAATCCCTTCAGTTCTATCCTTTCAGTTGCTTGAGTACAAGCAACATTTGGGAGGAGAGGATTGTAATATTCCTACATTAGCAAGCAACTAATGGGAATATTAATTTTTGACTTTTGCACTTAGTAGGTGAATAAATTTGGGGGGGGGGGGGGGGGAGACCCATATTTAACCTTAATCAGCATAAAAACCCTCTTGGTGTTCAAGGGCATCATTCTAGTAACTAGACTGCACCCCCTCATGTGTGAAAATGGACCTTTTCTTGTGGACAAAGTCAAGTTTGACCAAGTCAACAACATACTTGAAGAGGAGTGGATTATCAATGAAAAATAGCTCAATGTGAACAAGGATCAGCCTCAATAAACATATGAGAGCTAGCTTGAAGAAAATTGAGTGTGAAATGGGATGAAGTAGGTTGAAGAGGTCAACCTTGACCAAATCAAACAACGTGATCTTGGAGGAGTGGCCTTCATGGAGACACAACACAGTTTTGGAGGGAGATTGATCATATGCATGTAGAAACCCTAATGGGTGGGACCCAAGGTGAGGAGCCTTACAAATATTATAAGGAAAGGTGATGTAGGGGCATCCAAATAGATTTGAATTAAGTTCGAATCTGAAGCCGAAAAGGCGGGTATGCGAACAGTCACACAAAATTGGGGAAAAATTTGTTAAAACCAATATTGAATTTCTGTAACTGATTGAGTGAGATGATCTACTAGGTGTGCATAATAGAAGGTTAAGGGTTATTTGGAGAAAGCTTGGGAGAGATTTGTGCATCTAAATTGATTCATGATCTTTTGTAATTTCTATATAAACGAAGAATTTGTAATGTGTGAGGGGAGAGTGTGAGTACAATGTGATCCCAGGTGGATTTGTACTGAGGCTGAAATGCCTTAGAATCTCTGCGATGTTTGTATATAATAGGAATATTGGTTATGTAGAATTTCTGTGTGCTTAGTGTGGTTTATTATTTCATAATTTCAGTGATTTATTGGCCATCGATCCTTACAGGATCGGTGGCAATCTAATGTTTATACGATGTTATGAGTGGATGAAACAAGATCGATGGCAATCTAATGTCTATATGATGTTATGAGTGGATGAAATTATGTTTCCCGAACACATTTTAATCTACATTATCTGTGTATAAATGAAATTCGCATTTATCCTGTGTGTGTAAGGTTCTGATCTTCCGGAATATATTTGAGATTGATATAGATCTGTGTAAAATTCGCCAAGTGGGAATCGAGAAGGGATATCGATTTGAATTAATCGATATCGATTAAGTGTGTTGAAGCCACAACATAGAAAATCCATGGAAGAATTTGACTCTGCAAACGTTGGGTTTCTTTGTTAAAATCAGTATCAATTTTATATTTAAATTTTATGAATCGATTCATGCTTGTGAAAAGAATGGTCTTGAGTTGAACGGAGCTCTGTTTTACGGTGGTGAATATCAAGTGCCATTAAGTTGATCTGACTTGCAAAATCGATATTGATTCTTATGTTAAGCCACAATATAGGGAAGCGTTGAAGTTTATGATAAAATTGAGAAAAAATCAAGAATAGCGTTACCCAGAAAAGTGCATGGAAGGAAAGGAAGCAACGAAAATTGGTTAACACATTTCAAATCCGGAGTTCTGAAGTTGAGTGGTTTTGGAATTAAAACCACCAGCCTCGCACGACCTCTGCGCCCAGAAGCGATTTCAATAAAAAGAACGCTATCCAGTCAGATCTTGCCACATCCCAGATACAAAACTACCTATTTTGCGTTATGTTTGAGTGCTAAAGTTCTGTTATGGAAATAATGTGATTTCCATCCGATTAGCTTTGCAAAAGATCCAAGCGCATTCGTGTTGGAAGCTGCGAGGGAGTTAAGGAGGTATGGAAACACTTAATTCATTGTTAAGGATTTATTTTATAAGTGAGATCCGAATATTGAAGGCGTGGGCCCTTGAGAGTTCAATCATGAATTAAAATATCTTGTTAAAAGAATTAAAATAACCACTCCAAATGGTTATTAATACCTTAAGAGATTTGGGTATTTCCAATAAATTTTAAATGAAATGTTCGAAAGGGTCTCAAGAATTAGTTTAAAGAGCTTTAAAGATTGAAGTATAGTTAGAAGCACTTATTCAAAATCGAGGATTATAGAAATAAAGGCTTGGTTATGATTTTTGATGAATTGCTTCGGGATTTTTACCCAAAGTAATGTTAAGGGTTCAAGATGAAGACCAACAGGTGTTTTCAAATGCATTGAAGTGGCACAGTGGAAACAGAGTGGGCCTATAATCCACAGGTCATAGGATCGAAGTATCGGGTTTATGAATCTGCAGTTTGATACAGTTTTGAGTTGCAGGTTCATATTGATTGCATGAACGGTGAACCTGCTTATAGTGGGTTTCACTTTTCATCAAGTGGTATCAGAGAGGGAAAATGATTTCCTGCAGAGAAGGAGTTTGCGTATAGAGGAAGAAGAGGTACACTAATTTTGTGAAGTTTTGTTAAGCTTGTGATTTTTTTTTGTGAAGGTAGCAACAGAGGAAGGTGAGAAGATTGCAGTAGCATAGAGAAGGAGTGCTCAAATGGTTCCACAGGAGCTAACTAGAGAGATGCCAAAAGACTGAGCTTAGGAGAGAAGCTTGGTGAGGTATCTGGTAGCAGGGAGGACTTGCTATTGCAGAGGTTTTGTTGCAGCTCAGAGAACAATTCCATAGAGGATGTGGGTAGAATTGTTCAGGAGATGTTGTTACAGGAAGATCACAAAGAGCAGTTCCACAGATGACGTGGGTAGAATTGCTGACAGATGTAGAAGACATATGATCAGGAGGTCATAAATGTTTGTGCCCCGAGAGTCTGATGCAGGGGCATCCAAACAGATTTGAATTAAGTTCGAATCTGAAGCTGAAAAGGCGGGTACGCGAACAGTCACAAAAAATTGGGGAAAAATTTGTTAAAACTGATACTGAATTTCTGTAACTGATTCAGTGAGATGATATGCCAGGTGTGTGAAATATAAGGTTAAGGGTTCATTTGAGAAAGCTCGGGAGAGATTTGTGCATGTCAACCGATTCATGATCTTTTGTAATTTCTATATAAACGACGAATTTGTAATGTGTGAGGGGAGAGTGTGAGTACAATGTGATCCCAGGTGGATTTGTACTGAGGCTGAAATGCCTTAGAATCTCTGCGATGTTTGTATATAATAGGAATGTTGGTTATGTAGAATTTCTGTGTGCTTAGCGTGGTTTATTATTTCATAATTTCAGTGATTTATTGGCCATCGATCCTTATAGGATCTATGGCAATCTAATGTTTATATGATGTTATGAGTGGATGAAATTATGTTTCCCAAACACATTTTAATCTAAATTCTCTGTGTATAAATGAAATGTGCATTTATCTTGTGTGTGTAAGGTTATGATCTTCCAGAATCTATTTGAGATTGATATAGATCTGTGTAAAATTCGCCAAGTGGGAATCGAGAAGGGATATCAATTTGAATTAATTGATATTGATTAAGTGTGTTGAAGCCACAACACAGAAAATCCATGGAAGAATTTGACTCTGCAAACGTTGGGTTTCTTTGTTAAAATTAGTATCAATTTTATTTTTAAATTATGTGAATCGATTCATGCTTATGAAAAGAATGGTCTTGAGTTGAACGGAGCTTTGTTTTATGGTGGTGAATATCAAGTGCCATTAAGTTGATCCGACTTGCAAAATAGATATTGATTCTTATGTTAAGCCGCAATACAGGGAAGCGTTGAAATTTATGATAAGATTGGAAACAAATCAAGAATAGCGTTACCCAGAAAAGTGCATGGAAGGAAAAGAAGCAATGGAAATTGGTTAACACAGTTCAAATCCGTAGTTCTGAAGTTGAGTGGTTTTGGAATTAAAACCACTAGTATCACATAACCTTTGCGCCCAGAAGCAGTTTCAATAAAAAGAACGTGATCCAGTCAGATCTTGCCACGTCCCAGATACAAAACTACTTATTTCGCGTTATGTTTGTGTGCTAAAGTTCTGTTATGGAAATAATGCGATTTCCATCCGATTAGCTTTGCAAAAGATCCAAGCGCATTCGTGTTGGAAGCTGCAAGAGAATTAAGGAGGTATGGCAGTGCTTAATTCATTGTTAAGGATTTATTTTATAAGTCAGATCCAAATATTGAAGGTGTGGGCCCTTCAGAGTTCAATCGTGAATTAAAATATCTTGTTCAAAGAATTAAAATAACCACTCCAAATGGTTATTAATACCTTAATAGATTTGGGTATTTCCAATACATTTTAAATGAAATGTTCCAAAGGGTCTCAAGAATTAGTTTAAAGTGCTTTAAAGATTGAAGTATAGTTAGAAGCACTTATTCAAAATCGAGGATTATAGAAATAAAGGCTCGGTTATGATTTTTGATGAATTGCTTTGGGAGTTTTACCCAAAGTAATGTTAAGGGTTCAAGATGAAGAACAACAGGTGTTTTCAAATGCATTGAAGTGGCGCAGTGGAAACAGAGTGGGCCTATAACCCACAATCCCATGATCGAAGTATCAGGTTTATGAATCTGTAGTTTGATACAGTTTTGAGTTGCAGGTTCATATTGGTTGCATGAACAGTGAAATTGCTTATAGTGGGTTTCGATTTTCATCAAAAGGGATGGAAGCCATTTGGGGTTAGCGTGTTGGTTATTGATTTTGGTTTGCATGACTATCTGGTATCCTCTTGTTGTTTAGCAGAGTTGCAGCACTGTTTTGCACAAGGCATTCCTGTTTAGGAATTCCTTCTCCACTCAAGAGAGGCATATTGAGGGAGATTGCACTTCAGTTTTCAACATTTAGGCTTGAGGCCAAGAATCCTCCTTCAGCCACAGCGTTATTTCTATAGAGCATAACCTTGTGTTGCAGGGTGTTGCAGTGGAAGGATCACAACTCCACCTTCTGAGATTATCTTTCAGAGGAGGTAGCTTCCCTTTCTTTGCAAGATCTGTAAGGAAGATCTCTGGGCATATTTTACATCTTGACACTTGGCTAAAGTAGTCTCCATCTCCTACAATGCATTCCTTGGCAGGAACTGCGTCATTTTGCTCAGTGTTGCAGCATCAGGGTTAAGACCCTTGTTTATGAGCTTGTTCCCTGGAGGAAGGGCCAACCCTTCTCCCGGAAGGATTTTATAGAAAATATTCTCCTATTTCTTGTATTATCCAGCTACATATTTTCAAAGCTACAGTATAAATGTTTTTTTTCAGATATATTTTTGCATATCTACTCTCGTATACTCATTCTCTCAAGAAACCCTTCCTGGGTTATCTTCACATTGTATAAAAGAGGCTAGATCTCTATTTTTCTCTGAGTTTGGGCTAAATAAACTCCAGATATTTTGTTTATAACATATTGTTGCAAAAACCCTCTCATAATTATGCTATATTTTCTTCAGTCATTTATGCATTCCCTAAGTCATGGGATTTGGGCATTTTTAAGTCATATTTGAACCGGAAGATCTGTTTAACTTGGCTAGAAGCATTTGTTTTTTCTTCAATTCTATATGTGAGATGAATATTGTATAAAATAAGGGATCAAAATCCCATTTCTCACAATTAAAGTGTAATTCTCTGTAAATAACATTTTTATGCCCTATATTGCTGCATTTCCTCACTTTGGAAGGAGTGTATAGGTCATATTCTTGTTGTTGATCATTCATTTGTTGGTTAGATGTTCCTTTCACATCTTATGAGATTATTTACATTTCAATTGTGTCCAAGTATTTTTGCATTCCCAATTTGTGATATTACAGTAATTCAGGTACGAACTCCCTTGGAAACCAACAGTGCAGCACTAGCTACAGAAGAAATTTGTCTTTGCTATTTGCCTAGCACTGCCCTTATAGGAATCCAACTCCAAGCATGTACAGGGATACAATTGGATCTGTCCAAGCTGCCCCACGAGGCATTACAGGGCCTCCACACCGTCGTATTCCAGGAGATCCACCATCGCGACCAGAAAGTACACAAAAAGCTTGGTGTGGCCAAGCAAACCATTGCCCAGCAGAATGCAAAATTTCTCCTCATTGTCTCACAATAGGCTGAGCTTGAAACAGTGATCCACTAGATTTTCACGGAGGTTACAGAAGAGATCTCGGCCGCAACCATGCCCCGGGCTAAAGTTGAAGGATTGGTTGTAGCGTTGAAGGCATCCAGGACAGAATTGCAGGTCATTAAGATGCAGTTGGAGTAGAAGATCAGTGACCTGCATGCCAAACTGCAGCTCGAAACACCCCCGGAGGTATGTGTCCAGCGTGCTGCGCTGGTGACTGCAGCTACGAACACCATTACAGGACAAATTTCTCAGGGTGCCTAGTTGCTCGAGACATCCCTGCAGTTATGGACCAAAATCCAGGAAGATTTGATCCTCCAAAAAATTAGTTAGGAATTGCGGCAGAAAGAGGTTTCTTCTGAGCAAATTGGGGCTACCTTACCCACTTTGGTCCTTGCATAGCATCTGGCCCATCTAAGGACCACCAAATCCCTCCAAGACGAGATTGAGGAACTCCAGCACAGGAAGGACATCCCAGCCAACGCTTGAAGCCTTCGATTGCCGCAGCCCTCCAGCTATCACAGGATGCTGATGTTGCTGTTAAGCGACTAAATCAGACACTAGAGAGCATCACCGTTGCGATAGAAGGAACGACATCACAAAAGCTCGTGGACATTGCACAAAGCAATGCTACTCAGAGTCTAGAAGTGCTACCCCCACTAGTCACAGCCATCAATGCACTACGCACGCAGGTGGAGACCCCACCACCACAGCGACTTGGGACGAGTCACAAGATTGTGTTGGGGGACTATTGGAACAAGGTCTCCTACAAGAGCTACGAAATTGGTCCATTTTGTATATTTTTTATTATATTTAGTCTAACCCAGGGGTTTTGGGGTGGGTCAAAGCCCCTAATACATTGTAAGCGGGCCAAGGGTAGACCAAGAATCTGGAAACCGTAGTTTGAAGACCATTGGATGCATAGGATAAAATAGTATAAGTAGTTGAACCTTTTTGAGCTGTAGGACAGGCTCGGATTAAGATTGATGCGAATTACAAATTAGTAGATCTGTTTGGGTTTTTGGGGAAAGGACTCCTGCTGGCTGTGTGCACGGAGATCCTCAATCCTGGTATGTGCAGACCCTACTGCTGTATGCACAGGTTGGGTTTTTTGGGTATTGTAAAAGAAACTAAAGGATTAATGAATACGGAAGGCTGTTGAAATCTCTGAATCTATTGAATCTGTGATATTTATTTATGTATACTCTGTGTCATTGATTTGAGCTGCGCAAATACTTGTGTTACGAGTTTATACTACGTTCTAGATTTATTATGGTATGCATAATTATATATTGAGCTCCGCAAGTAACTGTGTTATGTGTTTATGCTGCATTGACCTTTGATCTGAATCCATTTATTAGACTTGATACAAGAATAGCTGCGATAATTGCCTTATTTTTCTATATTTGGGGTTCGTTGCGATTATATATGATATTTTGCATGTGGATGCGGAGGAACTGATAGATCTGGGTTCTGTAATATGTGATCTGATAATTTTCAAGTCGAATGCAGCTCTGCCTGACTTACCTAACCTCTCCCAAGGTGTGGAAACCTGGTTCAAGCACCCTCCCATACTACTTCGAGTGAGTCTTTGGCCTACGTAAGCAGGCCACTGCCGAAAGGGCTAGTAGTATAGGGGTTTGTTGGAAAACCTTAACCTCTGAACCTGGGTTAGGACCCCTCGAGCCAACACATATTAACAATCATTTACCAATGTTGGCTCTCACTATTTTAGATAGGTTCAAGTTTCCGCAACCTTGTTCCAACATGTGTAACCTTGTCTAGTCCACTAATCATCTT
The DNA here is from genome assembly GCA_034641835.2 of Pinus albicaulis. NCBI lineage: Eukaryota > Viridiplantae > Streptophyta > Pinopsida > Pinales > Pinaceae > Pinus > Pinus albicaulis. Next base: position 458,926,846 of record CM076581.1, read on the forward strand.
ATTTAGTGTAGGGTCCTTGCCATATATGAATCATGAGGACTTCACCCTGTTGACCAATATCTTATAATGTTCATTCATAAAGGAGGTTTTTAAGTTATAATGAATAAAGTCAATATATTGTAGGTATTGGGGGATATAATTGGGTGTATCGGTGGAGGGTGGTGGGGGGAGGGTTTAGAGGTATTAGGAAGTATACAATTAGATATTTAATAAAAATAGGGACCCTTAATAGGAAATATGTATTAGGAGGGTGATTCAAGAAAATAATTTTGGTAGATCTTTATCAATATCTATGGAAATTGAGGGTATTATTTAAAATCCCATGAATGCATGTGTTATGTCACGAGTTTATAAGTGAAGGTCTTGTGAGATGACCAGATCAACCTACTCCTACAATTGATGTGGTTGAAAATGAATGGTTATTTTCTCAAGAAGATGTTATTTGTTTCTTTATATTGTTATGTTTACAAATAATATAACTTGAATTCTTCGTTAATTTTTTTTTTGTTACCACCAATCCACATATTTGATCCTAAGACTTGCCAATAAAAGCTTCTCTTACGACATTATTTTGTATTTTTTTTTGGTTTGTTAGCTATTCGATATTTGCGGGACTTGCAACAATATTTTATATATATATATTGGTTTACTAGCTATCAGTGACTTGCGAGACTATATTTTTGTCTAATAAACTACAACCCAGGGGATAAGCTATCAAAGTTATTTGGGGTTTACAAGACTAGCTTGTAGCTGTCTAATAAAACATGACTCATGGGAATATAAGCTATCAAAAGCATTTGAGATTCATAGCTATCCCAGGCCACACCAACCCTCAACGTGGATAGATTTTTTTTCAGTTTCTTCCTTGAATTTTGAACCTTAACAAAATTTCAAAACAAAATCCTCAAAATCCAATTGCACTATAATTTTTAATTAATTACAACATTCTTTTAATAAAAAGGAGAAGTGAGATATATATATATATATATATATATATATAATATTACAATGATAATATTTATTTAGCTATATAAAAATGAAAAAAACATGATATATGAGAAATTTTAACTATATATAAGTTCAAATTCAACTCATAACATTCATGTTCGTATTCAACAACAATGAAATATAAGAAAAAAACATCATATCTAAAATATTTGATAAAATTCGCCATGAAATTCATGTGTGTGTGTGAGGTTTTTAGTATATTCCATTATCCATGTTAGGTCCCTATATTACTAGTATAGTCCCTTATTGTTGTTAGTGTAACCCCCTTATTGTTATTATTGTACCCCTGTAACCCCCATATTGTTATTATTGTGCCCTTAAATTATTATTTTTAGGTCGGCTAGGATTACATTGTGGCCCCACTAAGATTACATTATGGCCCCATGGACTCCTATATATAGAAAGGAGGTTTTGTAATTTGTATCATCCAAGAATTTTTCATTCATGTAATGTATTGGAGGTTTCCCCCTCGAAGTGGCTTATTTCTAAGGTGTTGATATATCTTTTCTTCTATTTTTGGAGCTGGTTTCACAACATTTGGTATTAGAGGTTTGGATTCTAGGGTTTTCTCTACTCCAAACCAGTCATCGCAGAATTTTAGCTATATTGTTTTATACGAAGGTTCAGAAGCTACACTTTTTAGAGTACGAAGCCAAAAGCGTGAGGAACATTGTTGCAAAATTTCAGAGCTTGGTTCAGAATATTTTCGGAGATATGATCTGTGGAATTTAGGGCTTTTTGCAGGCACCTGAATTTAACCTAAACAGGTCATCGTGGAATTTGCGCTATAACGTTTTTTCTACGAAGATTCAGAAGATGAAATTTTTAGAGAGCGAAGAAAAAATCCTGAGGAACAGTGTTGCAAAATTTCAGAGCTTGGTTCGCAATATTTTCGGAGATATGATCTGTGGAAGTTAGGTCTTTTTTAGGCTCCATAATTTCATCTCAAAGAGGTTATCGTGGGAAAATATTCATAACTCTCTCTCTGAGGATCAGATTGGAATGCTGTAAAAAGTGGCTGCAAGTACACAGACTGTAGTTTCCTGTCTATCAATTTCAGAGCCAAAGAAGGAAACAGTGACATGTGGAAAGTCATACAAGTTATCTCTACTGAACCAGTCCATAATTGGGTCATTGTGGGGGATTGGACATAAATTTTCCTTGAAGAATCCAAATCAGGTCAAACCCATGACATTTGAAAGAAGATTTAGAGGAATACTACAAGGCTGAATTTCAAATATTGAGGATCTGCAATTATAGAGATAATTCAATTTCAATATAGAGCTCCTCAAAAGCAAGTAAAAGGTGTGTATTTTTTTTGCCGAATTTCATAATTCTTGTTTGAAGAATCAAGTTGAATTGGTTCCAAAGGCATATTGTAGAATAGATGTTAGTATTGGATTCTAAAATGGACCCTAAAAATAATTCAACACCCATTAAGCCTTTAGAAGGCTCTACTATGACTCATGAAGACGAAGAATGGACACATGACATATAAAATTCACAAGAGCAAGTGCAACAAATTTCACTCTCGCAAAACAAAAAATGACATGGAAACTAAGATGGATGGTTTGAAGGAAGGCGTGGAATCTAATATGGATGGTTTGAAGAATGACATGGAAGCTAAGATAGATGGCACAGAAGTTGGCATGGAATCTAAGATGGATGACATGGAAGCTAAGATCAATGAAAAAATGGAAAACATGAAGAATGATCTAAAAGCAGACGTGGAAGGTTTGACAAAGTTGATACAAAAAATGTATTCTAATGGTGAAAAGATAGTAGAGGAAACTCATGATGAGAACAAAATAAATTTCAATCATGATTTCATAAACTCTAATGTTGGCAGGAAGAACCACCATATTCTAAAAATGGATATGTGGAAGTTTGATGGAAAGGATCCTGTAACATGGATACTACAGATGGAGCAATATTTTGATCTCAATAATGTGCAAAACACACAAAAGGTACACATTGCAACTTTAAATTTAGAACAAAATTCATTTGTATGGTATCGATGGCTTTTCTCCCATTAAAAAATTGTCACTTGGTCAATTTTTATGGAGGAAATGATAGCACATTATGAGGATACAAAGAGCAACACCTTCTTTAGCCAATTGATAAATCTAAAAAAAAAATGTTTAGTTGGGGAGCACATGGAGGACTTCCAAAAATTTAATATAAGGGTAACTAATATTCCATAGGAACACAAGATTGATCTCTTCATAGGTACTTTAAAGGATAACATCCAACATGAAGTTCGAGTTTTGGAACTTGATTCATTGGAGAAGGCATTCAGGTTGGAAAGAAAAATTGAATGTAAAATTATGGCGACAAGGAAGCCTACCACTCACTTCTATAAAGAGGGAAGTGTTGCTACTTCTAGATTTCCACAACCTACAAGGTTGACACCACAAAAATTGGAAGAAAAAAGAGAAAAAGGGCTTTGGTACAGTTGTGATAAAAAATACACTAAAGGTCGTAAGTGTGCTGAGAAGAAATTATTTAACATAGATTGTGAAGAGGAAGAAGAAAATTAAAAATAAGAGGATATACACCAGGAACCAACCCTAGAAGAGGAAGAAATGAGTCCAACCA